>CAJNDT010001746.1:0-466387 GCA_905221615.1 Symbiodinium sp. CCMP2592
ACCTCGTGGTTTGAGTATGAACAGTTGATTGACGACTGGGGCGACATAACAACGCTGGATGACACCAAAAGAGGTCCGTCTCTCAAGACGAGGCTCTCCGGATTGGCCGCAGTACAAAAGGAATCACTGAACCGAGAAAGGCTTGCAGCCCCAGATGGAGTAGATTACTTCAAGAAGAAGATGCGTCCATTTTTCGTGAAGGGAGAACAGTACGTTTTCCTGTGGCGTTTCCTCGGCCTATTCAAGGCATGGAAGGGCAACCAAGACTTTGTGACTTGGATTGCCAAGTTTGAGATCGTGCTACAGCGTGTGAAAAACTCATGGATGGATCTCTTACCAGAGATAGCTCTGGAGGATGCCCATCCAGATTTCATGCAAGCTGTGCAGGCAGACCAAACCTTCTTGCGCATGCAGGATGCAGCCGATAGAGACACATATGCCGCCCGCTATTTCGAAACATGGAACAAGGAACGCCTTGACAATCATCGAAGAGCGTTTCCTCTGAACGATAATCTCCTAGCTCTCCTCTTCCTAGTGCAGTCCGACCTAAATGAGATGCAACGTGAGAGGTTGGTAACAGCATTGACCAACCAAGGTCACCGAAGTGAGACCTACACGTACCCTGTGGTACGGCAGACCATGTTCGATCAGTTCTCAACGACCAGAACTGGTCTGCAGGATCCCAATATTCGGCACACTTCTCACAAGAAGGACCGCCATGGAAGGAGAGATCAACGCCGCAAACGCGGAGGTCGAAACTTCCTCATCCTCGATCAGGGTGAATACGACGGAGTCGATGGATTTTGGCTCCAAGACGAAGACACCCTTGAGGAAGGCTTTCTTGCCGCCGAGGATGAAGAAGCTGTCTTCTGGACAGTTGACGACCATGAAGCCTTCGTTGCAAGGAGATTCAAAAAGGGAAGAAACCCAAGAATGCGTCCCGGATCACCGGGAAGAGCAAAGGGTGGCAAGCGAAAAGGACGTGGCCGTTTTAGGTCATACCGCGGAAAAGGGAGAGCCAACCAGGCAGAACATGATCCAACTGATTCCAGCTATTTCGGTAAAGGTAAAGGAAAGGAAAAAGGAAAAGGTGGAAAAGGCAAAGGAAAAGGGAAGGACAAAGGAGATAAAGGAAGCTCCTTCAAAGGTGCAAAGGCAAAAGGCAAAGGTAAGGATACAGCTAAGTCTGCCTCCTTACAAGGAGACCAAACTGGATCTCCACAGGCCTATGAAAGTTCCACCGCACCGAGCTGGGATTCATGGTATGAGGACAGTTATTATACTGACTCCAGTTGGAATTATGCCGCTTATGACGATCAAACGTCTTATAGATACTATGCATCACAAGCCTCACGAAGAAAAACACGGAGAAAGAAGAGAAGAAATCAAGCAGGATCATCAGGTAGAGGCACAGATCCGAGCGCGCACCACGAACCCGTGTTCAACTCATCAGTGAGTTACGTGCCCCAGGTCTTTGAACCATCCGAGGGGCAAGGTGTTGAAACTGCAACAGCGGTGTTTCCGTTGCAGCACACCGTTCTATCTGCTCTCACAGAGCGGATCAATCTTGATAAGAACCCTACCTTTGTCATACTTGACTCAGGTTGTACTAGGGCTATGGGTTCCCGCTATGCGGTGAACAGGCTTATCAAGGCCGTGAAGCAACGTGCCCAAGGCATGATTGATTTCACTTTCTCACCTTCGAACACGAAGTTCTCTTTCGCAGATAGTGAAACAGCTCTTATCAAGGAGCGTGTAACTCTATGGTTCAACAAAACTCCAAGAAGAGATACAACCATCGAGGTTCTGGATCAGGGGAGAGTTCCCATTTTGTTCTCCATCGAACAGATGAGGAATCTAAGAATGACCCTCGAGTGTAGTCCCACAGCTGACCTAGCAACGTGTGAAGCTTTTGGTCTGTACAAAGCCCCCCTTCCGATTAGTACCAATAACCATTTGGTATTGGACCTTCTAGGCTTCACTTCCACCAGGAAGTATCTCCCTAAGTCAGGTACGTCGTTCAATGCGACGGAGACTGCTTTAGGAGCTAAGAAGCCAAAGGAAGAAAGAAGATCTTATACTAAGATCCCGGAAGGTCGCTGTCCAGCCTGCGCAGGACAGAAAAAGCCTCATACGTTCCTCAAAGGTTGCGACAAGGCACCTGAAGGAGCAGCTGATCCACCACCGAAGGGCATTCCAGGTAAGAAGAAGCCTCTTCCATCTGATCCGGCAGAATCATCTGCCAAGAAACCTGATCCACCAGAACCATCTGGTGATGCTCCTGAGCCTGCCGAACCATCGGAACCATCATCAGGCTCTAGAGACAAACCTGCAGAATCATCTGCACCGCACGAACCTCCAGAAGAAGAAAGAATTGAGGTTCCACCTGCGAAGACAAAGACTCCAAAGGGTCTTAAAAACCTTCTGAAGAAAACCCGCAAATATGCGGTCAAACCTCCTGTTGAGGAGAAGTCTATGGTCCCAGGAGCTGATGACGGGACGGAGGTAAGACCACTTGAGTCAAGAGAATACCCGGCTCCTGGTACAGACTCACCTACAGGTGAAGAGATTGTTGCAGAACCATCGCCATCTCTTCCCATTGCTCTTCGCAGGATTCATGAGAAGCTTAAGGACCCTGTAGAACTCTATAAGCTTCACCTTAAGCAACGTCATATGAGTACGGATCAGTTCAAGCGACGCACGAAAGCCTTACAGATCCCAAAGGAGATATATGAGCTATATGACCAACTGGTCAAAAAGTGTTCAGCCTGTCAGGAACACGTGAGAGCTCCTTCAAGAGCGAAGATTTCCGGTTTAAGATCAGAGAATTTCGGTGATCTCACCTTCGTAGATCACGGTGAGCTTCCAATTCCCGGCAAGGATAGTCGCTTAGTATTTCTTATTCTCTATGATGGAGCAACAAACTTGTTAACTGCCGAAGTAGTCCAGGATAAAGAAGAACATACTACAATGTCTATTATGAATGACTACTTTGAAAAATTTCAGATCAACCCAAAGGTTGTAGTTGGAGATCAAGCATTCATGACTCCAAAAATGGAGGCTTATTACAATCGGCAGAATATCAAGCCTGTAGCAACGGGACCTGGAACACCATGGCCCAACAGGGCCGAAGCTGCTGTAAGATTGCTGAAGCATCAGATTAAGATCATACTTCAGATCCTGAAGGATGGTGACCCGCAGTATAACGGAATCACCATGAAGTATGGCAACCTCGTTCGACAAGCATGTTTGGCAAGAAACTCTTCGATTACCTATGGAGGAGTTACTCCTTTAGAGATGGCCTTTGGTAGGCGTCCTCGAGATGTTATAACACCAGAGAACGCTGATCCCAATCAGTTGACAGGTAATCCAACTGATACGGAAGTCACTGCGAGAGCCATTAAGGAGCTTGCCAACAGGGCTTACCAATAGGCACGCCAATCTGATGATCTGCGCAGAGATCTTGCGGCCAGACTGTCAATGACCGAAGGACCTTTCTCTTTGGGAGATAAGGTTTTCTACTGGTCAGAGGATAAGTCTAAGCTTGGATCAACTGGGTCCAAACATGGATCTTGGCTAAAAGGAAAGGTGATCTCCGAACTCGGAGGATCCATGGTAGGTGTGGATCTTGGAACACGCATCGTCCGCGTCAATATCTCAAAACTGAGGAAAAATTATGACATAACATCTGATGTGGAGATTCCTCTCGCGCCTGATGAGGAAACTCTGACGTCAGAAGGTTCTGACCAAGCAAGTTGCATGGTCACCTTTGATGCTTCCCTGCAGTCGACAGACCTAACGGTTCCGCATCAAGAGTGTCACTGGCAGGTCACCAGCACTGGGAAGATTGACTTCTTAGAACTCTACGGTGGATCTCCCCGTATGAGTCACAAGGCTGCCCTGTCAGGTCTGCGAGTAGGTCAGCCAGTCGACTTGCGTAGTGGTCTAGATCTTGAGCAACCGCAAGGTCGCTCCAATCTTCTTAGGATCATCAAGGAACAATAACCTACTATTATTGTTATGTCACCCGATCACTCTCAGTGGTCTAGCTGGTACTCACAGTGGAAGAAAGGCTCTGCCAAGAGACTTTCTGTTTTAAAATTCTGTGAATCGGTCGCAGACCACCAAATGAAGCTCGGACGTTACTTTGTTCTTGAGAACCCATACTACAGCAGGCTCTGGTCTTCACCAGAAGCAAAACGCCTGTTTTCCAACCGCAAGATCAGCTATGAGGTCTGTAACCTACAAGCCTATGGCATGAAAGATCCAAAAGGATACTATGAATCGAAATCCTCGATTTTCATGCACAACCTGCCACCGCAGGTTCTAACTCCTCTCCAGAGGCATTCTGCCAAAACGAAATCTCCAACATCTCCACCAGGAGACGAAAAGGGTATTCAAGGCTACGGTCTTAAAACGAAACTCGCACAAGTGTATCCTTATGAATTCTGTGAGACCTTTGCCTCGTGTTTGGCAAGATTCCTGAAGAGAGATACATATGCATCTCATCTTTCTTTAGTCACAGACATACTAGGATACTCTGGAGATGAATGCCTCCAGGGACTTTCGGAACTTCTTGACCAAGAGTATTCACTTTTGACAGCAAATCCTCTCAAGGATTCCAAACTCCTGCAAGATCCGAAAATCAGATCACTTGTTGCTAGAGTAAATTCCTTATCGAGTAAAACTGAATTACCATTGCATCATTCCAAACCATCACCGTCCCTTGATGCCTTGGTGTCAGACATTACTCGCCTTAGATCAAGACTCTTACCAGGGTCTGGTTTCGAACAGTGTACTCTATACAGAGGTACATTTGGAACAGTCAAAGCACTCACCAGTGTAACTGATGGCGTTCTTGTCTTCTGGAACAAGAAGAAGCCCAATTCGACTATGACGTGTTGCTTGCCGCACCAGGTTTCCTGGAATAAAGTACACCCATCAACCTTCTCGGGGGTGCTCTTCCAGATGACAGGCGGCAAGACTTCACCGTCCGTGCGAACACCGCCGGATGTTATCATGTCGGACGAAGAGGTTTCGCCGTCAGACCCGTCAGAACCCATGAGCACTAATCGCTCACGGATCACATCTGACGATGTCTCTATGCCGGAACCAGATCAGCCGATGCCTCCCGGCACGCCGCCGTCGCGTCCTCCTCCTCCCATACCTCCACCGCGACTACCGGCCGTTTCCTCCGATGAGCCCGTGGCTCCTGCTCGGGCTAAGCCTCGCGTGCATCCGCCTCCTCGCGTTCCGTCTCCTCGGCGTCTGGGGGGTGATGTGTCGCCAAGGTCTTCATCGGAAAGGAAAGTTTCGCCGCACAAACAGAAATCACCTTCACAGGTGCCGACACCAAAACCTAAACCGAAGGCACATCCACAGGGACCCATTCTTCCGTTACAACAAGATGAAGAAGATTCTGAAGAAGAACTGGTCCCGGACGACCCCGGACAACCGTCCGCTCCTCCTCACACCTCTGGTTCACCAGAACCGGAGAGCGATGCCGAGTCAGAAGACACAAGGTATTACTCTGATGAGGAAGGTGACCTGGTCGTAGATGAGAAGGACTGGATCCTTCTCACAGAAGAACAGAAACTGTGCAGTAACACAGGTTCTTTCTCCATGCCTCGGTACATGCATGGCGGACCCGTAGACATCAGAGAGGTAACATCAAGAGTGAGGTCAGACCGAACACGGTATAAACCCACCAAAAGGTTCCGATCTGACATCCGTGAAGAGTATGATCTTCTCACGGAAGAGGACAAGGCCTTATCCCTAAGTTCCCCCAGGAACTCAGCAAATCTGACCCAGAAGGCACAACGGAAGGAGGCAACCGCCAAAGAAAAGCGTGAGATGAAGAAACAGTTTGATGAAGCGAAAGCAGCAGAATATCAGAGCTGGCTAGACAATGATGTCTTTGAGCTCGTCGATACACGGAAACTCGGAAACATCCGAAATTATGTCACTGGTCGATGGGTCCTGACTCTAAAAAGAGATAAGGACGGAAACTTCCTTAAGTGCAAGGCCCGATGGGTCCTAAGAGGTTTCCAGGATCGACAAAAGGACATACAGCAAACTGATAGTCCTGCTGCGAGTCGCCCAGGTTTCCGCTTAGCGATTCAACTAGCAGCTAACAAGCTGTGGAATCTGACACACATCGACCTAAAGACTGCTTTTCTGCAGGGTGAAGCCTATGATGAGTCGAGAGACATAATCTGTCAGATTCCTCCTGAAGCAGGTTATCCTCCCTACATTGCAGCGAGGATGAAGAAACCCGCTTATGGACTTAACGATGCACCTCGAAGATGGTGGAACATCGTTGATAAGGCACTCCTGTCTTACGGCCTGGTGCCAACCCGTGCGGATCGCTGTACATATGTTCTGTATGGTAAGAAGTCTGCAACAGCAGATGCTGAGATCAAGAAGTCTCAGCCAAAGACCATGGAATCAGCGATTGACTATCTCCTAGATCCCATAGCAGGCAACAATGCCAAGGGTAGACAGGTACATGGAGTAGTCTGTTTACATGTAGATGACCTGTGCATGGCCGGTGATGACACCTTTCGTAAGGCCGTGATTGAATCGATCAAAAAGGAGTTTGCAGTCGGTTCTGAAGACACGAACGATATTATGTTTGTAGGACAGAGATTAGTCTGGAAGGATGCTACAGCATCGGTACCAGCACATATCTCAGTAAATCAGAACCTAGCTGTTGAAGCTCTAGAGGAAATTGTTTTTGATAAGAAGCTCAACAATGAGCAACAATGCACACCACAGCAGCACACTGCTTACAGAAGTGTTTTAGGACAGATCAACTGGCTACAAAGCCGGACTCAAGCTCACATCTGTTATCGCTTCAGTCGGTGTGCGAGTAAGGCTGCCAAGCCTACTATCGGTGATATTCGAGAATTGAACAAGCTTGTTAGGATTTTGAAGTCTACTGAAGTAGAACTGCGTTTTTGGCCGCTGAAAGGAAATCTCAGAATCCTCGGTTACCCTGATGCTTCCTACAGGAACAATGATGACAAATCATCTCAGAGAGCACATGTTATTTTCCTTGCTGAAGATCGAAATCCAAAGCTAAAGGGAATGAAACAATCAGCAGCAGCTGCTTCTTCCAAGAAGAACGATTTCTCTGAATCCTCTATTAAGGAAACATCCTCGAGAGGTAGCCTGGTGGATTATGAGTCTCACAAGATTACGACAACCACAATGTCCACAACAGTGGCAGAGCTTAACGCACTGATGCGTTGCTTTGGTACTTGCCTGTTCCTCAAGGGACTTTGGGCAGATCTCTCATCAGAGACCGTACCCATACATATCAGAACAGATGCGAACAATCTTGTGACAACAGCAGGCACGACACACCTTCCAGAGCAGAAGGAAACTCACCACCTCATTCAGATGCTTCGTAAGGAATCCAACTCTGGATCTTTAGATGACCTAGCTCATGTAAGCTCGAAGTACTGCCTAGCTGATGCATTAACAAAGCACTCGGCGCAACCTGATGAGCTTATCAAGGCTCTGGAAACAGGGAATTTACCAGAAACAGACATTCATCCACCCTTCCGTGAACTTCTTCAACATAAAGCTTTCACTGTTCGGTGGATCATAGACAATCTCAAGAATGCCGCCACAGCGGTAGCCTTCCTTGGAATTGATATCTCAACAGAGATTTACCGATTATTTTACTGCCAAGGAATATGGTGGTAGTCTCGTTTGCTGGTAGCACAACCATGTGCTGGATTTTCTATTTAGACTGTTTTCCGTCTAAAAGAAAATTTGTGTCTGCGAGCTGCGTTTTCATTAAGATCGGACATGTTCATGAGAATTATATGTTCTGTATCATCCGCAGCCGCTTTCAGCCTCGAGCCTCACAGCAATCAGCCTTTCGGGCTAACCAAGCGTTCCTGATCCTGTTTGGTCATTGTGCCGTAATGAGCACACGATCAAACTTCCGTAGCCGTGATGGACACGCCCTACCCAGGGCAGTGCAGGCGTACCATGAGCGACATCCACACATGGATAGCTCGTACCCCGAGTCTCGTCGGGAAGCATCACGTCGAAACACCGAACACGGTGGACACCGAATTCACAAACGTGAGAAAAATCACGAGCCTCAATTCATCATCATGGGTCACCAACAGGTGTTCAATCCGCATCCAAGAGATCTTGCTCAATTGATCTCACGATATGGCCATGCGAGTGGAGCAAGGCTCACTCTAAACTCCAGACATGGAGTCAGGCTCTACGAAGGAGTCCTTCAAGGACCATGGGACAACAGTCCCCTTGTATACTGGGATAACAACGTCGGTAATCACGCTCGTGATCCACGCCAGTTCTGTACGATGCTTGCACATCACCTTCAGACAGGCCTCCCACCGGAGGTAGAACAATGTGTGAGCCTTGATGGATCCGGAGAATATGACTATTCCTCCTCAGTGCCAAAACTGGCAGATGTAACAGGTCTCTCACCAGAGATGTGCTTCCACATTCTTTCCAAGACCAACAGAGTCGGAAGGTGGTTGGCACACTCAACAAGACACCTTCAGAACCAGCGCCCAGATCTCTTTGCTGGCCAACACAATTATCTTCTGGACATGTTCAAGTTGGCCGATGCAGAGCTCGCACAGTATACACCACAAGAGATCGCGCTTGGTGTCCTCCTCAACACTAAGTCTAGGTTTGTGGTCACCATGGTTTATAACAAAGATGGCAAGGCCGAAACCACAGATGCCGCCGTTAACATCCCACCGGATGCAAATGTGTTGACCATGAGCAAAATTTTCCTTTCGGCAGTGGGAGGACACGGTTCACGACGAACTCTACCAAGAGCTGAAGAACCAGATCCTGAAGAAGAGAGACCAAGGTCACACATGACCATCTCAGACTTCATGGCAACGGGGAGCAATCCAGTGCAGTCCCGTGCACAGCGTCTCTCCACTAACGCGCCGAGGCCCGTCGGCATGGAGGATTTTGTTCGACAGAACAACCCTTGTTACATCATGCATGCCACGGACCTACAGGCATTATCCTCAATCCTGAGGCACGGTCTGGTACCATCAAACCTCCTAGCGCAGGTGGTTACAGCACCAGATTTCCAAGCTCTCGTGAATGAAAACAGTCGTTCCAACAGGGACACTGTTCAGTTCTCAACGCTAAACCTGGCGAATCCCAATCCGACCATGTTGCGTGCCAATAAGGCACTGCTTCTGGTATTCGATGCAAATAACGTAGTGAACGAGGTCACAAACCTGTGGCAGTCGCAAGTAGGGATGTTTGCTACACCAGATGTAGTGCATGCCCGTACTCTTAGCGCCGTATTCGCACCCTCTGAAACACTCTGGGTATCATCGCAATACGATGAGCTCAAGAGCATCGGACCATGGTGGGCAGACCATTGCTCCGAACAGATGCCGTCAGCGACTTACGAGTCGAAGAAATGGTGCGCAAATTACGGCCGAGAAATCGAATCGGCACTTCGAAAAGTGGCAAGGCGAAATCTGCCACCAGAGCCTCCCAAGGCTAGATCTTCTCACAAGAAGTCTTTTTCTCTGCCAAAGACAGAGGCTGACACAGCTCCAAACCTGGAGCAAACCGCTTCTGCAGGTGAGGTACCTCCGAAAACGGAGACTACTGCAAAGGAGATCCATCCGAGATCCAAGCTCGCCCGGCAGGCCGAGGCTGACAAGGATCCGGACAGTCTTATGGGACAGCTCTGGAACTCCGACGGCACCAGAAGCGCCACCGAAGTTCTTAAGATAACGACAGGTCACAAACCTCCAGAACCTGTTCAGGATACTTCCGCCAACGTAGTTCCTCCCAAGGAAGAATCTTCTGGAACAGAGACGGAACCTGAGGAACCGGATCCTAACCAGGATCGTGACGAAGAATCAGACGATGAGTCGGCATCAAGCGAAAAGAGCTCAAAATCTTCGTCATCCTCAGAACTCCGAGTTGATGTTAATCCGTCTCACAAGACGAACTCTGCACCTGCAGCGTCGGAGGAGAAGAAAGAATCTCCCACGGAAGAGATCACAGAGAAACTTAAGAAGGTCAAACTTGACCAACCAAAGCCTGAAGCAGAATATGTTCAGAGTTCAGACGAAGAGCCACAGAAACCAAAATCTCCTAAAAAGGAGAAGGAGAAATTCCTAGTTCTCTTCGATCCTGAAACAGAAAGTTATTATCGAGTCAACAGAAGCAAGCTCAACCTCGAATACGAGGAACCTGCTGATGAGGAAGATCTCGTAAGAGAACATGAGCGCATCAGCGCTCGACTTCGAGAAAATCGCAAGCACCGAATCTCGAAGTCATCGTCTAACCCGGCTATGCAACAGGAAATGAAAGAGAGAATCTGGGTTAGTCGATGGAATCGAAAAATCCGAAGTCCACTCATGATCAAGGATTCTGAGGCTCCTGACGAAGAGGAGTGGGACAGACCCAGAGATTCGGCATCTTCCTCCTCTGCACCTCCTACCAAGGAGAGATTTGTAGGAGTACGCAGGACAGCCATGAGTCTTAACCAAAGGATACGGCTGATGACACGACCAGATAATCCTCTCTGCGATCTTTGCAACCAGCCTACAGGCTATTTTTGCTATTCCTGTGGTACGATTGTATGTGCAGACTGTCGACTTACCCCACAGGGTAAACAACAGATGTGCGAGTGCATCTTGCCAATCGATTGCCTCGAGACCTCTAAAGTGTCAGCAGGAATGATCTCAGAAGAGCGTCAGGTTTTATACGAGGCCATCCTCACACATGAGGACGTAGATTTGGCAGTCCAGAAAATCAACATGTATTGCGACCACGCAAGGAATTCGTTCATGAGAGCCCATCCAGGCGTTGATCCATGTAGCTTTGATGATATTAGGAATAATCCTCCTAATACTTACACCAGCTCCACAGAGGCTCCAACCCTGGAGGAATACAAGAGCATCAACAAGGGTCACATCAATATCAAGGACTCCAGAACAAGCCACCCGGCGTCTTTTCTCTCTCTTACTGGCTACGAAGACAAACTGGTGCTCGACGCACATTACGAGATAGTTCGTAATAGGATGGCCGGTGTTAACGAAAAGAGAGAACACATAGAGGGCTCAAACCCAGACAGCGTATCACTAAGCCTAGTGGTATGCAACTGGGGAAATATGGATCGAGCGCCGGTGCCAGCAGGGAATCCCAAAAAGAAGCTCAAACCTGAGAAGGGATTCGATTATCACCCTCTTATTGACATGTGCTTCAACAATTCAGCACATATTACCCTCGTACTCGAGGCAGGAGCACTTGCGTCAAAGTATTCGATCGCAACCATGCGACAACATGAATACAGAGGGATGCTAATCCATTCTCCTCCCAAGGAGCCTGAGGCACCCTCAATGTATATTGGAGTCAAGGGTGACCCAACAACAGACATCTCTCTCGTCCACCACTTTTACCGTCACCGAACAATGAAGCCTAAGGCTGGTGGTCCCAAGAAGCGACTGTGGGCATGCCACGGTGCGGTATGCCGCCTCACCTTTGGGTACCACAGTACCATCAAGGAGGCAAAAGAATGGGTCCACCCATATTCCGGCCAGAGGATGACGAGAGATGAGTACATGAAGATTATCGGATATGACCCTCTCAAGGGTAAAAATCCTGACAAGGATGGACCCACTGATGGCTCTTACCTCTCACCAGAGGCGTGTCTGACACTGTCGGACCTCGACCCTTCGCCGGTTCTCTGTGAATGGAACGGCCATGTCGAGGGTGATGAGCCACCAGAGGAAGACTTTGAGTCATACGCAGAGATCTTCTCACAAGAAGCATCAAACGATCTTGACGAGATGTGGTGTACAAAAGGGCCTTACAAGGTCATCACCATCGCGATCGTCCATTTCAACTCATACATGACTCATAAGGAAGAACAGAGGCGCGAACTGGTGAACGCGTTCCTCAACGAGGTTCTCCCTTTCAAACCGGATGTAATTGCGGGGGATCTCAATAATATTGCGTCGAGGCTCACCTTAAAAGGTGGAGACGTTCACCCGCGAAACGGTTTGTTTTCTCTATACCTGGAGAAGAAACTTGCAGCATTCAACAGAATAGCAGGAAGGCACTCACAAGTGCGACACCTCTGCTTGAACAACTCTGACCAGCACAGACTGGCACGTGCAGATCGTCTACCGCCGGACCCGGCGAAGAAAGTTGCTGACCTCGACTGTATCAACAGTTATATCCTTGACTGGAGTAAAACGCCGCACACGGCGTCACCTAGTCCAAGAGATGCTACACCTGCCGCCGAAAGAACATACTGGGAACGAGTCTCAGATATGTGGCAGGACATGAACAGAAACAGGGATATCGATATCCGTCTGTTTGTCTCAGTCAAGCAGTACTATTCAACTTTTTCTAACCTTGACCTGTGGTTGAGTCCCTCTGACAAAGATTGGCACAGCCCTTTGGGCTTCACGATACAACCAATCCTTACAAAAGGGAAACACAACCGGTCAGATGCCCAGGTTCAGAAGATCGCTGACAAGCGACAGGCTTACAAGCAGCGTAATGCTGAATACTGGGATTACAAAGACTCATTTATGTATTCATCTGGCAACAGCTGGTACGACAGACAGCAACCACAAGGTAGCTATCACAGATATGGAAGATTCTGGGAAAGGCCACAGCCTGAACGTCCCAGCGAGCCTGAAGGCTCTCCTCCAAGAAGGAGCCAGGCATCATCGTCCTCTTCACAACAAGATCTACCAAGATCGAGATCCAGACCTCAGAGAGCCAGTCTTGTTGACAAGCTCAACATGTCTTTAGAGGAACTGGACACACTTGAGGAACAACAAGAGGAAGAACATTTGATCCGTGAGATGGAGAGTGTTATTGAAGAGCACGAACGAGAAACATCAAACCTGATGTCGGCTCAAAGAGATGAAGACGAACAGGAGGAAGAATCTTCCAGTCGCAGAAGAAGAAGGAAGTCATCGCGACCGCCGTCTGCTCCGAGCAGCAAGGCACTCCGAACAGCTGCCACAGCAGCAGGGTTGTCGAACTGGTTCGGACACCCTAATCAAGGCGGTGCAAAGGGAGAGTCTATCAAGACTGATGAACCTTCACTTCCAAACTCACTAACCAGTGAGCAAGACTTCTCCGTCTTCAGCATCGCGTGGAATGTGTTTCTGCTGCTAATGGGCCTACACTGGATGTGGAAGCAGCTCACCAGGGCTCCCATCAGATGTATGGACCGCCAACAATCAAATGCAAAAGCAGCAGCGAAACGACCACCACCATTTCTCGAACCCGAGAATGAACCACAGACGCGTGAACCTTTAGGACCCAACAGGGTCAATTCTGGAGAAACAACGGATTTGCGACCTGTGTGGCACACTTCCCGAAGCGAAGTCTACCATCTTTCAGACAGCTGTTACCAGCTCAAGCAAGCAAAAGATGTTTCAAGGAAGGTGCTGTGTAAAACCTGCCTCCAGGCAGTACAAGTTGCGGAGATTCGCAGGAACGATCCTTTTCAAAGAGGTGATACACGATCACGTGGCACCGAAAGGGACATTGAACGGTTTCAAACCTATGACGATGCAAGTACTACTCCTCATATGAGGCAATTATTCAGTGATGCATTGCATTCACAAATGGCCGAAGAAGCCATGCAGATTACCTATACATCAATCCCTAAGGGATCCTCGGCAAGAGCCAGAGGTACATCTGCACTCGCAAGTGCCTCATCGTCGTCAGTGCCCAAGGCAATGCCACCAGTGCCTAACAAGGCAAACATGTCACCTCCACCTAAGACTCCTCCGCCAAAGGCGAAAGGAACAGTACCTTCAGATCCTCCGAGACCAAAAGGTCCTACCAGAAGAGGAGGTCAAAATCGGCGCATTCAACGAAAAGCAGCTAGAGAAGCCCATAACAGTGGACTCTGCAACCATGCAGACGCTGCACTTGGCGAAGCCAATCAAGGCCAGGCCATTAACACTATGTGCCGAAACATGGCAGTAAGACACGTCAGCTCTATCGATGCAACGGTAGAAGCAGCCGAGCAGTTTACACAACGCGTGCAACAGCACGTAGAAACATATGATGAAGAGGAACCGTGGAGCACGGAGTTTCTACCAGTCGTGGAAGTCCTATTCAGGAACTTGAGCAGCGACGAAACAACTGTCATACATGACAATCATACGGTAACTATGCCTATTGAGAAATATCTCGACCTCCTCAGAATCGCACAATCATTGCGAAACTCTATCCAGAGAGACAAGGAGGAAAGAAAGGATCATCTTGACACCATCCAAGATACTCTATCCAGAGTGGAAATCCTTCTAACAGCACTGAAGGACTCAAAAACAGTCTTCAATCAATTGGTCCATTCCTCACTAGAGATAGAGCGAAGACATAAAAACCTCAAAAATGTCCTTGAGACACTTTTTGACGACCAAAGCTCTGAGGAAGACCAGTCAGAATCTGACCATGAAGAAGTCCTAACTCCTTCTGCAGCACAGTACTGGAACAGCCTTCATGCCCACGCCTTATCTCCCTCAGGAGATGAAAGTGAAAGATCATGGGCGTCCTCAGACGGACAGCTTGAAAGAAGAAGGGCCGAACGGGCAAAGGCTAAGCAGCCACAACCGGCTAAAGCCGAGGCAACTCCAATCAGCTCACAAGCTGCACCAAAGGCCGAGCCAAAGGCGACTACATCCAACCATGGATATGACACTGCAGACGCCGCCTTCACCAGGGCTGAGAACAGATTACTCGGAATCTTTTCAAGTTCCGAAGAAGATCACTCAGACCCGGATGAACCACATCCGAACGTCTATGCTCGAGCCTATGATCCAAACCTGGATCCAAATCTGAGATAAGGAAAATCTCAGAGTTTCACAACAGTGACTCACAAGGCTCTAACAAGAGCACAGTGAAGGGCTGCATAATTCGATAGAAGAACATTACCAGACCTGATCCTGTACAGACGATCTCTCTGACCAATGTGCATGAAAGAGTTCAAAAGGAGTGATTTCAAGAGTGACTTCAACAGTGTACTTCAGTGCTATACCTAGCATAAACAATATGCTGTTTTTATCATGAGTCCAAACTCCGCAACTGTGACAGTGGGCATAATAGTATATGTGTGAATGTGCGGCCATGCTTCCGGTAAAAGAAAATTAGTGTCTGTTTGTTTGCGTAAACCTCTAAAGGGGTAGCTCTAACAGGTACCTACAGCAATGGCTGCATGCTCATACATATACATTCCGCTGCCCATTGGCTCACAGTGGTTTTACCATATTGAGACAAGACAAGCTCTCCTTGCGTAGCAAGACAAAACAACTACTGTCCGTGTGCAGGGCGCTGCCCTTTGATCCTTAGGGAATAAACTGGTCATACACCTCCTAACAAGGAGCATTTCCTTGTGGGTGTATCGGCACATGGGGCCCATCCTCCCAGCAAACGCGGCTCCGTTGTTATGAAAACGAGCAGCCTGTTAACCTCCCACTTCCCGCACCGGTCCAGCAAGCGCTTGGGGAGTTGTCTCTTGAACGTGTGGTGGACTTTCTGCACTTTTATGTTTATAGCCAAGGAGCGGCGCTGGAGGACACTGGACAAGAGAATAGGCGAATGCAGCACAATGACACTAAGCGCACATACTTGAAGCCGCTCCGTGTCGTCCTGCAAGTGGAACATTGTCTCAGCTTTGGCACATACGTGCTTGGCTTATCCTGTCGCGCTGCTCCATCGACCCAGTCGAGCACCGGTTGGTTTTCTCACCGCCAGAATGGGAGCCGCCCCCCGTCGGAAGGCTGATTGCTGCAGCTTGCGCTTGGTCAACAGCAACCCAGTGCTGTTTTCGTGGATTCGGTGGTTCCCTCGCGTGTCAATGGAAAGACGCGCGAGAAACGGAAGGACAAAGACGCTGCAACCGCCTCAACCCCACGACAGCCCTATTGCTGGTTAGTCAATGGCCTGCCTTCTTGGGGTCCGAGCCCATTTCCAGAGGGGATCACCGCTGGGAGCTTTCGCTACAGCCTCTCCTGTATCAAGGTGGAAGGGGCCCTTGACGTCTTCCTGCAGGTCTTGAAAATGCCCACAGCGCAGGTACCTTTGGCCATTAGCATGCCATTCGGCCTCACACCCAGCCGGCGCCTCGCCCCCTGTGTCATTTTGGAACCGAGACACATGTGGTGCTCACTTTCCTGCAGGCAGTGGAGGCTGCGGCGATGGCGCCGACCTTCCCACCCCGGAAATGACCAAGACGCAAAAGGTGGCATTTCGGGAAAGAATCCTCGCCCTTCGCCTGCGAGCCGAACAAGCTAGCCCGACATCGTTATTGCGGCCGTCAGGAAACGGAACCCCCCAGTACCTGCCTGACGGTGCCGTGTAAGTTACCAGGGCCAGATGCCCGCCAAAATGCCGGGCGCGGCGTTTCGCGCGGTAGACTAAATTAAATTAAAAAGAAGTTAGCGGCGCGCGCGAAGCGCGCGCCGCCAGCGGCTTTCGGGTTTAGGGTTTAGTTTAGGGTTTAAGGTTCGGGTTTAAGTGTCTCCCACTCCTTCCCACGGTCAACAACAGCTGTTTTCGCATTCAGTCCAAGGTGAGGACTTGCACTCCGTCACGAACAACTACCGGATTGCGCTGCACAGGCTCCGGGTTTACGAAAGGCGGTTTGAAGGCAGACATGGATGCCCAAGTCACAGCCCCAACGTCTCTTTGAGACTGTCGAAGCTTTCCAAAAACGGCAAACATATCTTGGCCTCCAAACCAGTGCTGGAAAAGTCGCACATGGAAATACATGAGCTGCTCCATGCGGGGCGCCTTCTCTTCAGAGGAAGGGCCTACAGTGTTGAAGGGGCGTCTTCCAACAACACGTCGGAAACTCGCGAAAAACCCATCTATCTTCTGGGTCCCTCCAACTCTTAGCTACTCCTCGTAGTGGTTTCCAACCCACACTTGGACTCGCATTTTCTTGGAAAATTTTGGGTGGGGCGGCTTATGCTTCACACACGAATGTGAAAGCTTCAACCCAGCAGCGTCTACCAAAATTCCATTGTTTAGTGGACTCGACAACTACTTCGCGCCGTCAGTGTGGCAAACGCTTCCTTCTGCCAGAAGAATCCAAAAGCAGAGCGACCACATTTCTTCAACAGAAATGGAGCCGCCTCCACCTTGACTCTTAGTGATGCGGTAGCCCAAACGCTTCAGAGAATCTTCGCAATCTCCACAAGAGAGGCTTCAAGGATCTCAGGCAAGGCAGTTTGTGCGTCCTGGAACAGAAAGTCGACCTCTCTTCTTATTGGACTGACCTGTTGACGGCAAGTGTACTCCACTTCCTGCAGAAGCAGAAGCAGGCTCACCTTGAGGCTCTTCGTCTTCAACAATCACCGAGCTCGATGCAGGCTCCTGCTGCTTCTTTGTCTCTGTCAGCCTCACTGTCTTCCGTCCTCTGCAGGTGTTCGCCGTTTACCAATCCGCGATCGAACTTTTCGGTCGCGATTGCAAAGCTGTGGAGCGCCAATGGAGACTGCAAGCAGTTTTTGGCATATGCGGACTTTGTCGACTGCGGCTGCAGCACTTGATCCCAACAAACGAACAAACGAACAAACAAGAAAACAGTGATGAAACCAGATGCCCAATTAAACTGGGCAGAAAAGCCAGCACTTTGCCGGTTTTTTGGCCGTTCAGCATCAACTACGGATTCTCAGCGACCGTTCCACAACAACAGTGGGCCGTCGTCCAAAACTGTCCAAGACCATCAGTAGAGTCCAAGACAAGGCTCCAGCCGCCGTTCTAGTGATGAAGCATGAGCTTGCAGCTGCCCAAGCGGGCCTGCAACGCTCTCCTCTTCCAGCAGGTGACTGATTTGGACCACATGCCGCTCGATGCGCATACGACTGTGTGCAAAAGCGGGTGGCAGCTGCTAATGCTGGTTGCCGCTTGAAGATGCGGACGTTGAAGGTGCAGAGCGGCTGTTCCAACTTCTCTCCGGACCGGATGGACTGCCTCCTTCTTTCACTGCCTCCCCCTTGTGGATCGAATCAGCCAGCGAGGAAAGTCTAGCAGCTGTTCCAAAATGTATCGGCAAATGGAGATGCAGCGGATTGCGGCAATGGCCACATCAGACTTTCTATACGGCTGCCCAAACATGCATCCACCCATTGTACACCAGGGCCTGGTGGTTTATCTTGAACGGACAAGCCGTAGAGGCAACCAGGGCCAGATTGAGATGGTTCAACGATGGCTGTGAGGTGAGACAGACAGGTTGTTGACACACTTCATCGTGCCTGCGTCATGCCGGGATAGAACAAATAAAGGCGGACATCTCGTTTGAGACCGTAGACTCTGCCACATGAAGTGTCGTGACAAGAAGTTGTCGCGGCGTTTGGACGGCCAAGGATTTTTCGCAGATTCTTTTTTGTCAGAAGTGTAGCGCAGTTCTGCTATGAAGTTACGGCTCCTCCCTCTCGGAGAGCGGTCTCTCTCTACTGGGACCAAGAACTTCAGACCTGCAAGCCACCCGTACGCGCCATTCTTCATTGTGGTGTGCTGCTACCGGTGCAGCTGGTATTCTACCTTGCACGGACTCTAGTAGATGAGCCAGCAGCTCTTGTTGCAACTCGTGCGCATTTTTCCAGTCCTAGAGTGATATCTGCCTTTCTGGTTGGCTTTGGTTGTGTACTGGCTGAGAAGTCCACAGAAAAAGGACTTCTGTGGCGCCACGCGTTTTTCGATGCGTGGGATACGAGGGCCAAAGTTCCAGGGAACCAGCCTTCCATGAGTAGACATTCAGTACGACGTCGGTAGGCGGATTGGACATTCTCAATTGTCCAGCTTCCCAAAGGCGGATGTTGCAAGGACATGGCTATCGAGAGTCTGAATCCTCTCTAGTAGCAGTGTTGCGTATCTGCAGCGGTCGCAGCCGCGTAAGCGGTAGCGCACACACTGGCTCCATGAAAGAAGTACGGCACTCTCCACAGAGCCGGACACGCGAAAGACCAGGGTTGCAGCTCAATAAGCGCAGATTGCAGCTCATCCACCAATTGGTGGCTTAGAAGTCGAACGATAAAATTATGGCCGATGGAAGCGCGCACGGTTTTGGCTAGGTGACTCTTGGGGCCAGGAACGCTGGAGAGACGAAGCGCAGGCCTTCAGCGAACGGAGAGGACTTGGCCCAAGCATTCAAATCCCGTTTATTTCGACTGAGCTCATGCCTCATCTCCATGAGGTCGATCAAGACCAAAATACACTCTGTTATGGCTTTCGCCGCCTGTAAGAGCTGTATGCGCAGCGCAATTACCAACTGCTGTGGAAAGCATTCCAACAACCAGAGTCCTATGACCATCGACATACGTGGTAGGGTCCATCTTCCGACTTTTCCGCTGGTCATGGACTCCTCTGTGGACTTGTGGACTTTGTGTGCACGATCGAGAAACAACAGGACCCCAGGGCTCCGTTGTTCGACGGAACTAGAACGGCGGCCGGAGCTCCGACTTTGGGTTCCACCGGTGGTCTTGGACAGCTCTAAGCGACGGCCTTTGCTGTTGTGGATCGGTCGCTGAGGCCCCGTAGCTCATGCTGAACGGCCAACACCGGCTAAGCCTGTGCGCCGCAGCTAGCTTTTTTGCCTTCTTATCGAGCCGCCCCGCTCACGCCAAAAAAAAGCGGAAGGCAGCGAAAAAGCCATCAACCTTCTGGGTTCCTCCAACCCTTTCCTGCGCTTCAAGCATGAAGGCTCTTTAGGGACTTGTAGGCTTTGGCTCCGTCTGTGTGACACACAGAGCCAAATCCCAGCACAGACCTGCTGAGTGATTCTGTAGCCAAGACGCTGCAGCCACACCAAGCTGGACACTCTAACCTGAGCCACACAATTCCGTGAGATCTGCCCGCAGAACGGGCGACTTCATCAATCTTGACATCCATCCGCATCCACCAACGGTCAAACTGTTGTTCAGCTTGAAGGTGTGAAACTGGTTGAAGGTCTCGTAAGGAGCGAATGGCTCTCATCCGGTGACAGATGCAGTTTGGAAGTGTAGATCCACAGAGCTCCAACAATGGACTTCAAGGCCACGCTGCCCTCCGAAGAGAGTCTGCTCAGCAGAAGTCAAAGCAAGACTCTTTCGGCAGCCCTTTCGCGGATGTCTTTGCAAGGGTGCCTCTCACAGGGTGTGCCTTTTACGGATGCCTTTTTAAGAGTCTCTCACAGGGTGGAACATGGTTGCGCAACGCCTCGCCTGCTCTCAGGCAACACGTGCTTCCATTTCTTTGGCGTGGGCGCGCCTCAAATACAGCAGTTGCTGCACTCGGTCCCAGAAAGAACTGCAAGAAACTACAAGAATGAAAAGTAAGAGAGCACACAACAGGGCCTGTAGCTGACAGAGAACACTGAGAGGCATCCTAGAAAGCAACATTGACGCTCTTGACGCTCTTTCCTCCTCCAGGTCATTTGACACTTGGACAAATTTGACAAACAAGCTCCAAGCTGCCCAAAAAAAGCGACTGGCTTGGAGTCGACCAGTCTGTTGCTGGTCTCTTCACGTGAAGTGCTCGGTTCCATCCCAGCCAAGATTCGGAGTGGAAACTATAAAGTCGTCAGCCAGGTCACCCACCCCGGCGACGAAGACAATGTGTCAATGTGGGAGTGGCAGCACCGAGCCGCCATTTCCAAAAAAAACACAGTAAAAGCCAAATGGTTGGAATCGATTATTATACCCATGGTGGATTATATCTTAGAGGTTGAACAGCAAATAGCATGGGTTCTTTACGCTGATTCAGTCCATTCAGAATGGTAGCAAGGATGAGGTGGCGGCGCTACAAATCAACAGCTAATCTGTGGCTATAAAAGCCACAAATCAACAGCGATTCGTGGCTATGAAAGCCACAAATCAACAGCGAATTCGTGGCTATGAAAGCCACAAATCAACAACAGGTAACAGAGCTGTGGCTGAAGACCACAATTTAACAGCGAATTCGTGGCTATGAAAGCCACAAACTTGTTTCTCCGGGCCCACAAATCAACACCAAATTCCGGATTTTGCTGTTGATTTGTAGCCCGGAATTTACTGTTGATTTGTAGCTCCCAGACAATTTGGAGCGGTTCTCCGGGCCCACAAATCAACAGCAAATCCCGGGATTCGCTGTTGATTTGTAGCCCGGAATTTACTGTTGATTTGTAGCTCCCAGACAATTTGGAGCGGTTCTCCGGGCCCACAAATCAACAGCAAATCCCGCGAAAAAGAACGAAACTGCAACAAGCCCCAGCAAAACCCCTTACCAAGCACAACACTCGGACAGAGACCTTCGTTTTGCTGCACTCCACACGCAGTTCCGGTCTTGAGCCAAGTCGGCACAAAGTCTTCCAGCAAACCGAGGTGCAAACTACCTAAAGGTGACTCGGAGCTCCCTAAACAACTTCCCATGGGCCAAAAGCACCCTGGTACTACCAAAGCTCCTCAGAACGTCCGAAAACAGGGAAAACCTACAGGACCTACGGCTTTAAAGCGAAAAGAGTCCCTCACACTCCAAATGCCAGGGAACTAGCCGAGAACTGTTCAGGTTTCTACAAATGAGCCGGACGCCCACCATATCCTCCCAAATAGAGGATATACGTTTACACCCCCTCTGGGCGTTCGGGTCAGTCACCCTTCTTTGTAGACTCTTGAAGCCTCGAAGGTTCCCGAGCGCAGAAAAGACAGATCCTGCGTGTCAGCGGCGTCGTATGCCGAATGCTTGGACAATCACGTTTCACGTGATAGCAAGCACCTTTGGAAGTCAAGTAAAGTACTGGCCATTCTGGCTCTGCCAGACAGCGGGCGTACAGACAGCGACCAACCCCTAGGAAGACGCACCCTGTCACAAACCCTGCGGCAAAAGTCAAGACAAGCAGTCTCTCAAGAAGCGGTGCTTCGTTCTGCAAGTCGACGAAAGAAAGAGAAACCATGGCATCCTTGAAAGCCTGGAGACCGTAGTGGTCCATTCCGGCGGGACTACCAAACCCTTAAAAGGAAAAATTTTGAGTGGAAATGGCTGCGAAGAGGAACTTAGTCACTCTAAGCTCTCCAAAACCCTTCTACACAGAAGTTCGGGGTAGTGCTGAGTATCTCGAAGCACAAAGCGCATAGAATGCTCGTGAGAGCCGTCACAGCGCAAAGCAGAGAGCTGAGTCGCGACCCTCTCGTGTGTAACCCTAACCCTCCAACGCTTAGAAACCAAGAGCCCATCGCACCCCTGAAGGCCAACGGAGCACGCATCCACAATTGAATCATGGATCTGGTACTTCTGTAGCTTAAAGTAGTGCTGGGTCTGCTTCCAGGTCCAATAAGCGCATTTCATTGGCCACTCGATAGCCCAATGATCAGAAAGATCACACATCTCTCGGACAGCGATCCACAGCTTCCGGTGAACAGCCCAAAGGCCGTCAAGATGCTTCTGGTAAGTGTCTCCGTACCTCTTGAGGTTCATCCGCTGATACGGGCATCCTCCAGTGCATGGAGTCGAGCTCCAGAAGAAAACCCTCATGCCGCGACCCCTTGCTTTCCCCACAATGGCAACGAGATCTTCTCGAGTTTCTTTCTTCGTTCCATCATCGGCGGCGGTCACAGTCAAAAGATGAATCTTCGGGAACTCCCTAGCACAGACCCTGGAAAACCCTGACTCAAGTGGCGCGCAAAACTCCACAAACAGCCACTTCTGTCCCTTTTGAGGTCTAAACCGTTCCATTAACGAACAAATACCTCCCTTCGCAACACAATTCCGCAAAATTGTCATTGCCAACCCCTTTACCCCCTCTGGAAGCAAGGCGGCGCGCAGACCCACATGATGCATGTGCTTGAGCGTGGAGGCTAAATCTAAGTTCTTGGTAAAGATATCCGCAGGATTCTCAGTGCCACGCACAGAAACCACGCGGAGGGATCCGGACTGAACTTCTTGTTGGAGAAAACAAGACCTGATATCGATGTGGCGTAGCTTGCGAAGACCCTCAGCTTGGCTGATTGCAACGGCGGCCTCACTATCACAGTAAAGCAGAGGCACAACTGGGTCACACCCCAGAATATGCTCAACAGCACACCGTGCCCCTAGGGCTTCCTTAGCCCCTTCAACCAATGCATAGAGCTCGCTCTCGGCCGAAGACAAAGCAACGGACTGCTGCAGTCTCGCCCACGTCTTAATGCAGGCCTTTCCAAGCATGAGGCACCCTCCCGAGATCGACCGACGATCGACGGAGCGCTCGCTGCCCCACGAGGCGTCCACATAGGCATGGAGACGGAGTTTCTCAACACTTTGGCGCGGAAAAAGCTGAAAGTAGTTGACGACAGTCTTGAGGTACCGCAAGACAGCGCGCATAGCGCGCTCATGCACCTCCAGCGGCGAGCTCTGGCCCCGAGCCAAAACAGAGACATAGTAGACTAAGTCCCCGCGAGTGGTGCTCAACCAGCTTAGCTTGCCGAGTGCACGGCGGTAGCGGGCAGCAGCTTCGGCAGAAAGAGGAACCCTTAACCCTGGCTCGTCCAGAGACCTGTCAAGCAAATCCCTCAAGCAAGGTGGCGTTGGGACACCCTTGGCGTTCTCAAGCTTGTACTCCTCCAGAATATCGTTCATGTACCCTGGGTCCATTCCAAACTTAAGGTCCCCACCCTGCTCAGACCGAAAAACTTCCCTTCCTAGGAAATGTATCTTACCATCTTTGGCGAGGTCCGCGGTGACCTTGAGCTTCAGCTCCTTGCGTAGTTCCTCCACCATCTGGTAAAGATCAGCTGTGTCTGGCCCAGCCAAAAGCAAATCGTCAACATAACTCAAGATGTAAATTGCTTGACCCTTGTAGGACCCTACGAAGAGACAGGGCTCAGTGGGACAGGCCTTCATGTTGAAAAGCTTGTGCAGGAGCTGAGAGAGATGGCGCGTCCAATGTAGCGCTGCCGAGCGCAGGCCATACAATGCTTTATTCAGTTTGAGAAACAATCTCTCTCCGGCGGGACCCCGACAACCCTCAGGCATGCTCACCACAACCTGCTCCCCCCTAAGGTAAGCGAAGAGGAAAGCCGTGGACACGTCGAGCCCCAGAATGTTAAAACCCTGGGCCCCAACAACCGCAAGAAACAGCTTCAGCGCCTCGGCGGATGCCGTGGGAGAGCTAATGCCTAACTGCGCGGCTGACGGTCCGGTGGAATAGTCACGGGCGACGATTCTGCAGCGGACCAGGGGCGTCTCGCGACCCTCGATCCTTTCGGTTTTAGCAGCAACCACCCAACGTGTGCTGATTACCCGCTGCTTTGCATCAACGTGCCACAACATATCCCCAACTGCCAAACTCTCCAAAGCCCTCAGCTCCTTGATCATCCCATCATAGGTCAACCCTAGGTCAAGCTCAACTTCGGTGACATCGTCCCGGGAGGCACAGGGCCTCTGGACCTTCACAAGCCCACCCCCAAGCTCGACAATGATTTCCCCGTCCTTGGTTTCTTCACCAACTGTGGAAACTGCTGAAGCAACATTGCCCAGAGCCTCCTGATGCTCAATGCGACCAGCAAACGCATCAGCGACCCCCTCTGGGACCCTGTCCAGAGGCTCTGCCTCAACTTCCATGAGGTCCTGCATCTCTTCGTTGGTGATCTCACCTGCTGGCTGCTCTGGCAGCTCCCGGCTATCATCATCAGCAATGGAGGGCTCATACAAAGAGTCCTCGTAGTCTTCCGGAACTCCCGCAACGTCACCGGGCAACTCTACATACTCCCCAAGCCCTCCCTCAAACCCTAAATCCCCTAGGTCAGGAACCGGAGCATCAAACCCCATCTCGGCATCGATCTCCTTATCCCTTTCCAGCGATCCCTTGGGGTCAAAGGTATCCCTGAGGTACTTGGCGTAACGAGCCCTACAGGCTGGAGTGTGCATTGCCTTGACAATGTCAAAACCTTTGATCTTGCATGCGCGGCAGCGCGGCGTCTTCCCATGTTCCTCGACCCACGTCTTCGGAGGTCCCCGGGTATTCGTATTCGGTAGAGGCAAGGCAGCCAGGCTGTCCGGGTCAACGGGTGGTCCCTCGGCGGGCGGATCCCTCCCTGGAAGAAGGCGACAAACCCCACGAAGCAGGCCAACCTCGTACCTCAACGGCATCAGCATCCTGACCTTAGGTGATCTCACCACCCTTTTCTCACCATTGTTCAACTGAACCCTGACCCAGTGGCTCCCCGACGCGACTTCAGGACCCATGTAAGACCCTTTGCAAAGACGACCGTTCACCAAATGTGCAATGGAAGGCGGAGGCAGGCACAACACAGAGGCACCAAAGATATACGTGGGATGTGCCGGGATGCGTTTCATGCGGCACCTTTGCTCCGGTGTCAAAGAAGAACCCTCATCAAGGTGATACCTGTTGTGTGCAACGCTAAGGTGCGAAAACAAGTACGGTATACCCCCGGACGCAATAGTCAACCCTACCTTCTCCAGAGAACACAGCTGAACCTGGGCAAGCTCCTTCAAGGTCCTGATCGCCCTCTCCGCGTTGGGAGCGTGGCGGTCCACCGGAACCTGTTCGAGCAAAGCGTGAGGAAGCTCCCGGGCACACCGCTCAAGGAACGACACCAGAGCGGGTTCACCGTCTGATCTCATGGAGATGATCACTTCTTGCGACCCTGCCAACCCTGCACTTCTGGTCCAACGCACAAAAGAGGTCACCATCGACTCACGATCTGGCTGCCACTGGATGGTCCCTAAGACCCCGCACCCAACGGCAACAAGCACTAGCATGGCGATCCCTTTGAACCAAAACTTATCTGCCTGCACTTCCCTCCGATCCTTGCGCTCCTCGGGCAACTTCCGTTGTGGGCACACACCCCGGCCACGCTGACACTCCTCACAGCTGGAATTGTAGGGAATGTGGGACCGCAACACATGCTCATTCTGCAAGAGAGAGAAGTCACTCGACGAAAGGTAACCCTGATCACCTGCAACGATCCAAGGAGCAACGCCACCCTCGATGCTACCATGATCTTCTGGACCCTGAGAACCCTCTGCAACTGGACCCTGAGAACCCTCTGCAACTGGACCCTGAGAACCCTCTGCAACTGGACCCTGAGAACCCTGTGCAACTGGACCCTCGGAACCCTGCGCAAAGGAACTTGGACCCACTGCATTGACGCTCTCTTTTGAACTCCGGCCAAAGATCATTGGAAGATCACCCCTCAAAACGGCCATCAGCGGACGCTTCTGGCTTTCGGAGGGGACTGCTGCCATTACAGACTCATCTACAGATCGTTCCACACCACCCCCGGTGGCAATGGGAACCCCGCCGGCGTGGTTGCCACAGGTGCTCGGACTGGCGGCGGGCCTCGAGGAAGAGGCGGCGGCGTCTGCTGCATCATGGCCGGGATCTCCATTGAACCGCTCGCTGGCTCCGGAGGCGCTTGGTGCATAGCCGTCCACTCTGGAAGTGGAGGAGGAGGCGGCACCGGCAGCTCCATAGGCGGCTCCGTGCCCTGCATCCCTTCCGACCTGTAGGTGATCTCGTCCGACAGGGGAACCAAAGAGCGTGTCCGCACCTCGAAGAAGCCGGCTGCCACCGATATGCTGAGCAGAGGAAACTCTGCACTGAACTCGGCCGTGCTCTGGCGACTCTCGAGATGCCCCGCAAATGCCCTGGCGTACCTGGTCATCCCCGCATGAGCTTCCCCGTGCTGCGCCACGGTCCTTAGCTCCGGCGTCTGCGTCTCCTGGTCCACCATCTCCGGCTTGCCCTTGTCCTTGGACCCTGACCCTGAGCCGTGCTTCTTTCCCCGATTCCTCGGGTATGGCCTCCAATGTTTCCCCACGGGCTTGTTCTTCACCATCGCGCCCTTCCTGGGTCGGAGAGCCACTTTCGGCATGGCCTTGGTCGCCGGATACTTCGGCATTCTCTTCACCTTTGGCTTCACTTCCGACGCTGCCCTTGGCTGCTTTGGCTGCTCCCTGGTCCTCGGTCTTCTCGCCACTGTCCATCTCCTGAGACCGAACAGTTTCCCCCGACGTTGAAGCATAATCCGTTGCCAGCTGCGCAAGCAGAGGCGGTACCGGATGAAAGGCTTGAGGACCCGGCTTCAGGCGAACCCCCTCTGTCCCCATCACACTTGGCAACCCTGGCTCCAACAGACCCTCGACCCTGGGACGCGGCACCTGACCCTGCAACCCCTGACCCTCGCTCGACTGAGATCCCTGACCCTCGCGGTCCTGGCCCTCTCCCAGCATCTCTGGGCGGCGCCACGTTGGAACCTCCTCTTCCGAGCTGCTGCTCATCTTGCACCGCAGCAGACAGGAGCTGAAAACGCAGGCGGGTGCTCTCGGGCACAAAACGGCTTGCAGACAACCAGAAACAGTTCTGAAAACTCTCTACGTACAGCTTGCATCCGGGCTTCCCTCGCGAGCTGGGACCCAAAACCCGAACCTTGCTGAAATCTACATCCCAACCTTTCTTCAAAAGGAGGCCCAGAGACAGAAGGCTATACCGCACAGGTGCGATTAAAGCTTCAAAAGTCACCGGCACTGAACCTGAAGGAGGAGATCCGTTGCTCGAGGCCAAGGCCAACCTAACCCTAACCCTAGCACGCCTTCTAATCTGAATGTCCTCCCCGGTTGCCGTGACACAGCCAACACCGCTATCACCCAATGCTTCCAAAAACTCTGCAGACCCACTGGAAAACATGCTCTCAGCAATCAGATGCACAGAGGCTCCTGAGTCGAGCAAGACATGGTCCACCTCCTCTCCATGGGCGGCGGCGCGGGCAACTGCAGAAACATGATGCACATGAGGAAGCATGCTGTTGTTGTGTTGGGTGTTCTCGGTGCTGCTGGCTACTGCTGCTACGTGCTGTACAGGACCCTCGCTGGCACGCGGAAACCCTGGACCCTCATCACGCAAACCCTGGTCGCCGGAACCCTGGTCTTCCACCACAGGCTCTTCCAAAACACTGTTCTGAAAATTCTCCCAATCACAATCGGAAAAATCAAGCGACGTCTCGGAGAAACTGTCTTCCTCCCTATCATGAATCACGTGATGCACAGCGGCACACAACTCCGGCTCCATCAAAACCGTGGCTGCCCTGTTGTTCTGATCCTTCCCTTGGTTTCCCTTACCCTGCTTCCCTGCAGCACCCTGAGCCTGAGCAACCAAAGGACAATCCCTTGCAAAGTGGCCGACCTCTTGGCAAACATAACACTTCTTCTGCGTGCCGTTCCCTGGGGGCGGTGTCACCGCCGCTCCTTGGTCCTTTCCTTTGCCACCCTTCGGGGTTTCCTTCCCATTGCTCCTTTTGTCCTTGCCTTCTTTCTGGTCCTTTCCTTTTCCTTTCTTTCCTTCCTTTCCTTTGTCCTTTCCTTTTCCTTTGTCCTTTCCTTTGTCCTTTCCTTTTCCTTTCTCCTTCTCAAACTGAAGCTGATTTGCATGATCCCCCTTCCCGCCAGGCTTCTCCTGGAACATCAAGATCTTCAAATTCGCATCATAAAACTTGAGTGCGGTCTCCAACTGATCAATAGAATCAATCTTGGCATGAAGCAAGACATACTTCTTCACCTCGGTATCCAGATTCCTAAGCATTACCATGCACCTGTCTGCCTCGGTCAACCCTAAGTCCCCAAACGCTGCCGTGAGCCGCTGGTACTTGGCCAGCTCAACCTGCACACAGCGAAAGACCTCGAGGGGCCTCACAGAACCCTTGGGCACAGCGAACTTCAGGATCTCTTCCCTCAGCGAACTAGCTTCTATCCTGCTACACACACTGAGCTCAGAATGGAGTCGCCTCATAGCTTCATATCCCGCAGGTGCGCCAAGCTGCTCCTTCTCAACCTGCTTCAAAACATCGAGACCCCTTGGGTAGGCCCCAAAACTCTGACGCAGATAAAGGAAAACCCTCGTGCTTCTCACGCTCTCACCCCTCGACAAACTGCTGTTCTGGATGGTGCTGTCCTTGGTCATGTAGGCTTGAATCTCCCCTGGGATACGGTCATCAAACAACGCTAGCCATGGAAGGAAAACTTCCAGGTACTCAACCCAGGTCTCAATCTCAGCCCTTCTGCCCTTTGCCATCCTAGTCCCATCCAAAGAAGGCAGCTTCGGGATGTAAGCTTCAGCCTTGGGGTTCCTTATAGGAGCACCCTCGTCAACATCCATGGAAGAACCAGAGATGTCGGACAGGCTTCCATTCCCTTTTCCCTTGGTCTCCCTCTGGCTTTCCCTCGACACCAAACCCTCAACTAGCGTGACCATTTGGCTGATCTGCTTCTGCTGCTCCTGCACCGTATGCATCAACAGCGTTTCCATGTGTGAAGGCGCCGCGCCCTGAGCGCTCGGCACTGGTGACGGTACTAACCCCGGTGGAACCGTAAAGGAGCCAGTAGGAGGAACCGGAGTTCCAGGCTGTGACCCCGCAGGAGACCCTGTTGGGTGGAACCCTGGTGGCGACCCTGCAGCGGAAAGGTGGGATATTGGGCTGTAAGCAGGTCCAAACCCCGCTCCTCCAGGAACCGAAGAAGGTCTCGCTCGTCTCTCCGAAGGCACACCCTTGTGAGCGGATGCCTTGTCAAGAGTGTCTCTCACGGATGCCTTTTCAAGAGCCTCTCACAAGGTTGTGCGCGGATGCGGCTTGAGAAAAAACATCGTAGACATGCCCCACCTGGCCTTTTGTGAGTATTCGGCTGGCAGCGACACGGCAGGGCCAGTGGGCGTACTCCTCCACAAACTGTGGAGGCCCAGTGGCTTCCGCGATGTGGTTCCCACCGGTGTCCCTGAATCTCTGGGCTTGCCAGCACATGCTTAATGCAATGTCGTGGCAATGCACTCCATGCACATGCCCAGCTGGAGCAGCTGCGCAATCATGCAGTGCCGGCTCGATCATGCATGTAGGGCCTATGATCTACTTGCAAAGTGGAGAGAGGCTCCATCTTGATGAGGGGCTTGCCATGTCCTGCAGGGCCACCTTTAAGGTGATTCTTACAAACACACTGTAGCAGAGTCCGGAGTCCAGGATCACAGCCGTATGGCTTCAATCAATGCTCAAAACGCTCCAGCATGCCGACCAACAGACAACAAGGAATCTCAAGCCTGCGCAGCCGACCGACTGAGAGAACAAGCAATCTCAAGTCTACGCAGCCGACCGACAAGCCAAGAGGCAAGCAATCCCAAGCAAGTGCAAGACATTGCTGAGAGCAGACAATTTACCACGCATCATGGCGGGCCGGCGCCGTGAAGGTACTCGCACCGGAGCATTCAACTCGCACGTCATCAGCCACAAGAGTGACCGGGCCTGCACTTTCATCTGCATTAGCATTGGCAAGGTCGAAGCCCTGTAGAACAGGGCTATGAGATCCCTGTCAGCGACTTGTAACGTCATCATGGTTTCCCCGCGGAGGATGGAGTTGAAGTCAGCCACCTGCTGAACGTCAAGCGCAGAAAGGTCCAAATGCGCCAACGTGTCCTCATGTGGTACGTCCAACAAGGCCGCATTTGGCAAAAGGGAGGACCTGCCGCGCTCCGGTTCCTGGAAAGTGCTCCGGGGCCACGACGCAGAAACCCGGAGTTCCCAGGAACGCCAGACCAGAGACCGTCCATAATGTTTTTTTTCTGACCTCTGCAAAGATAGAAGCACGCACACTGACATATCACAAGCGCCACATTTCAACTTTGCCACATAAATTGTACAAAAACCAACTCAACCATACTATAACTTCTCACAAAAAAGAAGAAAAAACATATTTAGGGCTGGAAAGCGAATGAAAGAAATCAAACTGTGTTATCGAAAAAAAAATCAAAAACGTTTCCAACAAGAAGAAGAAGCCACACGATATAATTTGGAGGTTTCCTCAACAAGAACTCTTTGTGGTAGTTATTTCTGGGCTACAAATCAACTGCAAATTCCGGAATTTGCTGTTGATTTGTGGGTCCGGAGACCCTCCAAATTGCCTGGGAACCACAAATCAACAGTAAATTCCCGGCTACAAATCAACAGTTTGTGGGCCCGGAGAAGCTTTTGAGGGGTCCGGGGTCCCGGGAGGGGTTCTCCGGGCCCACAAACCAACACGAATGGCATCCAAATTGCCTGGGAGCTACAAATCAACAAGTAAATTCCGGGCTTTAAATCAACAGCAAATCTGGGGCTTGTTGCAGTTTCGTTCTTTGTAGCGGAGCGTGTTTGATCCTCAGGGACGCACGCTTGACCGCTTTGAGAGAAGTGAGCCCAATACGCAAGTTTTACAACTGAGTTGAGGGTTTTCGTTGCGTCGGTGAAGCATGGAGGGGCGAGGAAGACGTGGCATTTGGCTTGGTGGAGTCTGCCGCGTTTAAACGCTGCGCCCGCCGCCTTTTTCTCGGGCGCCGGACAGGACGTATGCGCTTCTCACTGGTTCGTCTGTCAAGAAGAATGGCTTCTGAGCGGCTTTAGCACTTGAAACATAACCTGCAGAGCTGAACGATGCCTGCCGGCGAAGTCTGCAAGTCGCAGCCTGAGAGATGTGCAAGAATCTTGGGATTTCGCAAGCCTGCATTTTGGAGCTAGGTGCAAAACGCACAATTTTTAGGACCCAAAGTGCTTGCAAAATGCCATCATCGAAGCCACTCCGAAAGTCTGTGAGACTCGGAAACCCTGTGAGCTTTCAGAGAAGCGATTTGTGGGCCTTTCCGTCGCACTGCTTCCCTCCGTTCAGAACGCAGATCTGGCGCAGCCATGCAGTGTGTTTGCTTTCGCAGTGAGCAAAGGTCTCGCACCAATCAATGGTGTTCGAACCTCAGTCTGAAACATCAGTATTCACAGCTTCTGTGGGTGCACGTGCCTTGTGGACCGGGTGAGCATCAGATAAGGTCCAGAGGCCGACGATGTCACCCGAAGTTGAACTGGACCTGGAGTTGACTTTGTTGGGATGATCAAGGCTCAGGGAAAGTTTGGCCGTTGTGGATTTGATGTGGCCACTCATCCGATTGCGGGTTAGCTCCAACAAAGCAAGCTTTAAATGGAAACTAATGACAGCTTCCGTGTGTGTCAAAACATCAAGACACCAATCAGGCAAGGAACTCCAACAACTTGAACTTGGGTTCGATTGAGTTGACCCGAATCCTCTAAGGTTTGAGTTTGAGTTGACCCCAACTCTAATCTTGAGTTCGAGCAAGGAGACTCACCCGAACTTTCAACCTCAAGTTCTGGGTTCGAGCTGAAACAGTGACATCCTGTCAAAAATTTCTACAGTTCCAGATTTGGATTCATGTGTGGTGGCAAGTGGAAACGTTGTTGAAGACATGTCACAGACTGGCAAACAAGAGAATAATCTTTCTTCGAACGGCGGTGTTTGGATTTGGCCTTCCTCACATCTGTTCTGACTTCTCACCAAATTCAAACTGTGTCGTTAAACACTAAACATCTATGACAGTAAAAATTTCCGTTTTCTTCTTATGATGTGTGGTTTTCACGACTTAAGAGAACGGGAGGAAGGGTTTGAAACCTGCTTAATTTGTTGGAGAAGACTTTCATTTTTGATTCTGAATTTTGATTCGCTGTTAACTCACCCGGCAGCGTTTTCGTGTGGCTTTCTCCTTCTGATGTGTGGTCTTCGCGGCTGATTAGAGCGGGGCGTGGGTTGGGGGGCGCCAGGAGGGGCGTACTTGAAGTGTGCTTGTTCGCTGGAGAAGACGTTTCATGTCGATTATTCGTATTTTAACCCCACTGAAGCGTTTTCGTGTGGCTTTTTCATTCTTACGTGGAAAAGATTGTTTCTGAAATTTTCGCTGCTTAACAGAGCGAAGGGGTTGAAGGCGGCCGGCTCGAAGGGGGGCCCAACAACCTGAACCTGAGGTCGTGGGTTCGGGTTAACCCCAAGTCTGACCTGAGGTTGGGGTTCGGGTTAGCACCAATCCAAACCTTTGCGTCGGGGTTAGGGTTCGGGTTAACCCCAACCCCAACCTGGGACCGCCAGGATTAGGGTTCGGGTTAACTGCCAGGGGTTAACCCGACCCCCAACCTCAGGTTGAGATTTGGGGTTAACCCGAACCCACAACCTGGGGTTGGGGTTGGGGTTTAACCCGAACCCTAACCTCAAGTTAGGGTTGGGGTTAACCCGAACCCACAACCTCAGGTTGCCCCCCCTGGACTCGGCCCCGGGCGTACAACCTGGGTTCAACCCCAACCCCCAACCCACCCTGTCGGGGTATGCTCACTTCTTCCGTGATGCTGGCCCGTAATGGGCCGGCAGCGAAGTTCGTGCGAGAGTGGGTGCTGCTGTGACAGAAACCTGCAAACTTGACTTTGCAAGAAACACGAACAAAATTACTGGCAGGCGGTAGCAGCAGCAGTAGATAGCAGTCGAATTAGAACAGACTATGACATGATCGTTCAAGCCAAGCGAGCTGTGAAAAGCTGGCTGGAAAAGCAATGTGCCTTTTCCAGGAATTGGCAAGTGTCCTATTTGGGTGGCCTTTTGATACCATGGTGAATGCAAGAGCCTCCATCGACGAACGTTCCTTGTAGGGAAAGGGCGCTTCTAAGCTTTTGCCGCCGGCTCACACCCCAACTCCCGTCAATGAAAGATCCTTTGGAACCCAAATCAAGCAAACGTGGTCTTCCTGCAGTGCAAAGGGCTTAAATGCCCCCTGGAGCAACTGATTATCGCTCGAATGCACAAGACCATTCCTGACCCGTACTTACAAAAAACTGAGAACCTAGAATGATTGCTGTTTACGATTTTCTACCTTGTCGAGTGATTTCAATGCAGAGCCGCACCGAAAGGGCGGGTAGCTGTTTATCGTTGAGGGTGATTGGCTTGATGTTTCTGCGCGAAGCACCCGAACAGTTCTCATGTACCATGTCCAAACGTGAAGAGAACATTCCATGTACCATGTCTGATTTTTTAACTCGTTCCGCTTTCGTTGACAAATCACGGTCTGATCTGTTTGCATGGCTCAACGTTTACAAACATGTCTTGTATGCTGCGGAACAGATGTGGTTGCCATGTACATGAAACACGAAATTTCGGTCTCCCCAAAGCTGCATGATGGTAGTGACGTGAACCGGAGAAGCTGACATGCACTGAGCCTGCAAATTCATTGAATTGTGGCCTTAACTATTCCCTTGCCCTCTCGATCCCTTTCGAGTGTTGAGAGGCGCTTGTACCTCGAGTTCAATACCTTTGGAGCTTCCACGCAAACCTTTCGTGGAGCTTACCCCAGCCTTTGCTTAACCCCCCACATGCATTCCCCGCTTCACGCAAGCATTGCGTTTCAGTGCCGGTTCCTGCCACAGCGCGCGTGGTATTCTCGGGCTCACGTATGCGTGTTCGCTACAAGCAGAAGGTCGCCAGATTGAGTGCTGCTTGAAAGAAGCACAAGAAATAAGGCCAGCCTTTGCTAGTTCCAAACTGGATGACGTTTGGTTTGTGAAATACATGATGGTTCGTTGACACCGCTATTTTTTGCTTGCCATCTGGCAAAGCGTTTAATCCGCTCAACCCTTGGGGTTGAGGAGTCGGTTCGGAAGCCGCAATGTGTTGGGCTCGAGACGGTTGAAGTCCGACTATGGTCGAGTTCTCACTCGCGTTGGTTGCTTTCGTGCAGGTCTTCGCAGCATCCGCGTCCGGCAACTTGGGGTCCTCCGAGTGCCCATGCATTACCAACAGCTCTTCCACGTACGCAATCTATGAAGCTCTCGTAGCCGCAACAGACGGGCTCCCTGCATCTTTTGGCTTGACAGGCTGTCAAGCATATGATTCAAACCTCGCCAAGTACGGGTGCGCTCAAAATGCAGAACCCTACTGCCGCAACCCATGGTGCTACGTGGATCCGGAGTTATGCCCAGAAAACAAGGAGCTTTGCGAGGCGGCCGGCGGGGAGTTGGGAAGCGATGTCTCGCCCCACTGTCGCACTCGGAGAACTGATGTGAGTCGGAGCCTTTCCAACGTTTCCGGCCAGTACAGCTACGAGACGTGTGGCTCCGTGAACGTGTACGACACTTCAGAGCTCAACGGACCTGTGGCTGCGCGACGGCTGCGGGTAGCAGCTACAGCTTGGGCACCATGGATCGTCACAAAGCGGAACCTGAGAGGCGAGGAAGAGCTTTGGCCAGATTTAATTGCTGCTTCAATTTCTTTTGAGCATCGGCAGTGCCGTAGGCCGAAGATCGTGCAGTCAGGAGTGGGCCGGTCCGATGTATGACTTCTTGGAGGAGACCTTGGACGCCTTTGATCCAAACCCAGGCATCAACATCGTTCCAGGATGGGCCACGCCAGAGTCCAGGGCTAAGTATCCGGAGAGCAGCTACACTGCGTGTGTGCACGATGTGGCCGTTGGTAACTTCGACATCTGCCTCGCAGACCTTTGGATCACACCGGAAAGGAACCAATTGGTCACATTCCTACCGGCTCTGAGGAACGACCACTTTTATCTGGTCGTCCCCAAGACTGAGGATGCGCAGTCTGGTGTTACCGGGTTCTTGTTAAGAAAACGTTATAGTAGGGATCTGTGGCGACATTAGGGTTTCCTCCTTATGGTAACTTAGACCAGGTCCCTTAAAGTCTTATAGCAGAAGCCAGGTTAGCTTGTGGGCTCGCCTCGAGCGACCTTTCTTGCCCTTCACCCTCGATGCGTGGATGGCAGTTTCTGGCTTTCTGTGCGCCATGTCAATCCTCCTCTACCTGAGACAGCTCTGCGAAACGGGCTGCGAGTTTGATGGGAAGAACAAGTGCACGGGGAATGTCGTTTCATTCCTCCAGTCTTTGCTCCTAAACCTTCATAGTCTTAAACTTTTCTCTGCGTCTTAAAAGCCACATTGTCTAAAACATGGGCCTCTCGAGCAGGTTCTATGTCTGGCACGACTTCCTCCTTGGGCAAAGTAGCATCCTCGTGGCTGAGTTAGCGTGCTTTGAAATTCTTTGGATGATATTATCCCTGCTAGAACTGGCAAGTACACACTATTCGGGATAATCAGAAGAGCTGAACATTGAAACTCTCTGGGGCGTGTGAAATCGGCAACTGAGGTATGGACGTGGATAGTGGCCCTGTGCGCAAGATCTTCAGCTCCCCGCATAATCCAACATGTATGAGAATCTTACTGCAGAAACACATGAAATACTGCAGAAATCGGATCCCTATATATACCCATAGTGACAGCATCATGGCTTCTTGGTTGTTCACTAGCTGCGAGTTGTTTCCTTTTTGGGGAGTTGTGTCTTTCTTTTGCACGACATGCTCAGGCTTGGCTCTTGCGTTCTTCATTCTCATTACGTTGGCAAGCTACACCGCAAGCTTGGCATCTTTGTTGCTTGCTTCGCTGAAAGCACGGTTTTTGACATGAATCCCGTCTTCCTCTAACAAGCCGCAGACTAGGGTTGTTCCACATCAGAAGTTCCCGTTTCTGTTTGTGCAGACGATCTCAGTTCTAGAAGACTATGTGGTGCTACCAGTCTTCATTTCATACCCAACCTGCGTAGATATTGTGCTGGAGGCTGGTGGTGAAGAATCAGGCCAGCGGCGGTGTTGAGTCAATCGAGGAAGCCATTAAGTCCGGCATGACGATCTGCACGGGCACGGCGTTGCTGCCGACCGTCAGCACCGTGTACCCTCGGGGAAAATTTCTGGGCGTGCAGATGCTGGGCTCTTGTTAAAGGGTTTAATCTAAGGTACCACAATAAAGAAACCATATTATGTACAATAGATCCCAATTATGGTAACTTAAAGTAAATCCCATAACAAGAACCCAGGATGTCGGCCGCACCTCGCACACTCTGGGCCGGGAACTGCTCGGCCATGGTCATCACCGAAGATGCGATCAGCTCTATGTTCAGTGGAAAGTTCAGGGAGGATGACTGTGCAGCGGTTGAGGCCGGGAGCCTCACAGCAGCAGAGGCCCAATGCAGGGAGCCAGGTCGAGACTGCCAGCTCGCCCAGGTAGGCGAGCTTCTTTGGAGTGTTCCTATATCTTTCCCCGTTAACCCCAAGATGGCACACAGCTTCTCCTGGGCTTTTACGTCCGCGATCACGCAGGGCAAATTCGAGGATGCGAAACGCAGCCATGTTCAGCTCTTCCCAACCTCCGCGTGCCAAGTCGAGGAGAGGACCCTACAGCTGACCTCTGATGACCTGATGCTCGCTTGAGCTTGAGACTGTTTTCGCTTGCCTAGGGCATCTAGCAGAAGTGTTTTGTTGCTCAGCCTCCTTCCTCACCTTAGCACGACGAAGGAGCGGCACAATGGTTATCTCCTTCACCCTCATGCTCGTAGGCTTCGTTGTCATGGGATGTCGACAACTTCGCCGCAAGCAGACGAAGAGCGGAGGACGTGAGGAGACTGAGGATCCCGAGGAACCCAAAAAGACCAAAGAGACGAAAGATACCATCTAAGTGGTACGGTATAATTATAAGTAGTCTTGAATATGTACATGTTCTCACAAAATGTTTTTGTATATAGTATGCTACATATATGGTAGGGTGAAGACCCTAGGCCTTCCCGCAAAAGCGGGGGCTTTTCACTTCTGTCCAGATGCGGACACACAAAACATCGTGCTTAAATCTTCAGCACCCTGCGGCTCTTCCGAGGGAGCCCTTACGCAAACGCGTTCCTTTCGGTTATAAGACAGGCTCGAAGCACTGTGCTCAGCACCCTGGAGTTCTTTCAAACCGCTCAGCCCTTACGCAAACGCGTGGGCTTCTCGCCTCCTTTCGGTCATAAGACAGGCTCGAAGCACTGTGCTCAGCACCCTCGAGTTCTTTCAAACCGCTCAGCCCTTACGCAAACGCGTGGGCTCCTCGCCTCCTTTGGTTTTTGGAAAGGCTCGAAGCATTGTGCCTGAGATCTTCAGCTCCCTGGAGTTCTTTCAAACCGCTCTCGAAAAAGGCCGTTCTGGATCTTCAGGGACCATGCCCGGTGTGTGCTGCATGCAAGCCTGCATGTTCTTGCCTGTCATTGATTGGAAGCTTCTTGGCCCTCAGTCCCGGGGCTCCAGTTGAGTTACCACGCCAAGCAGTGGGCTTTAGCGTAGGAAGCAGGAACCTGTAGTTACAGCTGCCATCGATTCCATGGCCTCCTGCCCTGGCCTAGCCTTGTAGCGAGACTGATAGTGCGAAGGTCTCAATGTGACCCAGAAGTCCTGTTTCTCATCGACCAGTCTTGTTACCGCCATGACAGCAGAGAGAGCATCGTGGCCGGAGTTCCGCAACCGCCGACGTTCTGCATCGTTGAAGTGTTACTGCAAGCCCTGAGGGATCGGCTTCTTGGCTCACGAGGGGTTTGGCGAATCTCAAAACGTTCGGACATGTTTGAGCCAGAGATTCTTCTATTTCTGCAGTTTCTTCTGGTGGATGCAACTTCTTGGGTGAGATGTTCCAATTGGCACCGGCTGTCAACTGGCAGTGAATCAGGAGGGCGGGGCGATGCTGACTCTTGCAAATGTGTCGAGATTGCACAAGGGAGGTTCGCGGGGGGAGTCGTTGAAGCTTGTGCGTCGGAAGCTCTCCAGCATGCAGTGTCGGCGGAAACGGCTTGGATCGTGTTCCACGTCGGCACGGACGATGAAGCATTGGGGCAAGGCCGCTGCATCGTCGAACGTTGTTTTGGGCAGTGTGTTGGCGCTTCGCGTCAGAGGTATGCATCTTCGCTTGGGCACGAGGAGGATCGCGAGGTGCGCAGCTTTGTACCACAGGAGATGTGTCCGGAAGGAAGCTCCGTGATCCTTCCGGAGTTGGGTGCTCTTGGGGGGGCGGATGGAGTGCTCCGGCCCGAAGCAGCGGAGCTGGAGTTCCTCCGGCTTTTCGGCCCGCTGAAGCTTCAGAACCAGACGCTTCAGTCACTTCGCATGGAGTGTATCGAAACTGCACACCGAGCAGTTGCCAAAGTCTGCCTGCAAGATGGCTGCGACGAGTGGAGCAAGTATTCGCTGCCCCGTTGCATGGTCTCTCTCGGGCTTCCCTATGACTTCGGAGATTCGTCTTTCTTGTACTCGCCCTCTTGCGAACGAAGTGGCCAGTACTACTGTCCTCCTGGTCTGCCCCTCAGTTATCTTTGGCAGGGCGTCAGGGAAATCCGAGGTAACAGTCGAGGCCAACCACACAAAGAACCCGAGAAGAGCTGCTTAGAAAGACCGTTGCAACCTCCTCAAACCTCAAATCCTAAGCCCTCAAACCCCAAAACCCCGAACCTTATCCCCGAGACCCTACATCTACTAAACCCTAAACCCCTAAGCCCCTAAACCCTAAACCCTAAACCCTAACCCTGAAGCCCTAAAGCCTTCAGACCCCAACAAAAAAACCCCGCACGACCGAGGCCTCCCCCTGGCTTTGAAGCTGACACTGAAGCTTTGCCCCATCGTTGGGTAAGATTTTACATGTTCATGGGTTCTTAAACCCAACCAGAAATATGTTCATGGGTTCTTAAACCCAACAAGAAACATGTTCATGGGTACTTACTTAAACCCAATAAGGAAGGAAAAATGTACATGTTTAAATCCTATCCCGACAATGAACTAGGAAGGCTGCCTGCCGATCTTCCACCGTCTGGGCTGCCATGCTGGAAGGCCTCATCCCTGGGATCCTGGAGAGTTTCAGTACGATCTTTCTTGTTATTCTCATGATTATGATTATTTCTGTTATTAGAACTTCTATTTATGCGGCTAGTATTGCTGTTATTGATATTATTAATATTACTATTATGGTTGTTATTGTATTATTCCTATTCTTACGTTTAGTATTCTAAAACGAGGGGCGCATGGGGTTGTACAGGGGCTTGCAACCGTCTTTGGGTGTTTAGAGGGTCTTGTTGTGAAATGTGGGCCGGTTCTTCAGGGGGGCTAAACATTAGGATGTCAATGTATGTATATCGTAAAGAGCTGATGGTGTTGAGAGATCCTGGGCTTGTGTTCAGGAGCTTGGTTGGTGCTTTATGGGTTTCGTTTAAGGGGGCTATGTGGGAGTTTCCGAAAATGGGGAATCCTAATATAGTACACTAAATAGTAGGAGCCTTATTATAAGGACCCCAACATAAGGGACCCCTAGTGCCCGGAAACTCCCATATAGTGCGAAGGAGCCTGCAGCTTTCTATAAGATTGTTTTTGAGGGTCTTCAGGCGTTTCGAGGCTCTTGAAGAAGTTACTGCGCAAGTTGCCATCATGAGCCATCACGAGTAGTGCTTGGTGTGTCTTCCTGATCATGGTAGCTTTCCTTAAGTTCGGGGAAACTGCTAAACTCTACGCCGAACTCAGAACCCTTTCAATCCTGATGGAATCCTGAAAGCGAATCCGTTGAGAACCCTCGCTTTTGGGAATCCTCGTGGAATGTGCTTGGAATCTTTCTGAAACCCTTTAGAACCCCATGCTATAACACCCCAGCAACCCGTTCAGGACCTTTGTAAAGCCCTGCAGAACCTTGAAAACACCGTAACACGCTGGAGTGTTCTTTTGGAGCCCAGGATCGTTGCTGTGCGCCGCACTTTGGCGGTAGCTCTGAGCTCGGACCAGGAAGGATCGAACGTGGCACGCTATGCGCACGATCCTGGGTCTAATAGGGTTTGTAAAAGGGTGTTACGCTTTTGTGCATTGTTATATTGGCTGTATAGGGTTTACCAGGGTTTCATAGGGTTTTTATGAGGGTTCTAAGACACCACTATGGTGGTTGCACGGCAGTGATGATGGTCGTTTGAGGGTTTATAGGGTTCCTCGAGGCTTCGGAGGGTTTCTTATAGGGTTTGCTGTTAAAGGATTCAGTCTAGCCACTGCAGTGCAATTTTGCTACACGGGTTGCATAGGGTTGAAATAACTTAAGTAGAGATGCTGGATTTAGGAAATCATGTCGACGCCGAAAGCGGGTTGCTTGAAACCATACAAAGTCGTCGTAAAACACGAACAAAATCCAAATATGGTGAAAACCACAGCACAGTTGACTATCTTAAATCTCCGTAAAACCCAAGGGAACCCAATTGTAGTTTAAACTTTAGACGAACTCTGAAACCCTCGCCGCAAGACCTGAAGCCTTAAAACAGCAACCAACCCACACCCCAACCTCCAAACCGAACCCCTAAACCCTGAACCCGAAACCCAGGACTGGATCACGCAGGAGGAGATGCGTTTGGGATGCTCACCTGAGCTCATGATGTTCGGTCTCTCCAGGCGGGGTTCGTGAAAATAGATCCTATTGGTTTCAAAAGGTTCATTGCGTTCTAGAGGTTTTCTCGTTTGTTTAGGGTTTGTCAGTCCATTTGCATGCATGTGAGTCTGGCTTTATGCCTGTATCTATATTGTTATTGTCCATGAATGCAACACATGCAGTCGTATGTTACCGGAAAGAGTGAGTGTAGTGCAACGGAACATACTGTACTTCACTGTAATATAAAGCATGAAACACAGGCCGTGTTTTGTAACATAATGCAACGCAATGCAACATGATGTATGTGTGAGGGTGTCAGTGCATACCGTTCAGAAATGCGTGTGTGCACAAATCATTGCCAGGGTCATTGTTCATTAGTATCAGTACACAAAGGCGTACATACATACTTACGTAATAAATATGTCCATACATACACCTATATTCTTTCTCTCTCTCTATATATATGTATATGTATATGTCTATATACATGTGTGGCATATATATATATATATGTGCATATATATATATATATATATTTACATATGTATGCACTCATATATACGTAACATGTCACATGAACATATATGTACATATACATTTGCTTTGCGGGCTTTCAGAGGTCCGTACGCAGCTTAATTATAGTGCAGACTCGTCCCTCATGGCCCTAAAGGGGAGGGACAGGCGATGTTCCCAGAAGCATTTCGGGGCATGGATCCTCACGGCTTTGCCATCGATCGCAGCATCCCATGCTTCTCTAAGCACCGTTGGAATCAGAGGCCAAAAGGACTCACTCACGGTTGCTACAGTTAGTGCTTCACTGTTGCAGTTTAAAGCAACGTCCCGGCTGCACAGTTTGTACAAAGCACCTTCTGGGGTCTCGTGAGGGCCTTCGGCAACACCCAGGGCTTCGTTCCAGTTGAAGTCACTCAGCCTGGAACAGAAAGCCTGCAGGGAATCAAAGTGCTGTTCACGAAAATGGACGTCGCCATCTGTAGCATCGCCTGGTCTGTACGTGGCCAATGCATCGATCAGAACAGCATGCACCTCAGCCGGCCAGTAGTCCTCGAGGTCACTCGGATTCAGACCTCGAAGCTCTTCACTCGTGTAAGCCGCGATCTTAACCTCCTCGTCCGGGAAGAGCGGGTGGTAGCCAAGGGTGCGCGTGACAACATCGGTGATCGCCGAGCGGTCGCCAGGGAGTGTGCTCACCAAAAGCGCGTCGCAGAGGGCACGATGCGCCTCCTGGAGGGTCGCGTCCCATCGTGCCGGGCGACCAGGAGGTAGAGGGTCAAGTGCAGGCGCCGGCACGGCCAAGTGGCATGTCTCCTCCTCGATCTTATGCCATGCACGACTGCCTCGGCCAGGCGCGTTCACGTTGGACTGCATACCGTGGCCCTCCAAAGTAGCGACACAACCAGGGTGATCCCTCAGGTGAGTTGCGAGCTTGACGGTAGACCAATATTGGCGCCCGCATGCTCTGCAAATCGTACCCTCAACATAAGGGCGGTGTTTGGCCTGTCGGCCATGCGTCTTGAAGAAGTGTGCTCCAAGCGCCGCCCGCGTGCGGACCGTTCGACCACACGGCCGGCAACGCCAGTCACAAGGCTCTCTCGGCCCAGGCCGGCGGCGGAGCAGACGGCGGTGAAGCGCCCACAACTGCAAGTTGACGAACTGCTCGTCCTTGAAGTTCTCAAAGTCCCGCGCAAGTAGTCGGCGCACCCTGTTTTTGACCCAGCTCGTGCGCTTCGCGAAGAGCGCGTAGAGCTCTGGCCAGCCACGTCAGCCGTCGGGCCTTGTAGGTCACCTTCGCGCAGCCATCGCAGGTCTCCCCGGACCGCCTCAAGCCAGGTTTGCTCCGTCTGTAGGGCCGCCCACCACGCGCATTCGAGGGCTTGCACGTCTGTCCCATCACCTGGCATAGCAAAAGGCCCGCTCTCAACATCCGCTTGTAGGACTTCTAGCAGACCCTCGCCAGCAGCTGCTTCTCGGATGCGGCACAGAATCTTGCCCAAGACAAAGGCGAACACAAGGTCAGCCCAGGCCTCGCCTGGACGAGAGCCCGCTTGTGTCACACACAGGCGCTCAGAGGTTCCGTAGCCTGTGATGAACCATGACTTGTGCGTCAAGTCTTTGGCGAGGTGTCGGAGTGAGCTCGGCAAGGTGGACTGCCCCATAATTCCACCACGGTGGATGTCATCCCAAAGCTCTCCGAGGTCATCTGGCGAGAGACCGAAGTACTTGAAGACCTTAGCGACCGTCTCGTCGTCCTCGATCAAGCCAACCGACATTTCGCGAATGACGGTATAATATGCCGATTGGACATCCAGGAACAACACTCCGGTCGAGATGTTGTCTTGGCGACCCCGTCGAAGAATGGACTGGACGAAGAGCGCCGGGAGGGTGACTGGTGCCTGCTTCCGTGCTCCCATGCATCTGAAAGCTAAGCAGCATATCTGCCGCATGTTGGGTAGCCCGAGAGCGTAGCACCTTGTGAAACACCTTGCCGAGCATGGACGATACAAATAAAGATCTGTAGTTCGCCGGCTCGCGGACAGTGCCCTTTCTTTTCCAGGACTCCCGCAGGAGTCCGCCTCGCCACTGAATCGGCTGTCTCAAGGAGACAGTCGCTTTCAGAAACAGTGGAAAAGCCGCTTTGGTGATGCCAGCAGGGTCGGCTCGGAGTAATTCGCCTGGCAAACAGTCAAGCCCACAGGATTTTCGTGCCGGTGCGCACCGGAAAGCTTGCTCCACTTCGAAGTAGGACGGCAGTTCCCCAAGCGACCATCCCAGATCACAGTCAATCGTGATTTGGCGATCTCGTCCCGCGAGATAGTCCCCGTCAGTAGAACAACACCGCATTCCTGGGCACTGAATTGCTGTAGCCACGTCTCATCTCTGTCAGCTCGAGAGCTACAGAGCTGGCCATCAGGCCGGAGGAGGGCTGGCAGTGGCCGGTGGAAGGGGCGGGCTTGACGTCCACCTACTCCAGCCTTCTTGGCAATCCCGAGCACCTCTTCCGCTTTGGCAGTGCCATCCTTAGCCACCACACTGAGGAACTTCGCCTTGTCCGCTCGGATGCCACGCTTGATACGTCCAGTGGCAAAGCTGACCGCCGCAGCAGAGAGCTCGTAGAGGAGGCCGTACTTCTTGGTCAATTCCTGCACGCCATAGTTCTCCTCGCATTTCCATTGAAGGAAGGCCCGACAGAGAATGGCACTCCAAAGGCCTGCCCGGTAGCGCGTGCGCAACTTGTGCGCCACCTTTGCGCCACGAAGCGCCCAGATTTCCGGGGAGAGGTAGGCTGCGCGGAGGCCATGTTCATCACGACGAAAGTGTTTCTGCATGACACCAAGGAGGAAGTCCTGCAGGTGCTGACAATGCTGGTCAGGGTGGACGTGCCATCTGGGCGGAGAGTAACGCTCCAGTTCCTCAGCAATAATCTGCTTACCAGCAGTGGTGAGCATCTTCTCTGTGTCAAACCGCGGCCGCCAAACACGGCGCCGACCACAGCTTTCCCCCAATGATCCCTGTAGCTCAACTATCGCAGGCTGGTGATCGTCATTAGGGTTGAGAGTGTCAAACTGCGCATCGACGTAGCTGTGGGCCGCCCAGACTTCTGCAAGGCCACCAACGACGGTGAAGTCAATACGGTGCAAGGATCCTTGCGCATGTCGAAACGTGGCCGATGACCCCGTGTGGAGGTGCCGATAGGTAGAGGGAAACCAAAGGCCCAACTCGCATGCATGACGGAGCATCGCAGCTCCATTTGCATCCCCCTCACAATCGCCAGGGAGACGGCCATTCAGGTCAATACCCCCCAGCACCAAGCAGGAACGTTTGTATGGCCGCAAGATTCCCGCAAGGTTCTCAAGGAAGTCGTCGGCTGCAGCACCTTTGGAGCCGTCAGGGCAGTGGGCAGCAAAGACCACAACCTTTGGGCCACCAATGTCGATGACCGCGACAAGAAGGCGCGGTTGTTCGACAATGATCCGGATGTCCTCTTCTCGCGCAGGGACCTTGGAGCCATCCCGGGTCAGAAAGCCAAGGCTCTTGTTGAGCCAAATCGAGACCCCCCAGTGGAACTCGGAAGCGCTAGAGATGCGCGTGAAGGCTTTGCTCTCAGTGAGTCCTGCTGCCCCCCGGGCCTCCTGGAAGCATGCAACCTGCACGGAGAGGTCGACGAGTTGCTTCTCGTAGTACTTGTGGCGTCCTGCCAGGGTCTGCGCGTTGAGGGTGAGAAGCTTGGTCGAGAAACTGCCGAGCGTAGTTGCATGCAGTTCACTCGCATCGCCCGTGGTAGGGATCAGCTGGTCCGGCCGGATATGGGGGGCAGTGAAAGCCACGTCCTCATTCCAGCGAAGGCATTGTCCAGTCACAAGCGGGTAAATCTCACGCGTAGTATCCTGGGCTTCCAACGGGAGCCAAGAAAAGTCCACACGCTGCACCAACTCGCAAATCTCGGCCGGCGGGGCTGCGAGCATAGCGCTCTGTTTGGCAACCGCCTTCGCCAGGGCATCGACAAGGCCATTGTAGGGGTCGCCATTGTGCGCGCGAACGTGCTCAATGGAGATAGGGGTGCTCAGGGCATCACGCAAGAATTGCGCCAGGGCGCGGTTCTGTAGTCCAAGCCCTGCACCAGCATCCCACAGCCCCGTAGCACCACATCCTGCAACTTTGCAGTCGTAGAAGATGCAATAGGCAGCCGGGATCAGGAAAGCTCGGCTTTGTAGGCACCGCAGCATCGCCGTCATCAGCGCCGTTTGCTCAGCCTTCAGGGCCGGTGCAGCATCAAATGTCCAGGGACTTTGGGGGTTCCCTTGAAGTTGTTCGCCGAGCAATCCAAACAGCGCGGCAGAGCCCGCTGTCACCAAGAAGATCGCAACAGCATATCCACCTACCTTCCGCTGCTCATGCCAGGACCCATCTACATAGATATGGATCTCAGGCGGCTCGGCAGAGGTAGGCCCGCAGAGAAGGTCGCTCCAATGCCTCAGCTGAGACAGTGCCATTTCCGTTTCAGCGGGCACCGTAGTCGGAAGCACCGTGTATATCCAGTCCGGCCCCCACGGCCGAAACATGTGATTGACGTCAGCTGCACCATGGGGTAGCTGTACTTGATGGACATCGAGTTCCACAACGGGGGGCGGTAGAAGGCCTTGCAGACACAGCGGGGTGGCTGATGTCACCGACGTGTCCGAGGCACACCGTCGTCTTGGGGAGCGACTGCGGTTCACCGGCTCAGGCCTTGGCGGTCCGTACGGCGGCAGGCCCCTCGGAGGAGATGGTGTAGAGAGGTCACTAGAATGAGGGAGGGCATCAAAGGGGTCAGAGCTGTCCCCTTCGTCATCGTCTGGGCCAGAGCCCGGACCCTCACTCTGTTCATCTGCTTGAGACGCCGTGATCTGGTCAGTCTCTTGCAAGAAGATGTTCAACATCTCCCCATTTGTGACACGTAGTAGTTCCGCATGCTCCGCCCGCTCTCCACCTTCAACCACGACCGTCCAGCCGTCAACAACCGGAACAGGGAGGTCGGCCAAGTAGTCGGTGGAGTTGAAGAGCTGGCCCGGGAGCAACATCCACTGGGGGAACAATGCCAGGCCTCGTAGGTCCACGAAGAGGACCGTAGTGTCCGGGTCATCCTCGGGCGTGCTCTGTGGGCCTGGAATCACCGCGATCTGTTTCCGTATAGCACGGCCAGCATGCGTGAGAGCATCAGCAGTCCTCTGTGGCTCTTTCGTCCAGCACTGCCCTGGGCGGTAGGCCATAAGCTGCTCAGCCAATTGTTGCCGGTGAGCATCCGCATCAGGGAGGTCGTAGTACACAAGCTGGTCGTCCGGGCTCTGGTAGACGACATAAGGGTCACTGCTGGTACTCGGCGGATTCAGTCGCGGATTCCACTGTGTCGGGTCAGTGAGTCGGTCCTGGAGCGGGCATTCCCATGTGCAATGATCGCCCGTGTAGTAGGCCTTGACCACTCCACCTTGTATGGGGTCCTGAGAGGCGTCAGCTGCCAAGGGGACCATACTGCCAAAGAGATAGAGGTCGATCTCATTGTCATCCTCCGGCAGCTGCTTCATGACGGCCTCCCGCGTGACCGGGCCATCATGGTAGAAAGCGAAGAGTTCGCCCCCCACACCCCGGCTGTCTAGTACCATCGCATACTTATTCGCAGCCTGGATCCAGGCCGGGACCGCAAGGCAGCTGCCATAATGTGATCCAATCTGTGGGATCGTGGGAAGGATGGTCTCCGCATAGTCTGGGAGGTCGGTGCACGTGCTCCGGACAGCATCACAAAGTCGCTGCTCTGATAGAATCGGGAAGGCGATGCCAAGGTCGATGATCACCGTCTCGAAGAAAGGGGACGCGACCCAGATTGTAATGTGCACAGCTCGGCGGTCCTCGTCCGAGGCCAAGCTCCTCCGAAACCGTGGCAGCCAGGAGGTTTGGCGGCGCCACTTCGCCGTCAGAGTGTTTGAAGGGGGCATTCCATACCACTTCCTCGTAGGCCCGCAGCATGTGTTCTTTGGCAGTGAGCTGTCCCGATGCCCACAGTTCCAGATCAGTCTGCCGCGGCACTCCAAGGGCGGTGTAGGCAGCAGGCATGTCAGATCGATGTGGAGGAGGCGGGTGAGCAACAGCCTTTGCAGCGTAGTTCCTTGACAGGACTGCATAGGCAAGCAAGATTTTGGGGTGCCCAAGAACACCAGCACGTCGGGCTCTCTTTGCTCGCTTCCTCCTACTACCAACCGCCACGTAGAGCATGCTCAGGAGGGCAGCAAACTGTACCAGCTCAAGGCCTAAAAGCCATCCCATGCAGCGAACTGCCACATAGTCGCTGAGCATCATGTCGTATGTCACGAGCTCCTCATCTTGGTTCGGTCGGACGTGGCCTCCCGCAGGGCCGTGCCGCCGCACCTGAACGTGGACGTCCGGTCACCAAGTAGCCAATGGCCAGCAGGATCACCAGGATGGGCGCAGCAATCTTCATGGCCTGCACCAAGTAGCATATCGGGGCAGGTCTCTCCATACCAGGCTGCACCAAATCGCATCTCTCCCCGCGGCTTGACCAGACCAATGGCCCACAGAGGAGGGCAAGTGGCAGGTGCGAAATATCGTCGCTGGTGCTGGCAGTCGCCAGTGTCTCGTAATCCAAGAACACCCGGCTGCTTCACACCCTCATAGATTGGACAGCAGAGGCTGAACGAACCGAAAAAGTCAGCCATGTCGTGGCCTGCCAGTCCACACAAAATTGGGAGCCTTGTGGCCAAAGGGCGGCTGCACATAACATTCATGTGGCCGCCGTCGTTGCCAACTAGTCCACAAAAGTCTTGTCCTCCTCGTTGTTCCGCAGGTGGAGCGAGTCGATGGCTTGGTCCTCGTCGGAGTCGCCACTTACGACTATCTCCTCGCGCCGTGCATCGAGCTTCTCGGAGAGAGTGGTGCCTGTTTTCGGCTTCGATGGTTCCGGCCCAGCTGTTTGACTGGGATCCGGGTCCCAGGCCGGGACTTGACCCTGGGCACTCCCTCGACATGGGGCCTCGCTGTTGCAGAAGGGGAGGCATGGTAGGGCTCGGGCTTTCTCAAGGGATCCACACCACCACTGTAGGTGCCGTCCCCAGAAGCCCTGGCTCCAGTCGGCTCGCTCATCTTGGGATCGGGCGGCGTGCCCGGGAGCTCTGTAGTCCGTCGTCTTGGCGGTGTCGATGGAGCATTTTGTCTGCGATGCTCTTCGATCGCAGTCTGCAGGAGCTTGCGCTTGTCGTCGCGGCTGCCAGAGCTGCTTTGCAAAGCACCCGCCAGTAGATCGGCCAGACCACGTCGCTGTTGCTTCTCCGGTGACTGCAGCAGTTGGTCCAATTCCGCTACCAGCTCCGGGTCCTCCACCGGCTCTGGCTTGGGCCGCAGCACAGCTTGTGGTTCGATCATTGCCGCCTGCAGCTCTAGCAACGCGTCCTCCTGGTTCTGCTCCGCCTCCGCAAGCTCCGCCGAGATTTTCGCCAGGCGCTCCTGAAACTTGTGCTTCTCCCGGATGAAGCCCTGCTGCAGCTCGCGGCGGTAGGTCTCCCACTTCTGCTGGAGCTCGTTCCGGTCCTCCTCCAGTCGACGAGACTTGACCTCCGCACGACGGAGGTTGTTGAGCACCTTCTGCATACCCCTGGCAACTTGCCCGGTGCTGGGCGGCTCCTCGTCCACTTCCATAGCATCCCTGGGCCTGGCACGCTTGTCGTGAGTTTGTTGTTTTGGTCGACAGTGTTTTCGGTAAGTACTTGAGCTTGCATTGCTTCGCCTTGCGCCGCACTGCTAGCTCAAGCTGTCGACCCGGATCGCTTCCGATTTTAGCTTTTTCATGCATTGCATTTGCTTAGCTCTACATGCAGCTTTTCATGCAGCTTCTTACACAGCTTGATTTGCATGCATCTCACTTTTGCTTTCTTTCGAGCTAGGCTTCTTTTGCTCCGCTCTGCTCCGCGCCATGGGCCGCCGAGGGCAGATCAAACGGCCGCGCACCGAGCCTGCAGTCGCTTCTGCCAGCACCGCTGTGCACTCGCCCACACATGCTCAGCTTGTTGTGGCTCGCTGGGCCCTTTGGCGCCGTTCCCCAGGGTCCTTCGCCATGCCCAGCACTACTTCATGGATTGCATGCCTTGAGTCGGCATGCTCGGCAGGTTTCTTGCTCAGCTTCCTCTGCTTCTTTGACTGCCAGTGCCTTGCTCAGCTTTGCGTCGCTTCGCACCGGCATCTTTGCACTTCTTGGGATGTGTCTCCTTCTTGCAGACGCATTCTGCTCAGCGTCGCCTTCCGCAATCGCACCCAGCCCGAAGACTTTTGTTGGCGCTATCAGCAAGCTAGGCCCTGCCCCATCAGCAATACCCCGCCTCGCTTGATTCTCGTCAGGCGCCGCCTGGCACTCTGGTCTTCATCGCCCCGCGTTTTCTTTCAGGCGGATTCGACTCTGAGCGTTTGCTGGTTTCAACTCAGAGTCGCGGGTCACTTCTTTAGTTGCTTCTGCACGGCTTCTTTCCGCAGCTTATCTTTAGCAAGCAGAGAAGCACGCACTGCTCTTAGCCAGCTTTACCATTTCACCCCAGCCGAGATTGCAACCTTAGCTTAAGTCCCGCCCCGCCCCTGTTGTCATGTCTTCAGGGTCCGAATGGCTCCGCTACTCCGCTCAGGAACTGCTCCGCAACGCACCGGCTCCTGTGTGGCGCGCCGATGACAGCCCGCCCAGCACTGCATCAGTTTGGTCCAGCACGCCCAGCAGTCTCCGCAGCAGCGTGGTGGCCGCGGCATGTGCCAGAGCCGAAGCTTCCGCCTCGCGCCGAGCTGAAGCTTGGCTTGCCTCGCAACGCACCGCCCATGCCGCAGCATCTCCTGCATCGCACAGCTCCAGTTTTGTGGATCTCGCCTTGGAGGAGGACACACTACTGGATCACCGCATTCTGCACCGCATCTGCTCTGCATCGCTGCCGGAAGAGATCCGGGCGCTCCCAGGCACTCTGGGAGCAGTGGTCGGAGATACGGCAACGCGAGCATCTCTTTTTGTTCTGCGATTTTTCCAGCAACGCACCGCCCTGCGCTGCCCTGTGGTACCGCAGGCCTCTGCTTCAGCTCGGCATTTCTTCTGTGCCTATTTATTCTTTGCGCGAGGCACAGCCCAGCAACGCTGACGTCATGGTAGATTTTCTACCAGGTGGTTTTTCCACCCCTATGCAATCGCACCGCGCCGCAACTGCTGTGCCGCAAGCCCTGTTTCACGCACAGCACATTAGCACAGCACCGTTTTTTGTGGCTTCTCTACATTGCACCGCAAAAGCATTCTTGCCAGCATTCTTTGTTGCATGTCGGTTTTCAGCCTTTTGTTCAGCCTTGCCTTAGTGTTCTTCACGTCTGCCAGGCACTTCTTCTTCGACTTCGACATCTACTTTGGCTCGCGGGCCTGTTGCTTTTCGGTCGGGGCCGCCCCGCCTCAGTCTTGCAAACCCTCGCTTGGGTCGCGGCTGCTCCGCTATGTCCTGCCTCAGGTCAACCAATCTTTGGGCGACATCCCTTTTTTTCGGCACCGCTGGCTGCTTTCAGGAGCCGCCTGCCCTGCTCTTGTTTCTGGCTGCGCTTAGCTCGCCTGGACTCAGGTCCTTCTTCGTCTTCTGCTTCGCGATCGCTTCGCCTAGCACTGTGTTCGGCAAGCTGCCCTGGCTGCTCCTGCCTCCTTTGCTTTGCCGTTTTTCTGCTCAGGTCTGCACCTCTTCTTCTTTGCGCCCCGACGGTCTTGGCCTCAGCTCTTTGCACGCCTTGCTCTGCCTCGCTCTTTTTCAGCATTGGCTTGCCACCTTGTTGGCTTTCCTCCGCGCTTCGGCTCAGCGGGCTACGCAAGGCTCGTCGCACAGCTTCTCGGCCAAGGACTCATTTCGTCTTTCAGCCCCGCTAGTGGCCCAGCCTCCTAAGGCACAACACTACAGACAGCTCTGCTTCACCTCAGCTCAGCATACTTAAGCTCACATCCGATCATTAAGAGACTGACTTTTTCACTCTTCTTGCCCTGCACCGCTCCTGCATCATGTCCGGCCTGGGCGCTGCCTGGGTCGCACTCGCCTCTGCGACCAATGAGGAATTGGTCGAATCTGCACAGCGCCTTGGGCCCCTGCAAAGCCTCAGGCTCAGCGCCTGCCTCACGCACGGCGCCTACCTGGCCGAGATCGAAACGCACTGCAAGGGCAACAAGACGCCCCGTGAGCCCCTGCAACCTATTCCGGAACCCCCGGCCAGCTCTGCACCTTCCGACCCCCCCGCACAGCCAACGCTGTTTCCGCACCAGCACCGCAGGTTCCTCCTGCGGCCACTGCCACGCCTGAGCCTGCCGTTGCTCAGCCCTCCCCCGCACCCGCCGCCTTTCATGATCCCCGCGGCACATACCCGCCTATTCCCAGCACCGCCACCGCAGGCCAAGAGCTCAGTGCCTGTGAAAGCAATGCCTGCATACCCGCCTGGTGCATTCTACCTGACACCAGTGGGAGACCAGTTTCTCGCAGCCCCGCACCCTGCACCATGCGCCGGCCCCGCTACCCAGTCTTGGGCCGATATGTCGGATCCCGCACAGCAACCACCGCTTGACTTCGTCAACCCCGCACCGCCACCAGCGCCAGTGTGGCCCAAGCAATTCACGCAGCAAGAAAAACGCTGCGCCGATCCCACACCGGCTCCCCCCGCCCCGCACCCTCAGCCCCGCCCCAGCACTGCCAAAGAACGGCGAGAGAGCCGCCCCCCGCCCCGCAACGAAGACTTTATCGCTGCTAGCGATGTTCCTGCAGAAGACGATTTGACCCAAGCACCGCAGATCGGCACCTGGAGCCAAGCTTCGCACCGCACACCAGCAGACGTACGCTGGACCCGCCAGGCCCGACCGTGGTATCGTGATCGCCACGGTCGGGCCTGCTGCGCAATTCAATGCGACTCCACGCACAGCTCCGGAGATTGCTTGCCTTGTGGCAAACCGTTCCGCCTTGCACAGCCTCTGGCAACAGAGATGCATAATAAGCACCGCTGCTCGATTTGCAAGAGCAAGGAGGAGAGGGAAGAGCAGTGAGCTCCCCTCCCGCACCCGCACAGCACCGCACTGCAAAAAAGTACGGCCGCAGCCCGCCTCGCCTTCTTCCTGCAGTTTTGCCGCCTTCTTTGAGTTTCTCCATTGCTCTCTGCGCTTGCTCAGGTCCATCTTCAAGCTGTTCCAGGCACGTTCTTGCAGCGCTCTGCTCAGCACAGTTTTTTGGACGCTCGCTACGCTCCCGCTTGTTCTGGCTTTTCAGGATTGGCCTCGGCTTCCAGTGCCCCGCCTTGCTGCACTTGCACGCCGTTTTTTTTTCAGCCGCTTCCCTTTCGTGCCTTTTTCTGCTTAGCCTGCGTTCAGGTTGCATCAGCCGGCTCTTGCTCAAGGCAGGTCCCGCTCGTATCTTGCTCGGGGCCTCTGTGTCCCTTGCCTTGCCCCGGTTCCGCTTGCACCATATGCGTCAGCGATGGAAACGAAAATTCGGCTCCTTCGAGGACCCTGCACCTTGCACTGCACCACCGCCCTCGGCAACGCAGTCTCAGCCAAGCTTGGCAATAACTCCACACGCCTCGGGGTCAGACGATGAACCGTCGCACCTGCCTGTGTTTTTAGGTTTCTTTGAAGTTGGCGACTCAGCCTCAGAAGACGACTTTAGCTCGCCAGGCACACCGGCATCGCAATCAGCTCTGCCCTTTTGTCTCGCTAGGACCCTAAGCCCTCTGCCCGAACCTACTTTGCCGGATACCCCTGCCTCGCCCCAGGTTATGCCGCTAACCAGTAAAGCCCCAACCTGCCACGACTGCCGCATAGCATCACCCAAGGCCTTTCGCGCCCGCCCCGTCGCGTGGTCAAGTACCCAGCCCCCGCCTTGGGTTGCCCTAGTCCTAATAAGCCTCTCCCTAAGTCAGGTTCTGCACCGCCTCTTCCCCGTGGGGGCCGCCCCCCGCCGCCGGCCCGAGCCATGCCACGCAGCCTTAACTTTCATAAAACCCAGCCGGATGCCCCGCCGCACAGCTCACCCTTTGCCTCTATCGCCACCGCGCCTTCGCCTCCTCCTGCAGCCCAACCGCCTATCCCGGTCCCTCGCGTCCAGGGGGTACCCATGTCTTTCAGCCGCCGCCAGCACGACATGCGCCGCCAGGCCTGCCACACTGCCTGGACGCAAATTCTGGGGATCCTGGCCGGGGCTTCCTCTCTTTGGCAATCCTTGCAGCAAAGCTCCCAAGCACAACAGCACATGCTTGCAGTGCTTCGGCCTTTCTCCCCAGGCACCTTGGAACGCTACTTCCGGGTTACCTTTAACTTCTTCGCCTTCCTGCATAGCTCCTGCATCCTGCCAGCTGCTCTGGCACTTCACGTCATCTTGGACTTCATCTCTGCGGCCCGCGCCTCAGCCAAGCAAGATCGCGAAATCCATCAGATGACCGTGCCTTCCTGCATTAAAGCTCTTCGATGGCTCGCCAAGCATGCCCAATGGCAAGCCCTCGGCACCGCCCTTTGCAGCCCTGTCATCACCGCCTACACGTTCTCTAGCTCAGCCAGGGATCGGAAAGAGGCTCTACCCATCCCTCTGTCGCTTGTTGTCAGTTGGGAGCGTCGCGTCTGCGACCACCAGGCACCGCTTACTACGCGCCTTATCCTTGGAGCAGCGCTCCTCGCACTACACTGCAGCCTGCGCTTTGCTGACCTGCAACGCATAGACCTTTCCAGCCTTTCGCTCACCTGCCAGGCCCTGCACGGCACCTGCTACGCCACAAAGACTACCTCCCAAGGTCAGCCTTGGGCCTGCCGCCTAGGGGGACTCTCTGGGCGTGATGTCGGCACCGCCTGGGTGCTGCATTGGCTAGACGCCATCCTGCAAGCCACGCACCGCTTCTATGACTCTTTCGCGCAAATCGATTTCCTTTGGTTCCATACGCCACCCAGCCGCCTTTGCCTTGAACAGCTGGCGCCAGCCAGCTACTGCACAGCTCTGCTCTCTCTTCGGTGGGCCTGCACTTGCAACTGGCCTTCTGGTGCCGGGCTGCTCCCTTCTGAGGCCAGGTCTCTCACCTTGCATAGCCTCAAATCCACACTTTTAGCGGCCGCGGCACAACGCCGTGCCCCCAAAGACTCCCGCCTCGCACAAGGCCACCACCGCGACAGCGCTGCGCTCTACTCCCGCAACGACACTTTTGCCAGTCTTGACGTGCAAGAAGACCTCGCCACGGCCGTCAGCACCGGCTGGCGCCCGCAACGCAGCATAGCACGTGGCGGCCAAGCTCCTGTTCCCGAACCGCCGTTCAGCATCGCTCCGGGCCCTGTGCTTCACTCGGTCCGGCCCGAGGACATCCTTAACGGCACGTGGTCCCGCTTCGCCACTCGGCGTGAGCACCTGCACGCAATGCAGTCGCCTCCGTCACCTGCTCCAGCAAATCCCTCCAGCTCTGACGCCCTGCAACAACATCTTGATTCTCTGCTGGACGATCCAATCGAGCACTTTTCAGAGGATGATCCTATCTCCGGCTTCTCGGACGACGAGGAAGCCATGCTGGTGGAACGCGCTGCCCGCAATGCCCCGCCCAGCCCCGATTCCGCCAGCGCATCAGAGATGGACTCAGACGACGCCGCTGCGCTCCCGCCTCCCTTGCCTCTCTGCGCCGAAAACGCGCTCTTCGCATGCAATGGCCCGTGGGCCTGCTGGCACAGCCTTCTCAACAACGACACCGGAGACGGCACACTGCGGCCGGCCTGCGGCACCCGCTTGGGTCTGGGGTCTCTCACCAGTGCAGCCCCTCAGGGCCCTTTCTGCAGACGCAAAGCATGCGTCGCCCTGCGACTTGCAGCCTCACACACCTGATCTCAGCCGCATGCTGCCAAAAGTGCCTGTGCTTTTGCCCTTTGCCCCAAACCTTCTTCCTTACCCCTCTTCCTTTTTTTTTTTGTTCGGGTTGCCTCTTCCCTGTGCCCCCTGTCAGGTACTCGCTGCTCGTCGACATCATGCTGTTCAAGGCCTACGCGGCTCGCTGCCTGCCTCGCCTCTCTTTTTGCACTTCGGCTTAGCTCGCAGCTACGTTTCCCTGCACCTTCGAGTCTTTTGGCTCAAATCTACTTCTCCCGCCTTCAGCACTCCCGCTCCACGATGGCAGCGGATCTCTCTTTCGAAGATGCACCGCCTGTGCCGGCAAGCGCCCTTGCCCAATTGCTTCAATCATGCCAAGTTCCGGACTCGCTGTCCGCAGCCCTGCACAGCACCGGCATTGAATCCGTGTCGGATTTCGCATATGCCTTCTCAGAAACAGCCGATCTGGACCATTTCTGCGGCGACGACTACGCGCATATCTGGCTGGAGCTAGATGCACCTGTGCCCCGCATCTCCCCTGCCATGGCTCGCCTCCGCAAGGCCCTGCAGCAGGCCAAAGCCGCTTCAGCACCAACGCCGCCACAATCGCAACCAGCACAACAAGCCCTTGCACCAGTTGCCCCTAGTCCTGCAAATTCTTGGGCAGAACACGCCCCGCCCCGCCTTGATCAATCTGCCGTGCAACGCCTTGTGCAAGCCTTTAAGGACGCCTTTCCCGGCGAACATCTCGACAGCGACGCTATGCCAAGCATTCGTCTGCTCAGCCTGGTCCATCGGTGGTTCCAACCGGGACACACCATCACCTGGATCCCATGGCAGCTCCGCCTGTCCGCAAAGCAGTATGACGAAATCATACAGAGCAAAGCCACCAAGCAAATCCGCACTGAAGCACATCTCATCAGCACTGCCTTTTTCGACGACACGCCCGAAATGGCTGTCGATCACCTTCGCCTCAGCTCCGCCTGGTTGCAACGCGTGCAAACAGTCTTTCGCAACGCTATCGCAATATGCAACGGAGCGCACCTGCAGCGCTTGAAGGCGTTTGACAAAAAGGTTCTTGACCTTGCAACGCAAACCGTTGCTCCCGACTTGCATTTACGCACCGTTACCACGCAAGAGCTTCTCGTCGCCGATCGGAAGATCTGGCAAGAGATTGCCGCACTGCACAGCTCCGGGTGGTCCCTGGATGATGCCCTGCATGAAATCACTAGTGTCCGCTCGGACATCAGTTCCCTTCTGCAACTTCGTGCCAAGCCCATGCCACCCGCACCGCCCCTCCGCCCCACCAGGGAAGACCGCATCCGCGGTAAAGGCGGCAAAGCAAACGGCAAGGGAGTGCGTCAGCCCGGCAAACAGCCCCGCACTCCCAACTCAGGCAACCAGCAAACCGCACCGCTCGCCACCAAACTTGGCGATAAGACTCTCTGCATCCGCTTCAACAAGGGCAATTGCACAAACAAGAACTGCAAGTTTGAACACAAGTGCGCATTTAAATTGCCCTCCGGCCAGCCTTGCGGAAAAAATCACGCAGCCTGCAACCACAAAGTAGAAAAGCCCAGTCCGTCTTGAGAACCGCAGGAGATCGCATCCGGGAGCAATCTCTTGCCCGCAGCCCGGAACAAGCGCAGCCTCTCGCCTCTCTCGCGCTCCTGCGCGTCCTGCTCAGCCTCCCCCTGCACCTCACCTAGTGGTTCTAGGTCCCGCAGCCCCCCTAAGGCTCAGGTTGCTAAGCCACCCTGCCCGGCCTCGCCTGCACTCGCTCACCAACCTGCCCAGCCTTCCCTACATCACAGCAACTCATCGGCCAGTGAGGCTTCAGAATCTGCTGACAGTGAATCCGGTGGCCCCGCTCCAACTTCAGCTGCCGCTACTTGCACCCCCCCGGCCCGCTATCTCCTCTATTGGCCGCCGGACCTTTTCCAGGATGCCAAGCCAATCAATCAGTCCCTGCACCGATTCGCTTCTCCACCTGCTTTGCAAACCACGGAAGGTAATTGGCATCCGGACATCTTAGCCTCCATGCAGGGAGCGGCTTGGTCTGGCATCCTCGCAGTGCTATGCATTCTTGGCGACACCAGTTCCTATTCTGCATCTTTCCATCGCAGTCTCTGCGCCCTGCATCGCGCTGCCCACCTTCAAGGTGCACATGTCATCTTTGCATTTCCGCAGCCCTCTACAGAAGACATTTTCGACATGTACCTTCAACTTGCCCAAGAACTCGCAGCCACGTGCACATGGACGCGCTCGCCTCATCGCATGCTCCTAGGGGTTAGCTGTTCCCTGCACAGCAAACTGCAATCGGACGGCATCCCAGACTTGCATTCCTTGGCTTCCCTCTGCACCACAGATGTGACGTCACAGTCGCCTTCGGCTCCATTGCCCCTGCACGCTCTGCACAGCCTAGGAGCATCCACTTTCCACTGCAAACGCTCTCCTGTTTGCGACGGTGCGGGCAATGTCAGCTCCGCTGACCACATGCATTGCACCAATAAGCCCAGCACCCCTCTAGCTTCGGTTGCGCAATCCATGCTGGAATATCTGCGTCAAGAACAACTTCTTAAGCCCATCCTTGCTCACCTGCACGCGGGTCTGCCAGAGCCGCCCCTTTCGGAACAACATGGTTCCGTGCTTGCAGAAATCATCAGACTCCACCTTGCCCGGCACATGCCCGCATCCGAAGCTCTACGCATTGAACCAGGCCAGCCTTTTCGCCTCGAGATCCTTGAAATGCTCGCGCGCGCCGTTGACGATCCTGACACCGGCCTCGTGCCAATTCTCAAAGAAGGCGTACCCACAGGCGCTTTCTCCCCGCTGCCGCCCAGCGGCCTCTGGCCTTCCGCACCGCAAAACATTGATACGTCGTCTGATCTTGACCCGCACCGCCTTGAGCACTGCGCGGGAAATTGGACTGCCGCTGAACGCGATCCCACCTTGCTTCAGCAGCTGGTGGACCAGGAAATTTCGGCGGGACACGTCGCGCCTTTCCACGGCTCCGCAGAAGATGCCGCAAAGCACTGGCCGCTAGGCACCGCTATCGGCAAACTTAATATAGTTCACGCAGACGGCAAAGATCCCCGCCTAGTACTAGATAGTTCGGTTTGTGGGTTAAACCCTTCCGTGCACTTACCGGAGCGCGTATCCATGCCAAGCGCCCTCGATGTGCAACGCACTTTTTTCGCCTCCGATCCTTTTGCTCGCCTGCAAGGCCTCTCCTTAGACTTTAAAGCGGCACATAAGGCACAAAAAGTTCGCCCCGCAGAGCAGGGCACTCTGCTTTTTCGCATCGCTGACAAGCTTTATCACTACACCGTGTGCCATTTCGGCGCCCGCTTTTCCGCATACTGGTGGCAACGGACAGGATCCCTTATCCTACGCATCCTGCATTCACTGCTCTGCAAATACCCGCACAAAGCCTGGCTCTATGTTGACGACATCCTCGCCACGCTCCTGCGTGACAAGCTTGACCAGCCGGTCGCCCTTATCGTTGCACTGCTCGCCGCGCTCCACGCACCCATCAGCTGGAAAAAAGCACAGCTCGGCGATCAAATCACTTGGTGCGGCTGGACCTTTTGTTTCCGCACGGAAACCGTCGCCTTAGTCCAGAGCAAACTGGAAAAACTCCGCCAACAGCTCCGCAAGCTTCGCACTGCCTCCAAAATCCTAAAGAATGACCTGGAAGCGTGCCTTGGACTGCTCAACTGGGCTACCACTCTTAGCCCGCACATGCGCTCCTTCATGTCATGCCTTTATAAAGACTTGCATAGCAGTGCCGGAACCCTCCACAGCATCGCCCCGCAAGCTTGGGCGCCCTTCTACGAGTGCCTTGATAACACCGCCAAGCTCTCTTCCACGCCTCTTGGCTCCTGGCTGCCCCGCAATGCACAGCTTCTTGAGGTTGGCTCTCTTAAGATTCACTCTTTGTCTGACGTGCCCCGCGTTCCGCCCTCCCACAAGCACCAGTGGGTCCGCCTTGCTGACCCTAATCGCACAGAGATCCACCTCAAACAAGACAGTAAATTCTGCCTCGCCTGGCTCGAGCTTTGCTTTAAACACGAGCAACCACGCAGCCTCCGCACTCCTCCCGTCGCGCCCTGCATGAGCGCCGCGGATGCCTTTGCCGACACTGACCGAATGGGCATCGGCGGCTGGCTCAGCACATCCTCGCACTTTGTTTGGTACAGCGAGATCTTTACTGCCGACGAAGTCCGAGCCGAGTGGCCTCAACTGCACGGCTCCATGCAAAGCTACATAGCATGCTTTGAGGCATTGGCACAGCTCGCACTCGCCCATTGCTCATGGGCTCTCCTTCGGCACAAGCACACGCGCTTTGTCCTTCCCAGCGCCAGCGACAACACCTCTGCTGAGAGTGGCGTCAACCGCCTTTTTACGACAACAGAACCGCTCAGCACCTTCTTGCGCCTTGCCGCCACCTGGGCGCACCTGCACCGTGTACAGTTCCAAGTCGAGCACTTGGCCGGCGAAAAGAACTCGTGGGCTGACGCCCTCAGCCGCGGACGCCTGGCATTCATTAAGCACCGCAGTGCCGAACGCGTTCGCATCAGCCTAGCACAGCTCGCATCTGCTTCGCACACAGTTTCACTTCGAGGGGAGGAGAACACCTTCCCCCCTCGCCTCTGCGAGGCACAGCGCAGCCTACTGCGTTGATTTGCTCACCGCTCGTGAACCGAGGAAAAAAACTCTGCATCAGAGCTCCGCCACTCGCACGCCCTGTGCTCTGGCACTTTTTTACTGCTTCTCCTTGTCCGCCTCGACAGGTCTCCTTCTACATCCTCATGCGAGGGGGGTTTCTGAGCCCGCGAGGCAAAGGATGCTGAAGTCGAACTAAAGAGGGGGAAAAGAGCTCGGCAACGCATTGCCCCGCTCCTCCCGTTACTGGGCATCGCATTGCCTCGCACCGACTTCAAGCATCCTTCGCGAGTAAAAAAGAGGTGAGCGCCTTCTTACTCTGTTCTGCATTGCTCAGCAAACTCACAGTATTCTTACTGAGAACGCTTGTCGTGAGTTTGTTGTTTTGGTCGACAGTGTTTTCGGTAAGTACTTGAGCTTGCATTGCTTCGCCTTGCGCCGCACTGCTAGCTCAAGCTGTCGACCCGGATCGCTTCCGATTTTTAGCTTTTTCACCCACCCTCCACAACCCTGGGGGAAAAGAGCTCGGCAACGCATTGCCCCGCTCCTCCCGTTACTGGGCATCGCATTGCCTCGCACCGACTTCAAGCATCCTTCGCGAGTAAAAAAGAGGTGAGCGCCTTCTTACTCTGTTCTGCATTGCTCAGCAAACTCACAGTATTCTTACTGAGAACCACGTTGTGTCGGTCCACTCGGGTCCATAGCCTCGAAGGAGGGGAAGGCCGACTTCTTTTCCTTGTTCGTCTCGCGCCCTTTGGGTGCATGACCACCCTTGCCCTCCTTGGCTTTGCCCTTGGGCCGCTGCCAACCACCATAGTGTTGCGACGAAGACCGCCATGCCTCCCACTCGTCTGCACTCCATTGCTGCTTCTTGCCCATCTGAGGAGCACACACAGGGAGTTCGCGGTAGGCCGGCTGGCTATGGTGTAGATGCAGTCGGAGAAGGTCAGCAGAAGAAGGCCGCTGCCCTTTCAGGCGTGCCGCTGCTATGCGGCGTCGTGCCCTGGCTCTTCGAAGCCGGAGCTGCCTGTGCCAAGGCGGCGACGATGGGTGTCGCCCAATGGCTCGCACGTGCCGGAGCACTTGGGGCAATCAGCAATGCTCACTACAGGAGCTCGATCCGATACCCTGTATATATACATATTTATATACATATTCGTTTCTCTCTCTCTCTCTATATATATATACCTATATACATGCATTGATATTCGAATACAACATTTAGACTGCTATACGGACTCGTATATGCTCACACGCACAAACTCTTGCTTATATGTATATGTATATGTATATGTATATGTATATGTATATGTATATGTATATGTATATGTATATGTATATGTATATGTATATGTATATGTATATGTATATGTATATGTATATGTATATGTATATATATATATATATATGCATATCCATATAACGTACATATGTATATATACATATATGTATGTATGTATATGTATATGCTCGTACACATGCATACCTACCCCAATCTCTGCGTTCTTTCGCTGGAGGAGTATGCACATGCTGGACACTAGCCGGATTGGCCTCCCCATGGCGCTCTGCCCGACCTGCTGTCGAACGGCGGCTGGCCGATTGCGCGTGGTGTTTTTGAGGGATCCATTGGCGAGGATGTCAAGCTTCTTTGAAGGTTACTTAACTCGAGTGAAGCACCATCTTCTGCCTCAAAACGATCCGCACTTGTTTGAGACCTGGGTTCGTTTGATCCTGAGTCCAAACGCTTCGGCATCTCCACTCTTCGAAGCAACTGATTTGGATCATGTCCGGCCATCGTTGGACAGGTCGCCGACAGATGACCCTGAGCAGGTGATCTTCTGCATCGAGGATGTGGAGAAGTCCCTGCGTCGTGTGGAAAGCGCTTTGTGTACCAGATTCGGCCACTGCACCCCCTTGCCGAGCTTTCCTGCTGTGAAGCGGCATACGAAGCGTGAGCCAAAGATAGGAGTTGAGGTGGCCAGTCTCGTTCGCGAACATTATCGCTTCGACTACGAAGCTTTGACTTATTGCTGAAAAGGCTTCCTTGGTGGATGCAACTCGCCCCACCTGCGGCTGCGAAACATTTCTCTGCAGCGATTTTGATGTCGTGTGTAAGTCAGGAGTGTGCAAGCTATAGACAAATTTCTAAGATCAGGTTGCCATGCAGATCTTGTGCCGCAGTCACCGTGCTGTCAAAAGCGAAATTGAAGCCCTGGGTCCCTGAACCAATCGTCATGGCCGAAGAGGTCGCACTTCCCACTTGTCATGGCTCATGTGCAGTAAGGGTTTTATTCGCCCCACACCCTAACAACCGCAAATGCCCATCTTAACAGGGATTCGCAGACTCGTTCAGATAACGACGTGGGAAAGTCTGCTACAAGTCAGTGATTCTGGCGCGCATGGTGTAGTAGTATGGGTGGAGTGGTGATAACGACGTGCCCTTTACACAGCTTCTGTAAATCAATATGATCTATATCTACATGTATCTATATGTTTATGCATCTTGTTTGTTTCCATTTATTGACTTAGCTGTGTATGAACACAGTTGTATGTGTGTATATGCTTATATACCTACACACAATCCATACGCATCTATTGAGTAGGAGTTGAACATGAATAGTTGTAGGTGCAAAGCAGCAATGTCAAACGCTTTTGGACATCAATACATATGTGGACTGTAAACATGTGTACATGAAATGAAATGCTGACTCTTTACAGGGTAACTTCTTTATGCAAGCGTTTCTCTGCAGCTGCTTGCTTTTGCGGGTGGATGCAGGGCCATGGGTGGAATGTTCTACATGGCAGGGGACGTCTCGCAGTGAATCAGGAGGGCGGGGCGATGCTGACTCTTGCAAATGTGTCGAGATTGCACAAGGGAGGTTCGCGTGGGGAGTCGTTGAAGCTTGTGCGTCGGAAGCTCTCCAGCATGCAGTGTCGGCGGAAACGGCTTGGATCGTGTTCCACGTCGGCACGGACGATGAAGCATTGGGGCAAGGCCGCTGCATCGTCGAACGTTGTTTTGGGCAGTGTGTTGGCGCTTCGCGTCAGAGGTATGCATCTTCGCTTGGGCACGAGGAGGATCGCGAGGTGCGCAGCTTTGTACCGCAGGAGATGTGTCCGGAAGGAAGCTCCGTGATCCTTCCGGAGTTGGGTGCTCTTGGGGGGGCGGATGGAGTGCTCCGGCCCGAAGCAGCGGAGCTGGAGTTCCTCCGGCTTTTCGGCCCGCTGAAGCTTCAGAACCAGACGCTTCAGTCACTTCGCATGGAGTGTATCGAAACTGCACACCGAGCAGTTGCCAAAGTCTGCCTGCAAGATGGCTGCGACGAGTGGAGCAAGTATTCGCTGCCGCGATGTGACGTGATTCTTGGACTCCCCTACGATTTCGGTGATTCTAACTTTGCATTGGCGCCAGCATGCGTTCTTTCTGGCCAGTACTACTGCCCCCTAGGGCTTCCATTGGCTTTGAAAGTCACCTTGAAGGCAGCTAGCCGATCGGCAGCCATTTGGGCGATGATGCTGGAAGGCCTGATGCCTGCCGTCGTGTCTGCACGCCGGACGTTGTCGGTCGCACTCAGCTCGAAGGGCAACATCCCATCTTTCCTTAGGGAGTGGATCGAGCAGGAAGAGATACGTCTGGGCTGCTCGCCAGAGCTTCAGTTCTTCTCCATTTCAAGGTGGGATGGGCCAAAGAAAAGTGCATGAGATCGAGCAGCATGCAGGAAGATCAGAATTCCTCCATGCTCCATTTCGCCCCAAAGCCTTGAAGTGTACAGGGCCCCAAGACCCCAACCGCTTTCGAGCAGTTCCCGTTTATTGCCCGCTCAGGTCGGTGGCAAAGCTGGAGGAGCAGGCTCGTATAGGCCTTCCCATGGCGCTCTGCCCGACCTGCTGTCGAACGGCGGCTGGCCGATTGCGCGTGGTGTTTTTGAGGGATCCGTTTGCAAGGATGTCAAGCTTCTTTCATGGATATTTTCTGAAGCACAAGGAGCATTTGCTGCCTGCAAACGATCCGCACTTGTTTGAGACGTGGATTCGTTTGATCCTGAGTCCAAACGCTTCGGCATCTCCACTCTTCGAAGCAAGCGACTTGCATCACGTCCGGCCAGCGTTGGACAGGTCGCCGACAGATGACCCTGAGCAGATGATCTTCTGCATCGAGGACGTGGAGAAGTCCCTGCGTCGTGTGGAAAGCGCTTTGTGTACCAGATTCGGCCACTGCACCCCCTTGCCGAGCTTTCCTGCTGTAAAGCGGCAGACAAAGCGTGAGCCAAAGATAGGAGTTGAGGTGGCCAGTCTCGTTCGCGAACATTATCGCTTCGACTACGAAGCTTTGACTTATTGCTGAACAACATTCCCTGCGTTCGCTCATATTGCACGCAAGGCTGGCAGAAGAAGTGACAGTCCTTTGCACGATCGTATCGCTTGCGATGGAAACTTTTTGGGCTCCAGAGAGCAGGGACTCTGTAAGTCCCTCAGCCGCCCCCCCCCCCCCCCAACAATCTCAAGCCCCTAAACACAGCCTGAACCCAAAACCGGTGCCCAAAGGTTCCTTCTGGTTCGCACCACTGACACAGTTAGCCCAGACAAGCCCAAACCCTGGACCGCCATGGACACCGGTTGAAGATATACCATGGGCTTCGAGGCAGGGCAGTGCGTAGGAACGGCACATGAGTGCCTGCAGATCGCCCAAAACACAGCAGCAAGCGACACACACAGATATATATATATATATACATACACACACTATATACTATATGGTATACAGTATATAGTGTATACTATATAGTATATACTATATACTATATAGGCCATACTATATTAAAGCCTAAGAACCTTTGGCGACAGGAGGATGATCTCCTGGACACAGAGATCGAGGCCCGCCTGGCCGGTTGCAATAGACACGAAGCGAAGGAGAAGGCAGAGCCTTAAAGACGGTAATGTAGGAACCTGAACCCCCAGTGTATCCCTTATAGTACCCTTGTAGATCCCTTCTAGTATTCCTTATAGGAACCCTTAAAGGAACAACCTAAACCCCTAATGTAGCAACCTGATTACGAACCTGATGAAGGAAGCATGGCCCCATGACCCCCAATATATCAGGATTCATGTAAGAAACCCTAACAAGGACCTAGGGTTTCTTAATCATGTTCGTATATTAGCAAGCAGTGACGGTGGTGATGCGGGCATGAGTGGCTTGCTGGTCATCGTGGTGGTAGCAGAAGCAGAGGTAGGAGGAGGAGGAGGAGGAGGAGGAGGCGGAGCAGGAGGAGAGGAGGGAGTAGCAGTAGCAGCAGCAGTAGGAGGAGGAGGAGGAGGAGAGAGAGAGGAGGAGGAGGGAGTAGGTGTTGTTATTGTGGTTGTGTTGGTGGCTGTCGTCGTCGTCGTGACGGTGGTGGTGCTGGTGGTGGTCGTGGCGGCGGCCTTGGTGGAGTAGTGGTCATAGTTGCCACAAAGGGGGCATGCATTGCAAGAGCTGAAGTCATCGTGTAATTCGTCACTGAACCAGCCTAGTATTGTCAGCCGTAGTAGCAAAAGCATCTACGATACCAGCAGTCACAACTTCAGAAGACTTAAAGCCATGATGTTTGCGATCGAGACATCTTTTGTACTTGTGTCAGTGACAGCCACCCGCAACATCAAGACCATCATCCATGTACTAGCCTTCGTCATGAGCACATCTTGAGGCTGATGGCAGTATCAGAGACCCCAGCGGCGTGTGAAGTAGCAATCGTAAGCACCCCGGAAGCGCTCGGGCATGCGCAGCTGTTGGAGCTCGAGCCTAACTTCGGCAACTGGCGTGCACTTGCCTCCCGTTCTGAGCCTGGAATCCTTCGAAGCGTTTTTGCCTGGGCCTTGAACAGATTCTTCACGAGGATAGTAACCATGACGGTTCTGAAGGCGACGAAGAAGATGGTGGCGATGACGAATGATGCAGATTGTCAAGAAGGATGGTTGTGCTGATGGCCGTCGGATGATGGGCGTTGGACTTGGCTATGGTGATGATGAGCCCTGATGATATTAACATCGTCATAAGCGTATCAAGAGTGGCCACTTTGATTATGACCATCAAAAACTCCGATCTCCACCACGATCATGGTCATGACCTGATAATGCAATCACCATTGCAGCACCACCGCCTCCATCAACATTACCCCGTCATCAGCATGATCATGAGCCTCATTCACTGTCCGCATCAGAGTCATGAAGAAATGCTGATAAGTACTGCGGCTCTGGGGAACAATCGTCGGGGTGACCAGCCCAGCTCAGATTTCTATCGTGTTGGCTACTTGCATGTGCCTGCATTAGCTGACCTTTTGACGCTCTTCGATCAGGATTGCCGATGTACTTTGCCCTAGTCTCTGTCATGAGTTCTAACTCAAGCAATCATGCTGTCGATGCCCAAAACACCCCGGAAGTGCTCGGGCATTCGCAGCTGTTGGAGCTCGAGCCTAACTTCCGCAACTGGCGTGCATTGCCTCCCGTTCTGAGCCTGGAAAGCTATCCTTCGAAGCCTTTTTGCCCGGGCCTCGGACAGATCATTCACGAGGATAGTCGCCACTGCCACAGCCACGAGCCTCATTAGCACCAGCAGCCCCACCATCACCACTAGCACCACCAGCACCACCAGCACCACCAGCACCACCATCATCACCTTCATCATCATCATCATTTTCACTGGTGATCCTCATCGTCTGCCTCAGTATCAAGCAACGCTGGTATTTACTGATGCCATGATGTCCAGAGTTGCAATGCCACAGTCAGGAAGTCGTGCACCCAAACTCGTAATCTCTCAGCGGTCTCTGCAGCCCCAAAGCCTCAGCCTTTGCACGTCTACAAGGCAAGCATGGCTGAGAAGAAAGTTGACCCAGCGACCGGCGAGGCGTACACGCTGAAGGCCGTCCTGCCGTCCATGTCTCTGAAGGTCCTTAGGCAATCCTGAAACCATGCTCAAAGCTTTCAGCCCAAAAGCGACATAGCGCTTGCTTTGCCCAGTACTTCGAGTTTGCTTAGGATTGTTGGGTATCAGCCTCAGCACGCATTCAACATAAGATTGATTAGAAGCTTGCTGAGTGAGACCAAAGCACCGTCATTTTCTTGTTGGTCGTATTTGTTACCATAATTTTTACCAATCTTATTCCTCTGAGTGTCGCCATAGTGGTTGCGGCCATTGTATGACTGGTATTCATTTCTCTCTACCGTTGCTGCTAGTAAGTCTGATTCTAGTGATTCTAGTGACCATGATCCCTAAACTCCCGAAACCCTAACCCCAAACCCCTAAAGCTTTGCGTTTTCTGCTCGAGGAGCTCATGGCGCACTACAAGGGGACCCGCCATCTGTTTGGGGCTTTCGGGGGCGGATTCGCAGTCGACTCAGGAAGCAGCTTCCTCATAGTTTCAGGGTTTCCGGCTTAAACCCTAAACGCAGGGTTTGATGGGTTCAGGGTTTTGCGTTTAAGGCTCAGGGTTCGAGGCTCAGGACACGTATGCTCAAGCAAGGCCCCCAATTGATTAAGCATCGTTATTCTCGTCACAGCTGCAATAACTTAGGAATTCAGGGCGCAGCTTCACTATGTTTTTGGTGACGGCGCCTGTACGCGCCTATGCGTTTTTGCAGGTTTCAGGGTATTGGGGGGGTGTGGGGGATGGGCTGGGGGGTGGATGGGGTGGGGGGGGGGATGGGGAGGGGGGGGATAAGAACGTCATTCATATTGCGCCCATGCGCAAAACACCAGGATTTGCAGCGGTTTCGCCTCTTTGTACAACCAAACATAAACCCAATCCTTAACCCTAAGTCTAACCTAAGACCTAGGACAAGTCAATACTTTAAGCAAAAACTCTCTCAAATAAAGTTTTGTTCTGTAGCCTCTTCAAAAATGAGCTTAAAACCCGAGCGAAAACGCAGTTAGGCCCAAAGTTTACTCCAGCCTCTAGTGTTTCGCGCACCTGCCTGAACCATAATTTTCTGTGAGATTGCGCTCTCGCTGTGGTTTCGCGCGCATCCATGCAAAACGCCTCATTCTGAAATCGCTAAAAACGCATAGGCGCGTACAGGCGCTGTCACCATGTTTTTGGATTCTTCGGGTAGACGCTCTAGAGCTCTTCAGTTCCTGGTAGTAGAGTAGGCAACCTTTAACCTGTTTTGGGTAGTATAGCCCGTCTGTAATCCCTATATAACCAAGAAAGTTAATCTTTAGTTCCTTATGAGACCCGACAAGTGGGAGTTTATGTTTCAGGCGGTCCCAGACTGGCTAGCCCCGATACTGTCTCCACGAGGACTTACAAGAAGAAGGAGTTGGAGGTCCGTGCAGCCATGCGGAGAGAGAGGGAGAGAGAGAGAGAGACAGAGAGAGAAAGAGACAGAGATATGGAGAGGTGTGTGCATGTGCGCTTATGTGTGCCTACACAGGTTCATGTATATGGCCTGTTCCCGTATATATGTAGGTATCTTTAGGTCGATGAGCCAAGCCTGTCATAGACAGGCTGCCGGACGGAGCAAAGGATGTTCTTCAAGCCGGCAGCTGCTTACTATCATTGCTATCATAATTATGAGTATCTATTCAGACTGTTTTGCATTTTTGAGTACTGTTGTTACTCTTGCTAACATTGAATACATTACCGTTTCTTCTTACTACTAATATGAGTTCTACTAGGATTACTATTGTTACTATTGTTAGTATGGTCATTATTATTATTACTATGATTACTTATGTGAAAAGTATTACTACTTTACTGTTACTAGTACTAGCAATATCCGTACAGTTATTGCTGTCATCATTGTTATTACTTCTATTACTCCTAAATACTATATCTATTATTATGATTACTGTTCTGTTATGAGTCTCCTCTTATGAATATGAGTAAGCTTCTTCTTCGCAGCGCTACTATGATTATCACTACTATTCCGACTATGAGTACTAGCCGTATTATTCGTGTTCTGAATCCTTAAACCGCCACCCAAACAGAGCGACACTTTAAAGCCTATGCCGTAGAGGACCCCGGACCTAACGAAACCGGAAACCCTAAATCCTATTCTGACAGGAGTACTTCGACAACCATTGCAAGCCCGTCAAAGTTCGACAGAGCAAGGCAAAGGCTGGCAAACCGGCGAAGGACCCGGAGCTTTCCAAAGCAAGTGGGTGGTTGGTTTAGGTTTCGGGCTTTTAGGTGCTAGCGTTGGGGATTTGCCAAGTTCGTGGAGCCTCCGGTGTTCAAGATATCTGTTGCAGGCGTGAAAGGGTCCACGAAGAAGAAGCAGAGCTCAGATTCAATGTACGCTGACAGAATTTCGGCGCGCCCCGACGCCCCTAAATCCCTAACCCTGAAGCCCTAAACCCCTAAACCCCTGAACCCCAAGACTCCCCTAAACCCCCTAAACCCCCCTAAACCCCCTAAACCCCCTAAACCCCTAACCCCTAAACCCCCTAAACCCCTAAACCCTCAACTCTGAAACCTTGAGCCCCGCAAACGCCCGGTGCTTCAGCTGCTCAAGCATGGAGACTCCCAGCAGGATGTAGCCGAAAACTCAAAGAAACAGACTAATCTCAGTTATATGGAATAACACAAATACAAACTAGAATATTGTAGTGTAACGGTATAACATAAAATAGGATATTACGATACAGCGTAAAATAGCCGAGTGTAATGCAATGTATTATACTCTGCTAAGCTATACCTAGTGTAGCATGGTATAGTATGCTATAGTATAATGTAGTATATGTAGTATCGTATAGTCTAACGGGATATGAACGACACACCATACTAGAATATCTTTCATATTCTAGAATAATCCGATACAATAATATCATACCAGGCCCTCGTAAGTTGAATAGAGTTCCTTTAGCTGATCCTTTCAGGGTTCTAGAAGGGCTTGGACCCAAGCTCCAAACCTTACTTGGAGGATCATGGGACTTGGTAATTAGGGTTATAAGTACGGTAACTACAGTTAAAATTACTTATAACCCCAATCAAGGTACTTATATCCAAACTTACTAAGTCCCATGATCCTCTAAGTACCTTAGGCTACACAATGTCCATGACTGCCAGCGATGCAGGGTTTAGGGGCTCATAATATGGGGGCCGGAGCAATTCAAAGAGGATTTTTGGGGTATAGTCTTTCATAGCAATAGGAGCCTGAGAGACTATATTTCTAATTCTGAAGGGTAGCTTTTAAACCCTCTCAGGGGTGGCTGCCTCGTGGATTCTTGGCGTAGATGACAGGCACAGAAGCCTCCCTCTCGGCCCAGGGGATAGTGCTTCATGTCCTGGGCAGCGCAAGCCAGCCTGAAGTTACCCGCCTCCAGCATGGGAGCGGAAGATGCCTCTGACAGGGACGCGGAGGATGCGGCGGTGGCCGAGAAGTGCACGCAACTGCGGAGTCGCCTCGGCCTCGGGAAGGTGTCAGAGGAAGACCTGCGGTACGTTTTGGATGCCTTCACCTCGCAAATTCGAGAGACTTGGGGGCTTCGGCGTGCCCTGGAGAGGCAACAGAGCCTCGGCCTTTTGGGAGGGGGCCAAGGAGGCCCAGGCCCAAGAAGGAGCAACTTCCAAACGCAGATCTTTGAGGCCGAGGCCAAGAGTGCGCAGAAGCAGGAGCTCCTCGAGACGGAGCTTTGCAGCGAGCTGGTGAAGGAGGCGAAGCTTTGCCATAGTTGGGTAACCGTTTACATGTTTGTGGGTACTTAGAAACCCAATAAGGAATAAGAATACATGTTTTTTTTTTTTTTTATATCTTATCCCAACAATGAACTAGGAAGGGCTTGGCGGAGCACGTGGAGATTTTAAGAGCACGCGATCGAACCCGGGATGCAAAGCATGCCCACTGGGAAGAGGCGGCCTTAAGGCTCCCTGGCGTCCTGAAAGCCGAAGGAGCTTTAAGGCAGCGGGCCGAGACGGTGACTCAAGAAGAGATGCATCTCCAGGAAAGTGTGGAGGAGTGGCAGCGCCAATCGGCGGCTGAGATCTTGGCATGTCGCTTTGAAGTAAACGACTTGCAGAAGCAGTGTGGCGAGCTTAGGGGAGAGCTGCTGCAGGCACAGGCGGTGATGTCCATATCATCCAGTGAGGTGCAGGCAGCGCAGGCGCAGGCGGCGGAGGTTGTTGGCCCAGAGCCTTCGGAACTCCGCGATCGGCAGTATTCGAGGACTGCAGCTGCCGCGGTCCGATGGCACGACGCTGGGTCCGTTTTCGATGCCTTCGCCTCGCCGGTTCCTGACAGGAGCCGGAGCCCACGGATGATGCCGGCGGACTTTGGACATCTCTGCGAGCGCTTGCGGCGCGCGCAAGGCCGGGGGCCGAAGCCCGAGAAGGACCGAAGGGACTTTGCAGACTTTGCCTTCGCCGCCGTCTTCGGCAGTGCCGGCGATGTGGACAGGGCCACGTTTGCACGGCTCTTTCCGCATTTCGCGTTGATGTTGCACGAGCTGGAGGAGGCTTTCGAGCAGGCTGGAGAGTAGAGCGCTGGCGAGCTCACAAAGACCGGTGCTCCCTTGTCTCCTTGCAGCTCCCGTAGTCTTCATCTTCTTGCTGCTTCTGCACCTCTCTTTGAAGCGGGATAGGCAAGAACTGTCTGGAGTCTGTTCACGGGAGCGGGTGAGAGGCTGATTTTGTCAAGAGAGTGTAGAGAGGCTGACCTTCCAGGGTGTTTGCTGCAGGACGACAAGCCTGAGCCCAAGGCCAAGGCCAAGGCAAAGGCGAAGGCCTGGCACAAAGGGTCAATATAGGGGCCGAAATAACTACCAGTATAATTACAGTATAAATTAAGGCCCCTACATTACTGCCCGGGCACATGTCTCGGATTGCTTTCCTGCAGTTGGAAGGTTCGGGGGGTATGCGGGCACGGTTTCTTTGGGGACGCAGTCCAACCCTCGGGTAAGCTCAAGCGCAATGCATGAAGTGGTTCAAAGTGCAGCTCCTCCACTGACTGGGTGGGTGCAGATACCTCAACGTTTCGATATCTTATTCTCTCTCAAACCCTGAAGCCTGAACATCGATGGACATTCCGATTAACAAAAGGTGGCGAGAGGAGAAGGGGCGAGTAAAAAAAAAAAAGAACATGCAGAGTCCAGACCTCGCTTGAATCCATCGCACCGTTGGTTGAAGTTGTGGATTTCTGCGCAAGGCGAAAGCAAAGACCGCCCCATCAAAGCCAAAGGAGGATTCGACTTCAGTGAGTGAGTGTAACCCTAAACCCTGAACCTCTAAACCCCTGAAAACCCTAAACCCTCAACCCTAAAACGTAGCCTTAACGTCCACGTCCTAACTTCAAGGGCCTCAATCTCGGGATCCTGTCATCATCTATTCAGGCAGAAGCTCTGCCGATCAGGGGTCCACATGGGCGGTTGTCAAAATTATGGTCCCTTTTTGGGTACTCTACATATTAGGTGCCGCAGGAGCCCAAAAGGGGCCCTAACATTGACAACCACCCACATGACACAAGATTCCAAAGCTAGGCCTTCAACAGGGTTACACAGATTACACACCTTCATGATCGGCTCCTCACTTCTTGTCGTCTTCTTGTAATGGCATGAACATTGCGAGACACCTGAGCCCTCCACTTAGCTATCCGTTTTCATGGTAAGCACAACCTATCCACGCCAACAGGAAGCCCTAAACCCCAAGTCCCACATTAAACTCTGAGCCCGAAACCTCAAATCCCATATCCTGAAGCCGATATGCTTTTGGGTTTAAACGGGCGCAGGTCCCCAGCTCCCAGAGCCTGAGTTAAATGCCCACAAGCCGCCCCTAGTAGAGGCCACAGAGCCTCCCGACCCCTCGATGCCCTGTCCAAAGGAGCCCAAGGAGGATGGCGAGGTGCCCCTCTGCAGGGAAGTCGGTGCCAGGGTGAAGGGTTTCAGAGGCAGAGAAGGCGTTTAGGCTGTTTTCATACAGTTTGTTTGGAGAATTTCATAGAGTTTGCTTGGGGTTTGGGGCTGACGGTCCCGGATTGAGGGGTTCAAGCTCGGCAGTCTGGGTCTTTGCGGTTAAATTCAGTGAAAGCATCAGTCTTCGGAGGCTTTGTGATAATCTACAGCCCCATGCCAGAGCACTCGAATCCACAGAATCTCAAACCGGGCCTCACACATCACCAATACTGCCCCTGACGGTTCCTTTGTGTAACTATACCAAAATACTATAACATACCCCGTTTTGACTATAAGGACCCCCTTGGAATACGAAACCACATTCCGATGTCTTTTGGGCTTTACAGTGGCTTCATACAGGGTCCCAAGCGGTTTTATAGAAAAAAGTACCGAAACTCTGTGAACATGAGAAAACTCACAATGCAGGAGATATTGGCCATAGATCCTCGAAAGCCTGGATCCTCGAACCAGCCTCCCCCCTTGGGGGGAGCTCCCCTTGAAGCTCTTCGGAAGAGGAAGAAACTCTGTAACTATTCCGGCTTCGATATTCGACCCGACACGCAGTGTGATAAACGAGAAATCTGTCAGGGACCGAAGGGCCTGCGTACCGGCAAGGACACCCTTTTTGTGTGCTTGTGTGCAAGGCACCGCGACCGTTTCCAAGATTACATTAGCAAGCCCTCCATGTCAACGTCACTCAACATCGTCATATTCGTTTTATTCGTGCATCATTCCTTCGTTCACTCATTTACTAATCATGTATCCCTTTATCCATTCGTCTAAGTATTCATCCTTTCAGGCATTCCATCGACTCGTTCCAACCATGTCGTTCATCCCTCAGTCTTGTGTTTCCTGTCATTCCTGCATCATCCGCACATCAGCATGTCGATGATGATGATGATCATCATCTTCATACCTTCGTTTAACTCCTGCAGTTTTTCTGCACTTCCGTGCGGCATTGAGTGTGATATATGGTTCATGGAAGATACTGCTACATGTTTTGACTAAACCTGGTGTCGTTGCTGACGGTATCCGGGTTGTCTGTGTATTTCCAGTAGGCTCTTATCCTCTTGATCTCTCCGCACAGGCCCAGCCCAAGACCTCAGGGCCTGAACTTGGAACACTGACAACCAAAGGTTGTGGTATTAAGAGCCTTTCCTTTGAACTTCGGACTGTTGGAGCCCAAGACTCCCCCAAAACGCAGCAAGCCAAAAGGCCCAGCATCCCTCTAACAAGCCTCAGAGCCGCCATATATCCTAGACCCGAAAGTTTCAGTGAAACCCTAGATCCAACAGCCCCCAGAGTCTTAGGGAGCCAGAAGAGTCCCAGAACCCGGAAAGCCACCCCGAAACCCCAAACCCTTAACCCATAACCCCAAACCCTAAGCCCAGAACCCAAAGCCCTAAACGCAAAATCCCAAACCCGATACTCTGAACGGCCCTAAACCTTAGCCTTAAACCCTAAACTTTAAATCCTAAACGACCCTAAACCTTAAGTAAACGCACAATCTTACGTTGGTTGTTATTACTGGCATGATTGTTATTATTACAAGTATCATTGCTACTATCACTACTACCCCAAAGCCTAAATTCCAAACCCTACAGCCAGGACGGGCCCTAAACCCTAAACCCTAAACCCTAAAAGGAAAACCCTACAGCCAGGACGGTGGCGCCTCCGCGCTGGCGAAGCTCCGAACCTTCAGCCGCTGTGTGCTCGCCGAGCGGGGGCCCCCAAAGAGCCGTGAAGTCTGGAAGGTTTCCTTAGGGACGACATTCCTTCAAGGGATCTGCAGGGTTTCCTTTAAGGGCTCCTTTCTATAAGGATTCCGTTAAGGGATCTGTACGGTATCTTTTAAGGGTTTCTTTCAAGGGCTCCTTTAAGGGATCTGTAGGGTTTCCTTTAAGGGTTTCTTTCAAGGGCTCCTTTAAGGGATCTGTAGGGTTTCCTTTAAGGGTTTCTTTCAAGGGCTCCTTTAAGGGATCTGTAGGGTTTCCTTTAAGGGTTTCTTTCAAGGGCTCCTTTAAGGGATCTATAGGGTTTCCGTTGAGGGCTCCTTGAAGGGATCTATAGGGTTCCTTTCAAGGGCTCCTTTAAGGGATTTATAGGGTTTCCGTTAAGGGCTCCTTTAAGGGATCTACAGGGTTTCCTTGAAGGGGTCTACAGCGTTTCCTTTAAGGGAGGCTTCCAAAAGGGTACTAGATGGGTTCTGAAGGGTTTTAGAGTGGTTCTGGGAAGGCTTCCAACAGGGGTCTAAGAGAATATTGAAGGGTTCTACTCGCTTCCAAAAAGTTCCGGAACATCCACCACGGAAACTCAGGAACCACAATACAGAGCCTGCATCGCATTCTCACTGCAAGTACCCTTAGATAGCATATGTCCCATGTTAATAGTTGGAAATTTCAGTGCAGATCACCAAAGATTAGTTCCAGTTCCAGCAACCAGGGCCCTGAAAAGCGAAGCCAAGGTTGGGGTTTCGGGTCCAGGGATGTAAGGGTTGAAGGCCCCAAACATCCCTAAAGCCCGTGGTCTTGAGAAGGTACGTGTGGCTGGATGCCGATGGCGTCACGCGATCGAAGACCATGACCATGACCGCACGACCTCTCAAGGAGGGGAGAGCCCAAATTTTCGGTTCTTTCGGTCTGAAATGAATGTGCATTGTGGTCTAGGATTTGGGGTTCCGGGGCTCCGGATGTGGCTTTCGGGGATTATTGGAGTTTGGACTTCACTTCAAATCAGGTTGTGGAGAGATGACGCATCGGGCATGCGGTTGCCGTGTTCTGTGATCGTGTGACTCTTGCTGAGGCTTAGCAGCTTCCAGCGGCAACTTCAACCCTGCCCCCTGCAAGCCCCTCAACTCTGTTACAAGCTCTCAATTATAAAAACTCGAAAACACTCCCCTCTAAATCCGTCCAGGACAGGATAAGACAAATTGATCTCGTAAGGTCCCGAACTGCTAGAATGCTGGTTACAAGGGTCCACACGGGGGAACTATAATTAGGGCAACTCGCACACTCCCCTAGAGCATCCCTATGAACCCCCACAAATCGCATCTTTATATGATATGAGAAGTGCCTACAACATGACATGTTGCAGCCTCTTCACACACACACACACGGTATGTATATGTGTATATATAATATATATATATATATATATATATATATGTATATAAAGATATGTATATACAGATACACGCACGAAGCCAGCATATACTTAATCATTGAGATCTGAAGCTTTGGGGAGGTCACAGACCTGAAAGTCTGGAACTACGATGGAAGCAGCACCGGCCAGGCAGGATGTTGTGGGCTTGAAGAGTCTTTTGGCCTCCAAGAATTATGAAATTCGTTTTGCGTGGGTTGCATTTTTCTTTGTTTTTGGTTTGGCTGTTTGGTTAGATTTCAGATTGAGTTCTGCGCAGGTTCAAGGAAGCTTCTTGGAAAGCTGCTGCTACTGCCAGTCTTCTTTCACGCTTCACCTTAATCCGACAACCCCAGCCCCCACCCTAAAGCTCTAACACAGGGGCCTAAATACTTACCACTACCATTTTAGGGGTTCCTTCTTCTATTTATAGCAAACTAGGCCTCAACACTCTATTCTAGTTATTAAGGCCCCTAGATGACACCCCTACCTTGGGATTCAGTAGTAGTTGAGTAATATTCATAATATAGGCATATTAGGACCTTAATAGTAGCCCTATGATAGACTCTTACTGTATGGGGGCAATACCTAACCCCCACCCCTTAGCTTGAGAGCTCCTGAGCTCCCCTGAAAGCTCCCCCGTGCTAAGCCCTGCTCCGTTCTGCAGGCGGACGGGCACAACTCTGAGGTGCTTCTGCGCCTCGGCAGAACTTTATTCTAACGACCCAAAAACCCCACCCTAAACTTAAACTCCTCCCTAAACCCTAGACCTTAAACTCTATAGACTTTGAGCCCTTGTAAGGGCCAACCCGTCTTCAGGGGACCCTTCAACGGAGCTCACTCTCCCTATCGACCCAATGAAACCCTATGAAGTCCCGGGTTAAAGGGAACCCCTAAACCCTAAACCTACCAAGGAAGCCCCGGGCCATTTTCAACGACCCTTTCCGCGGATACCCGCACGTCATGGTGCTGGCCGATGCGTGGCAGGCCGGGGCCTTTCTTTTCTATGAGGGCCTTCTTTTGGGGGTATATTGCCAGGGGTTATAATAGGGGCTGCATTGCTGGAATATGTGACGGCTACTGTAAGTGTGCCGTAAGGATTACTGGTTTCCAGGATGATGATAGGTTTCAGGGCGCGGCTTCTTGTTGAAGGTTCGGGGGATTAAAGACAGATGTTCGGTGGGGTTGTAAGTAGGATCACCTCGATTTGGATCCCTTCTGGGTACTTCTTTCTCTACTTGTCACTCATTTGCTAAGTTCTCCAAGTTGGATTTAGGGTTTGGGTTTAGGTTTTCAGGCCTTTCCTGGACCCCCCCAACGACCCTCTAACATAGCCCAAAGACCCAATACCGGGCCATATGGGCTGAACGAAAGTTCCCTTCTTGAATTCCGGGTTCGGCTTTGAGATTTAGTGAGGATCTTTCGAACTGCGAACCCCGCGGGCTTGGGGGGATGAAGCTTCTGAGCTCTGGGAGGCATCCTTCAAAGGAGCCCTTGAAGGAGCCCTTAACGGAGCCCGTAAAGAAATTCTTAAAGGAACCCTTACAGGCACCAGTAAAGGAGCCCTTAAAGGAAGCTTTATGAGAATGAGGGGACTTCTTCGCTGCTTAAGTGCGATGAGGAGGATCATGCCTTAATTAACGCACCCTGAGAAGGAAGCTGTACTACGAAACTAGAGCACCCTAGAATGAAAGCGGTCAGGTCCCTAGACCTTGAACTTTGCTTGAGGTGGGTGATTCCAAACTTCAAAAACGAAATCCTCAAATCCCCAAGCCCTACTTGGGTCTCTTTGCTTTGCGTTGTGCGACCCTAAACCCTAAACCCTAAATCCTATAAGCCCTAAACCCAAACCCTAAAGAGGCCTGGGACGACAAGCCCGCAAAGAACAACACCCGCGCGCCCGGGGCCTCGGTCCTGCGAGGGCTGGGAAGTAGGGGTCCGTGTCTGGAAGTCTTTCTAAGACTCCCTCACTTACTTTTGGTTAGTAGGGAATGAAAGGGGCCTTATAAGGGATCTATAAGGGTACTACAATATAGGGCCTTAATATTCCTATAACTTACCTTGGATCAGTAGGGAATGAAGGAATGGGGTACAATTTTAACTACTGCTACTACCATTCTTCCATTCCCTACTAACCAAAGGTAAGCTTAATGAGAAAATACTACGGGGGGGTGGGGAAGGGGGGGGATAGCGACACTTTACAGTAATCCAATTGCTTCTGGTGTCCGTTACTGATACTGCAAGGGGTACATATCGAAGATACAGGAGAGGCTTCTTAGCTTGTGGGTTTATCCAGGGTCCGCAGATTGACAGGGGTTTTGTGTTGTAAAAATCGCTTGCAAAGCTTGAACCCCAAACCCCAACCCCCAAACTCGAAACCCAAACACAAGGTTCTCATTGCAAGAGTGACATGGCTTTTGTGGACAAGGAACGTTCTGGACAGAACCATCATAGCTTGGTGGCTTTATGTCTTGGCCGCACCGAAGCCATATCGCTTTTTGTATTGCTTCTTGTTCTCAAGCGCAGGACAGGTAATGCTGTCGAAAATGTTCAGCCCGAGTCAGAAACTATGGCCCGCAGGGTCTTTGGAAGCCAAGTCTTGTTTTCGAGAAACTGCCTACAGAGCACGCAAGTAGTTGCAAGCTTCCAGGTAAGATATGTAGCTGGTCGGAGGAGGCGACTGCATCTTATTGCCTGGGTGAAACCGCCTTTCGGAAAAGGGTGCAGACGAGCCCGTTCTGAGCAGGGCTTCCCTTGGCTTCAGGACTTGTGCGGAGACCATGGACATGTACAAGTCGCCGGGGCCCTAGTGCTACTGCTGCTACTGCTACTGCTGCTGTTGCAGTGCTGCTGCTGGCTGCTGCTGCTGTTGCTGCTGTTGCTGCTGCTTTTTAACACTGTCATTGTCACTGGTAGTATTCCGACTTTCACTAGTATCATTGCTACTAGCTAGTGAGATTCACCAAGACCCGACTAAGGCTGGATCCGTGGTTCGGCATCGAGCAGGAGTACACCCTGATGAAGCCAGGCATGCCAGGTTTCGACACAAGAAAGGGGGTAGGAGTATCATTATGTACCAACACAAAAGATAATATGAAGATTATCTATCTATCTATCTATATGTATATATATATACACATTTATTTATGCGTATATGGATATACAGAGTATGTTATATCAGTGTGTATTCGTACACTTATTATGACATGTTCATCATGTATTCATGTTTTTGCCACTATGTACATGTTACCACCTACAGTTAAGCGGGGCGGGGTGGGTTGGTAGGGATGAGCTGTCTAAGTTGATAACTCATATGCCTACGGGTGTTATCCCTTTCGGGGAGATGCATACGTGGTGCATTGGAACGGCGTGAGCGTAGGTGGCGATGAAGTGAAAGCTGACGTCCGTGGTGGTGGTGGTGGTGATGAGGATCTAACGATGAGAAGAACGATGTTGATGATGGTGAGGATGACGTTGACAGTAAGGTCGTCCTGGCAGCAGCAGCAGCAGCAGCAGCAGGTCGTGGTCGTAGTGGTGGTGGTGCTGTTACTGCAGCTGCTGCTGATGATCGACGACGCTGGTCACATAGATCGCGGACGACGACAAGGTGAACAGGCTTATGATAGTCCTGGTTGTGGTGAAGTGATGGTTTTGAGGATGACAGTGATGGTGAGGGGGATCAAACATGAGCACGACAACGATGATGACGAAGACGACAACTGCGGTCACTACCAGCATCACCACCACAACCCATTGCCATCATGTTCTTCGTCATCGCCAGCATCATCAGCGTCGTTAGCGTTATCGTCATCATCACCTTATTACATTAGCATCACCATTCCCATCAACATTACAGCCACCACCGTCATCATCATCATCATCATCATCATCATCATCATCACCGTCATAATCATCATACAGTCACCATCAACATCACCATCACCATCGCCAGCGCTATCGCCATCACCGACACCACCACCAGCATCATCGTCATTATCACGGTCATTATATATCATCATCATCACCACCATTGTTCTCGCCATTGCCATGGCCATCAGAGCCACGACTGCTCTCATCACTGTCGTCCAACGGCAGCTTCATCATCGTTGCAGGAGTCGCCACATCGGCTGGAAGCAGTTTCGATGCTGCAGTATCTAGCCAAACCGAAGATACGGTTGATCACATAAATCCCACATTACCTTCAGGACCCTAAACTATGGGAAATACGGTATATTCCTTATTATGGGTGATGCAGGATTTGTAACAGCAACCGTACCATTCAAAATGGCTTCGGGCCACAAACCTGCCACCCTCCTAAGGCCGGGGGGAATTTAAAACAAACCTGCCCTTCACGGTCCGAGCCCAAGCTCCCTGAACCGCTCCTGCAGGCCGCGTGGGCGAGAAGGCGAAGACACCCCTGGGCTTCAACAAGGACGGTAAGCTCCCTATGACCCTGAACCCGAAACCCGAAACCCTAAAACTTAAACCGTAAAGCCTAAACCCTGAGACCTGAACCCCAAGCCCGAAACTCTACCCCCGAAGCCTAAACCGTAAACTAGAAACTCCAAACCCCAAAACCTAAACTCTAGAACAGAAAGTCACCCCAACAGCCCAGCCATGAGACCTGAAAGTCTTAAGCCCCGAAAGCCTCTGGGCCATTGTTCCCTTAAGCGCCCAAAGCTCTGAACTCTTTGATCCAAGACCCTAGGACCTGAAACCTAAAACCCAGAGCCCCGAATCTCAGAAAGTTGGAGCATGGGGTATCCCTTATCCTATCGCAAGGGGCATAACACGTCCTTTTCCTTGCCTCGAGTGTAAACCTCTAGACCCCAAGCCCCAAGCCCTGAACCCTTATATAAACCCTAAACCCTAAGCCCGTAAGCCCTAATTCCAGACGGGCTTCAACAGGACGATTCCGAGCCAGCCCCGCAAGGCCCGTACTACACAGGCACAGCCGTGGCTGTCATTTTGTGGTTCGGTTTTGTGCTTGTGTTCAAGCGGTTCAGGGTTTCAGGACATATTCTAAAGTAGATTTGGAGTTGCGAGGTTCATGCAAGATTTGTAAACTGAGCGCGCTTCTACTCAATTCAGTGTCGATGGTGCGTGCACGGATATGCTTGATATGCTTTCCGTGAACATTCGACAATTTACAGCTCAGTGGACTTCATCGCTGCGTTTCCTAGAAGCATGGAAGGGGGCCGCGAAGTTTATGTAGTCTAGTTCGCGGGCCTGCTGCCGTAAACCGCGGCAAACTCCCGAAGTCGACGCCCGAAACCCTCCTAAACCCTAAACCCTGAACCCTAAACCCTAACCCCTAAACCCTAAAGCTTAATCCCTGAACCCCAAACCCTGAACCCTTAAGCCAGCCTCTAGGTGCGGGCTACAACGTTGCCATCGGCCGGCCTGTGGCGGATGAGCACTACAAGATGTGCATGGAGGCAGATCTCTGGCACTTCTCCGAAGCCCTGAAACCTCCAGCCCTTACCCGAAAGTCCTAATTTTAAAGCCCTAAGGTCGTAATGACATCCTAGAACCCAAACCCTCAACCCCCCAACCACAAACGCCCACCCCTCCTAAACGCTAAGCCTTTGACCCCTAAAGCCAACCAGCAAGCACAAGACCGTATCCTGGCTGTCCGAAGGCTTTTCCACGGGTCAAAGAATGCAAGACTGCTGGATTAGCAGTGGCGCAGCAACTCCCCCATAGCCGTCAGAAAGCAAGCTTTTCTCAGAATGCTCCCAAACCATTCAATACTAACCCATGTATATGTATGTATACGTATACAGACATACATACATACACACACATGTATACATACATATATATATATATATATAATTATGTAATATCCCTTAAACCGGAACCCTAAACCCTAAACCCTTGAACTCTGGGAATGTTGCACCCGCGCCTTCGGCAATGCTTCGTGTTTGGAGTCCGTCTGGGCAAGAGCTGGCCGCCATAAGCGTGCAGGTGTTCACGGACGCAGGCTCTGTGAAGAAGAACGTGTGTGAGCAGTGTGGCTTCCCGGTGTATTTGCAGCAACTTGTGCATGGCGGCAGGCTCTTACCTGACGATGAGAAGCTGATTGGAGAGATGGATTTGCAGCTAGTGCTGTTGACCATATCCAACCAGCCTCGACATTTCAAAGTTGCAGCTGCCAGAGATCTGGCGGATGCTGCTGCAGGGAATGATGTCCTCACCGTGCGATGCTTGCTGGAAGCTGGTGCTGAAAAGGATCGCATAGACTGGTCCGGCATGACGGCCCTGATGTCTGCATCTTATAATGGCCAGTTGGAGGTTGCACGTTTGCTGGTGGAAGCTGGTGCTGCAAAGGACAAGGCGGATCGGTTTGGCAGGACGTCACTAATGCACGCAGCTACGAACGGTCACTTGGAGATTGCACGTTTGCTGGTGGAAGCTGGCGCCAGCAAGGATATCAGAGACCTGAGCGGCATGACGGCTCGGATGTTTGCATCCCATGGTGGTCACTCGGAGGTAGCACATTTCCTGCTGGAAGTGGTGCCATGAAGCATTGCGACGACACTATCCACGCAGGTGAGAATGGCCATTGGCAGATTGCGCGATAGCTGCTGGAAGTTGGTACTTTTACAAATCGCCAACGTGGATCCAACTGGACAGCCCTTATGCTCGCAATTAAGAGCGGTCAGTTCGAGGTTGCACGTTTCCTGGCGGAAGTTGGTGCCGAAAAGAACTGCAAAGACCAGCACGGCAGGACCCCGCCAGACATCCGCCAATACTACGGGGGCCTTAATAATTACCTCTAGCATTTTGGGGGTTCCTTATCATAATTAAAATATACAGGGCCCCAAAACCCTATTCTAATCATTAAGGCCCGTATATTAACCCCTTGTATCCGGACTGAGCCAAGCTTCATTTGGGGGGGCAGTGCGTCGCACATCTTTGTTTCAACACGGTCTGATCGTAGAGGACACTGTCAAGGACCTAACAAAGAAAACTCGAATGAAGCACCCAACAAAGGCTCGGATTCCCTTAGGCCAGGAAGCCTTTTGAACGAAACCTGATGTAGAAGCCAACATAATTTGATATAATGTTCGTGGCAGCTCCTGCTTTCATTCCCGTGTAACGTATCCCAAAACCGTTTCCTAACAAAAGAGGCCCTCTTTGCTTCGGCTCTTGTTGGGAGGCCGGCGTCAAGATCTCGGGCATCAACGCTGAGGCCAGCAGAAGACACGGTTTAAGGTGTTCGGGGTTTGGATTGGGGGTTATGGGTTTAGGATTTCGGACTTATGGTTTGGGGCTTAGGTTTGCCAATATCATCAAGCTGAAGCCCTCAATCACATTTTGTGGCAGAGTGCGATAAGAGTTAAAAGAAGAGGGACCCGAAGACAAGTAAGACATGAAACCAAGACAACTCGACCCCACCGTCTGCATCAACCCCACAAACCCGAAATCGCAAGCGCCCCCCATACGCAAGAAGCGAATTCTACCCACCTCGGTGGATCTAGCCGAATCCCTATCGGCTCAAACCAACTGATGCGCTGCACAGGTCATGCCGGGACAGTGGGAATTCCAGGCACTCCGTTTTTTGCATCATCAAGATTTCATTATGCTTAGGTTCCAGACGTATGATTGAGGCCTCCAAACTAGTCGCGTGGCTTACGCTTGAACCTTCCGGCTGCGGCAGTGCGGGTTTTCGGGTTTACGGTTTTTGCAACATGTCGCGTCAAGGTTTCTATATGAAGCCCGACCCTTTAAACCCCAAACGCAGCTAGAGTCTAGGGGTTTGGGGCTTTGGGTTTAGGCCAACACAAGAAGAAGCAAAACCCCCCCGCGAAGCGCGGAGCCCCAAGAGTTGTATCCCACATCCTGAAGCTCTACTTGGAGGATCATGGGACTTACCAACTGGGGCTACAGCTAGGGCAACTACACTTATTATAACTTATAAAGGTTATTATAACTTACAACGGTTATCATAACTTATACAGAGTACTTACAGACTTACTTCCTAAGTCCCTTCCTTGGTCTTGCAAACTACTGACAGACACCCAGCAAAGCAGGGCCCGAGGGCTCCGAACACTGGGAGCCTGGGCCCCTCACACAACCAAACTAGGGAACATACATGGATGCTTGTCAAATTTAGGATCTCGTTTTGGGTACCCTAAACAGTAGGTGCCGTATTATAATAAGGACCCAAAAATGGAGCCTAATGTTGACAACTACCCACATCATTCATGCAGTGTTGTTAGAAAGCCCCTGGTTTCAACCCGTTCAGCAAACTATAGCTCAATGGTGAAACGACAATGGGCTCAGAGTTGTGATCCAAAGGTATAAGCTTAGAAGGCCCGCGGAAAATATTATGCAATCTTCGGAAGCTACAGCTGCAAGTACCTTGCAAAGTGGGAGTGTGCATTCTGTGACGCCGTGTAACCACATCAAGCGCACAACCCTGGGCCGCAACTCCAAAGCTTATTTGTACATATGTTTATATATATATCTATATATATATACATATATATATATATACATATTTTCTCTGTATATATGTATATACATATGTATATATATATACATATATAATAGAGATCGTAAACCCCAAAACCTAACATCCAAAAGCCTACATGCGAAAGCTTAGTACCCGAAGCTCCTCAACCCTAAAGCTCAGGCCGCAGAGCCTTCGTGGACTGGAAACCGCCAAAGCCATGGAACCCTTCTGAGAACCGTAAGCAACCCTGAACCCTCAGTCTAAGGGTTTCGGGTTTAGGGTTTAGGGTAGTCTTCAAGCCCGAAATGTTGCCAATACGGTTCCTTACAAGTCTTGGTTATGCTTAAACTGCAAGACACACTGAAACACCACTCTACTCATGATTATGACTCAACCCTAAACCCGCTTCCTCATAGGAATCCTTATCGGGTTTTTAATGTCTTCTTATTGAGATCTTATAAGGTCTATGAGGGTAGCCTCCCTGCAGGTCGGACCGTGCCGTGGCATCGAGATGGGCGACCACCTGACCATGTCCCGTCCGTGCCTCAATAGGTCTTCTTTCTTCATGAGGGCCCTACGAAAAGTAGATGATTCTGCAACAGTCCTAGAACGGGGTCCCTGTAAGGGCTCTTTATTCATGATAAGGGTTGTACAGGGCTTCGGGTTTAGGTTTTATACATCCATCATGAGAATCACTTCTCTTGCCGCCACTGGCAATCGGGATCTTCATATACCTCTTACAGGTCCTATATGTACCCTGTAGGTCCCTTAAAATAGGGCTGCTCGGAGGATCAGGGGGCTCTGTCAGTAAGGTCTGAGCACCCTAACTGAGGTTATAAGTAATCACCACTATAGTTGCCTTATTCATAACCCCAATTACTATAAGTCCCATGATCCTCCAAGTAGAGGCCCGTAGTAGGGGCCCATCTTTCCCTTTTTCGGGTGTGGGCGATGGGTACCTCGAACCCAAGATCCGGACGGCCTCTAAAGCACTAGGCTCCTAAACCCTGATCCTCTCAAAGCACCTAAACTTCTAAGCCCGCTTTTCACCCAAACCCTAACCCCAAACCCAAAAGCCTTTAAGCCCCTAAGCGCGAAACTGCAAGTCAGGATACATCCTAAGCCCTAAACTCCTGATCCCTGATCCCCCCTTAACCCTAAACCCCTAAACTTTTAAAACCCCTCAACCCTAAATTCTAAGCCAGGATACATCCTAAACCCTAAACTCCTCATCCCTGATCCCCCCCTTGAACCCCTAAACTTCTAATCCCTGATCCCCCCCCGAACATCCCTGATCCCCCCTGAACCCCTAAACTTCTAAATGACCCTAAGCCAGGATACATCCTAAACCCTGAACTCCCCCGAACATGACCCCTAAGCCAGGATACATCATGCTGCGCGTCACCGAGAAGCACGACTGCGTCTGCTCCTTCGACCCGAAGCCCAAGGACCTGCTGAAAGCTTCGGAGAGACAGTCCTATATAGGGGCCTTAGTCATTAGAATAGGGCTCCTGTAACAGGGTTCCTTTTAAAGGGGGTCTATAAGGATTACGATAGGCGAATTATGGGGGTTTAAATAGTTAGAATACGGTTTGGGGTATATTATGCTATAAATACAGCCAGGAAGCCCCAACACCTGATTCTAGTTAATGAAGGCCCCTACATTAGACTAACCTAGTAGCAGAGTAGGTATCCTTTCACTTTTTCTTGGGGTACTATAATCCCCATACGTTCCCGAATGTTAGCCTTTAGCTCCCCTAATTATGATACTGGACGACTAGGCTGAGTTGATCTGCGGGAGGGTTTAAGGTTACCGGGATTTAGGGAAGAAGAGGGCTTCTAGTGTTTTGTGGTCCACAGGTATTTGGACCCTAAGCCCTCAACCCAAACCCTGAAGGTTTCTTAGGGCTTGGGCCTTGGGGTATTCCTGGAATGGAGTTTCTCCAAGGGCAAAAGGAGGGACCCTTAATATTGACCCCTAGGTATATACCCTTAATATAGCCATTATATACCCATTATATAGGCCATTATAGGGTCCCTCCTTTTCCCCTTTGAGTTTCGGGGCTCCAGAAGGGGGAGGTCGGAAGGGCTGGTGCGGCTTTGGATAAAGGAGGGTCCCCGAGTTTCAAGCATCAGGTGCCAGAGTTTAATGGTGTTTGGTTGAGGGTTTTGTGTTTTTAGGTTCAAAGGTGTTGAAGTTGAGGGTCAAAGTTTTTTCAAAAGCTTTCGGGTGTAGGCCGCTTGAACTCCTTCGAAGGAGGGTGACTGGAACGGTGCTGGCTGCCACACGACTCCCGGCGGGGTTTTGCTGCTGTTGTGGGTGGTGGTGGGGGTGACGAGTGCTCCGGTCAATGCTGGTGCACAGGTTTTGTTCGTTGTGTTGTCAATGTACTGTACCGGTTCAGCTCATGTGAGCTATTGTCATCCGTACGATCGCGAGCATTATGACTGCGGCTGTACTGATTTGATGATGACTCTGACCTTGTGCCTGTTATGGGAGTAGCAACAAGAATTGGCAGCAACTAAAGGTAGTATCTGTTCTTTCATTCTAACTGCTCCAATGAGTTTTATGGCACGGTCGCAAACGGTGCAGGATGCATCTATTGCGTCTTCTCAAACCCAGAGCCCAGAACCTTTCACTTCTGAATCGGCAAGCCTGAACCTCCAAAGCCTGACACCAGAACTCAACCCTAAACTCCCTAAACTCCCTAAACTAAACCCTGAACTCAACCCTAAACTCAACCCTAAACCCGACCTAGAACTCAAGACCCCGAACTTCTGAAACCAAAAAGCCCGGATCTCCAAAGCCCCGAAGGCCGAGCTGCTTAAACCCCGAACCTTCAACCCCAGACCTTTAGAGGATCATGAGACTTTATAGTATATCATAGAATATCATAGAATATTATAATATATGGTACTTAAAGTTTCAAGTATCCTAATTGGAGTTTGCAGCACTTCTATCTGCAGTTACCTGATCTACAAACCCAAGCTACTAAGTAATTATAACTATAGTTACCCTATTTATAACCCGAAGCTACTAAGTCCCATGATCCTCCAAGTAAGCTGAGGAACTTCTCCGTGACCCCCATGCGGAGCCCGGGTGGCTACGACACCATCATCAAGGTCTGCGAGGCTGCTCGGATCTGCGAAGAGCTCCGAAGCTTCAAAGGGGAAAAGGAGGGACCCTTTTTGGGGCACCTTTATCATATAATGGGTATATAATAGCTATATTATGGGGAAAAACCTAAGGGTCCTCATTAAGGGTCCCTCCTTTTACCCTTGAGAAAAGTCTGAAGGCCCACCATGTCTCAACCCCGAAACCCAAAGTTCCGAAGCCCTAATGCCCCTGATGCCACCCCCTTCTTTCACAAGCCCCATAAGGGAGTTTCCGAAAAGAGGGCACCCTAATATAATACCCTATCCTTATTATCAGGACCCCAAAATAAGGTACCCCTAATTTTTGGAAACTCCCATAAGACCGCGCCCTAAAACCTTTGGACTCCGAGGCTTTCGGCAAGGTCGCCAAGGAGCACATTGCCGAGTACGGCAGCTCGGGCATCAACAGGCTGAGTGCCTGGGGTTAAGGGTTTAAGGAACAGGGCCTGGAGTTTGCAGGTACTTATCTTATAGACTTAGAAGTATCGTAACCCCAGCTAGGGTCTCTTTTAAGGTAGATCTCTTGAATGTAGCTTTTCCTCGTTGAGGGTCGTCTGAGAGCATGCAGCGGTCTGTCCGGGGTTTTGTGGCGTTTTACAATGGCTGTATGCAGCTTTTATAGGGGGGTGGGTTCTTCGTTTGGGTCCCTGCGAGGAGGGCATCAAATATATAAGCAATGACAAGTAGTAACATTGACTGATGCTGCGCATATTGTCACTTTGCACGCTGTTCATGGTAACCAGGCTCAATAAGAATGCACGTATGGAGATCATGTTGCAACTGCAGCAGCGACAATCTAAGGGATCGGCGGACGTTAGCTTGCACGGTGTGTTTTTCGCTGGCTTCTTCTATTACTACTCGTCCCGTTGTCAGTAGGTCAGTAGGTCTTTTGGCGTTAGAAGAGTCCTAGCTTGTGGTTGTCCTGATTATAACCTTGCTTATAACCCAAACCCACAACACAGACCCCCAACCACTAACCCCCAGCAGGAGCCATGCTTGGCTCGTTGCCGAGGTGAGGGCAACGACAAGCGCCTCACTGGAAAGCACGAGACCTGCGACATCAACACCTTCAAGCGGCTCGGGCCGACCTCGGGGTAGGATCTCAGAGATGGTACCAACAGCGGCCTTCGCTATGACAAGTTTGCTCCTGAAGGACGGGTCTTAGCCGTGAAGGCGACACATGTGTGCAGACGCGGGTGATTTTAGATGCAAATTAGTGGATGTTGAAGGGGGAGAGCAGGTCTACTGTAGCTTCTGATACCCCCAAGCCTCAGACCTTGAACCCCAAAGGGCTTAGAGATCTTAAAAGCCCCAGAAGCCCCTGTTGTCGGACCCATGAATACGGGACCACGAGTGTTAAGACATCCAGTGCATCCATCTGTCAAGTCCATCAGTTTTCGTCTAGAGCCCTTATACAAAAGCTTTATCAACCATTGACTAGGTACGGGGTCGCCAACCGCGGTGCTTCCATCCGCATTCCCCGCGATGCCGAGAAGGCGCAGCGTGTCTCCGTGCTTAGGGTTTAGGGTTTCATAGGGTTCCCTAGGAGTTTGCATGAGGTGTTAATAGGCCTATTCGGATGTGCAAGTACCTAATAAATCCGGGGATGCTGACGATAATCCCATTCAGTCTAGCTCCTAAGAGAAGTGCCTCGAAATCTAATCACTCGCTCGCTCACGCAAAGTATCATGAAGGGACTCGGGGTATGTTATTTGTCACTTCATAGAGCTCTAATTTATTTTCCGCTGATCGTTCAACCCCGTTGTAATATGCCGTGCATCTCTCAGTTTCGACGTAGCCGGGACTGGAGAAATTGTAGAAATCATGACTTGGTATGAGGAAGCATGTTGGGGAGAAGTGAGAAGACTAGCGATGGTCGTCCTCGTTGTGGTTGCCGTCCTCGTCGGTGGCGGTGATGATGTCCTTGTTGTCCCAATTTTGATGGTGGCATGATTGTAACTGCTATGATCGTGGAGCCTGGGTACTTTGAGAATTAACGTGAAACTTGCATCTCACTGCACAAAAACACTTTGCTGAAAAGTGATAGCTTTCCTTCTGGGGCCTTGAAACCTTGGACCCAAAACTGCAAACAAAGCCCGGAGGCAACCTCAGGAAAGCCCAAAGACATCCCAAGGACTCCCATAAACCAATAGCCGTAAGCCCAACACCCTAAACTCTTTAAACTTGAGAACCCAAAGAACCCAAAACCTGAACCCTAGAACCCCAAACCCGAAAGGAAAACCCTAAACGGCTATCCCAACATGTGTCAGAAAGAAACCTTAAACCCTAGATCCTCATGGCTGCAAGATACAGACGAGGGAAGGCCCCGAAGGAACCTACACCAAAACCCTAGAGCCCTAATGCCCGAACACCGGGACACCCTAAACCCTGAGCACTAAGCCCAAAGCCCACAAACCCCGGCTGGCCTTAGTAACCTGAAATAAGACCCTGAAGTCCTGAAACCCGAGGCCGAAACCCTAAGACGACCCCAACACGAGGCTGGCCGCTATTACGAAACCCGAATAGTTTAAAGCACCAAGGCTGCTCCGAAAAGGCTGGCCGTGGATACCTTAGAAACCCTAAAGTCCTTAAACCCGAAACCCGAAGACCACCCAAAAAGGCTGGCCGTGGGTACGAAACACCCTAAGACCCTATGTAAGTCCCAAGCCTAAACCCTAAACCCGAAAAGGCCCTAAGCCCTAAACCCTCAACCCCAAAAGGCCCTAAAGCCAGGCTGGCCGTGGATACATGGAGGACCGCCGCCCTGCGGCCAACTGCGACCCTTACCGGGCCTCTTGGCCCCAAGAACCAGGAAGCCTCGGTTGGCCTTCACTCGGAGGTTTTAGGGGTTTAGGGGTTTCTACGGGTTTAGGGGTTTAGGGGGTTTACTAGGGCTTTTTTTTAATAGTGATTTCTGGAGTTTGTGGTTTCGGGTTTGAGGGTGTTTTCGGATTTTGGGGCGCCGTCCAAGGGTGCTGGGAACTTTAGGGGCATGCGGCATGGGGGGAGTGATTGTGCATTGTGTGGGATTTGACGGTCTTTGTTGTGGGCTTCTGTTTTCTGGCTTGGTGGCAAATTCACGCTTTTGGGGCCTTGCGCGGGTGTCGGGTGCAGGGCTTGCGAGGGTATTGTTCTTGAAATACGTATTCCGACCGGTCATCATCGTAACGATTGTGCTCTTATGCCTGCGAGTGTGTCTCGGGCTACTTGGACAACTATTGGAACATCAATGTCCGTGTTTACCCGTTTCTGTCGAGGTTACAGAAATTTACCCCACAGTCGGTAGATTTCAACTCATGCTTACTCTCTTTTGGACTGCAGGAGCAGCAACCGAAACTATGCGCGGTTAGAGTTTTCGCAAGGTCACCAACATCATCATGAAGACCACCGGGGAGTGCCTGAACGCTGAGATCGTGGAGGCAGCCCTACACCCTAAACCCAAAACCCTAAAGCCTAAATCTTCCGGGTGTCGCGGGGAATCGAAGGTGCCCTGACTTCCGAAACGGGTCAGCGGGAACGAACGCAAACCACGCCTCAAGCCCGAAGCATCGACACGTGCATCCCTAAGCTTCCCAACATCCAAAATCTGTCAGCTTTTGAAGAACGAGCGAGACTTCCAGACAATAGTGGACACTAGCATAGACCGTAAGCAGGGCCGGGCATGGCGAAAAGGCAGGACCTGTCTTGCCCCAGGTCCCGGAAAAGGCTCCGGGGCCACGACGCAAAAGCCAGGGGCGCCCATCAACCCAGAGCCAGAGACCGCCCACCACGGCGGGGTGCCTCGCCATCCCCATAGTGCTTCCGTGAGGGTAGGCAACGAGCGGAGCCTATCAAGCTGTATGTCGAGACTCTGTTTTCAAGAGGCCCCCCAAGTCCAAAAGCCACTTTAGAAGCCTTCATATTTACAAATATCATTCCTCAGGGTTCGTTGCCTCTTATTGGTTTAACAGTTGCATATCATGCCCCAAAACCTTATCCGAATTATGACATTACCTGTTGGAGGCCGGCGCGAAGACGCACACAGCCTTCGTGTTCATCAAGCCCCATGCTGTGTAGCCGTGGCGGCAGTTGGTGTGCCCTGGGATTTTCAGGATTTGGGGTTTCCGGGTTTTCGGGTTTGGGTTGTGGGCATTTCAGGGCTTTGGTCTAGCTAGAAGACAGCTTCAAAGTGCCAGGGATACGAACCTGGCATCCAAGGTCGCTACTCACGAACCCCTCCCTCGATTGTTTCTCATACCGTCATCCTCAAGGGTTCTGCTTGCTGCCGCACAAGACGTAGACTTCAGGAATCCGGTTTTTTTTTGGGTCCTTTGGAGACTTGGAGGTTTCGAGGTACCAGCCAGCCTTAAGCCTGCCGCATGTTGGAATCGCTGCAATTTGAGGACCGACAAGGTGCAGACTCTCGTGAAGGACGGGAAGCCCGGAATTCCTGTCAGGTGACCCCTTGTGGGAGTTTCCGAAGATAGGGGACCCTCATATAGCACCCTAAATAGCAGGATCCTCATTATAACGACTCCAAAATAAGGTACCCCCCAATTTTCGGAAACTCCCATAATATGACCTTGCCCATATTCGAGGGCTCGCTCATGTTTATGGTCCTCAGAATGTAGCCCAAAGAAACTCAGTTCAGGTTTGCCTCAGCTTTGGGCGTTATCATCCCGTGGAGCTGGCTGTCTTAGCATCTTCAAGCAGTGCTGTCGGGATGTGGGAGTTTCCGAGAAGTAGGGGTACCGTATTCTGGGGTCCTTGTACTAGGCATCCTACTTTTTAGGGTACTATATTAGGGTCCCCTATTTTCGGAGACTCCCGTGTAGGATTCGGAATGTAGGAGGTCTCCGCACGTACTGGTCAGCACCTCGCAGAGACCCCCGACGTCTGCAGGACAAGCTCACGGAAGGCGGCCTGACCATCAAGAGCGAGGGGGCCATCAAGGCCCAGAGTCCAGGGTTTCGGGTGCTGGACGGTTGCTGTAATTAGGGTTTAGGATGTAGGGATCTGTGGGGGCCAACCCGATGTCCTAGTTCCTCTAACCCTGAATCTTGCGCCGCTAATCTTCAGCCTTAAATTCAAAACCGACGACGCTGAATCCTATGCAAATAGAACAAATCTAGCATGAAACCTTTTGGCCACAGGAAGCCCTTTCAGGAATCCTTATGGCGACCCTTACAGCAACACTTCGGTGCAGCGTCTTGGCCAGGCCGAAGTCATCGACAAGAAGAAGCTCATCGACATCCACTACGGCGCCATCGCCGCCAAGGTGGATGAAGGGCTTCGGATGCATTGTTGTTACAGTATAGTACAGCAAAGCATATCATAGTATATGATATATTATCGGACATGAAAAGATGTTGAGAATATTATAGCATATCAGTATGGAGTTTCCTGGGATGAGGGGTTGTTAGTGTTTCAGCTTTGGGGCACAGCCGCGCTTGTAGGGCTCACGAAGGGCGTCTTGTGTGCTAAGTTTTGTGTTTTGGTAAATCGCTGGCCACCGCTTCAGATACATAACTACTATATTAAAGCATCGTGTAGCATATTGTAGTTTTGATTCTAGTATGTTATGGTACCAGATGACCTTGCTATGAGGTGCACTTGCAGAGATTCCGGACGACTGCGACAGCTACCACCAGCACTGCCACTATCTACCATTACCACTTTCAGAATTCAGGGATCATAAAACCCTTGCACAAAATCCTTGGCCATAAACCCGAAACGCCGAAGTCAGTATCCCTAACCCCTGACAATGAAGCCCTTAGCGCCCATCTGAGATCCTATAAAACTAAAAAAGCCCCTCATAACCCTTCTTGAAACCCTGCGTTTGAACCCTTGTCACACCCGAACCCCTGTAGTGCAGTACCCAATCTTTGGCAGGCTGTCATGAAGAAGCCGTCGGAGCTCACGGTTCAGGAAATCCGGGAGCAGTCAAGACGGTTTGCTGAAAGCAGTTTGGTTTAGGGCTGAAGAGTTTAGGAATGTGGCCCTTATACAGCTGAAAATGCAGAACCGTAAACCCAAACATGTAGGGGCTTCCGGTCTAACACCGAGGTTGAAAAGCTGTCGCCGTTCGTGGAGATGTGTTCTCAAGCCCTGTAAGGCCTGTAAGGGTCTAAATATTTAGTAATCGTATCCCCTTCTAGTCATTATGTACGTCGACACCCCAAAAGTCTATTCTTATCATGAACGCCTCTCTATTCTGCCCATTCCGGTGGATAAGGCAAGCCAGACCCTAAACCCTGAACGACAGGGTTGAGGCGTTCCCGGTTTGGGGTTCTTAGGAAAGGAAGGAGAGTTTTGGGAGATCTATGAAGTGGAGTCACGGTTGGGTTCCGCAGGGCAGTAAGTTGGCATTGATGCCAACAGCCTAAGCTTCACCCGAAGCCCCAACAAGCTAAAGTTAAACCCTAAACTCCCTAAAACTTGAACCCTAAACCCTCAATCCTACATGTTTTATCAGCTGAAAGGACAAGGCTCAGGCGGAGTTCGAGAAGCAGCCGCCTGGCTAGAACATCCTGTTTGACCCATGCGACTTCATACAGACCCCGTGCAGGCCCCCCTGAACACCGCCTGATACACGGGAACGTCGTCTCCACACTTGGTGAATCCCTGACAAAGTCATGGTCTAGATGGGATGAAAGGTTTGGAGTTTTGTGCGGTGTACCTCGAAGGAGGAGGTCTCGTGCAGCAATTAATTCTCAGAGCAATGGATGCAATCGCTGCACTGGATCCCACACGACATGCGGTTCACATTCGAGGTTCGGCGTGGCATGGAGCAAGGTGATGGAAGATGCCAGATGCCGAGGGGGCTTGTAGCTGCTGATCGTTGTTCTGCCTTGTGATCGGAGGAGGGAGTCGTTTGTTGAGCAAAATACTAAATCCGAAGTTTAGCCTGAGAAAAATACGTCTAAACCTCGAATCTCTTAAGCCCTTGAAGCCGGAGGGACCTAAGCCTCCGACTGTAATCCACCAGCCGCAAAGCCCTCACAAAAAACTGAATCCAAGAGCCCCAAACTCTACCTGTCGTTCCTAGGGCCTGGTCTTCAACGCCATGGACGGAGCCAAGAAGCTGGGAATCAGCCCCGATGTGGCACGGCAGCCTTTAAGACTCCCCCCCGGTCGTGATTGCCAGGGGCATTGATGATGATGGTGGTGATGGCGACATGAGCATCGCCATCACAAGAACATAACTGTCACCATCATCACCATCACCATCATCATCATTATCCTTATCATTGAGTAGGGGCATTTTCAGCTTCAGGCCTCCACTCGCAGTAGTAGTCGTAGTCGTAGTCGTAGTCGTAGTCGTAGTCGTAGTAGTAGTAGTAGTAGTAGTAGTAGTAGTAGTAGTAGTAGTAGTAGTGCTGCTGCTGCTGCTGCTGCCACTGCCACTGCCACTGCCACAGCCACAGCCACTACCACTACCACCACCACTGCTATCAGAGAATTTTGGCTGAAGCTTGGGAGCTTTCAAACTTCGCGGCTCTGATGTGTTTCGTCCACCAAACCCGGGCCTGCAGCGGATCGGAGTTTGGGGTGTTCGGGTTTTTAGGGTTCAGGGTTTAGGGTCTAGGGTTTAGGGTTCGTGAACAGCCAAGAACTCTACAAGAGCGCCGAGCGACCCTCCTTCACGTCAAAACTGGTTCCTGGCCCGTAGACTACTTGGAATAGCAAGCTCGGCGCCTTAAGCCACCTGCCGAGTGTTCGAAGCCCTCCAAGAGTCCTTTCAGTAGAGTTCCGAAGTTTGCGAAATTCACGCCCAGGAGCTGGGCAAGAAGTACGATGCGCTCAAGAAGGGCGAGACCATCATCAAGCCTCAGTCTCAGGGTTTGGGGTACAAGGGCTTTGGGTGGAGTGCTCAGGGTTTAGGAGCTGGGGTTTGGGGTTTAGGGTCTCGTGTTTAGTACGTAGGATTTGGGGTTGGGGTTTAGGGTTCAGGGTTTAGGGTCGTGAAGGTGTCCATGTGTAAATGGAGCAATGAAGTTATTGCTGGTGATTCTGTCGGTGGTGATGGACGCTTCGGTTGACAGGCACGAGCAGACGAAGCCGAGCATAAGGTATTGAGTCTAGGAAAACCCTAAACCATACCTAAACGCCCAGATCAAGATCTGGGTCGGAGCCCCAAGTGTAGAAGGATCTCGTTTCTGAGGTTCGGCGGCGGCTTCTACTGCGGCAAGGCCTGAACCCGGCGTCAGAACACAAGGTTGTCGCACTTGTGTAGATCGGATGTTTTGTAACCCTTCTCTGGTCTGGTGCTGTTGATGATGATGGTGGTGACGCTCGGATCACGATCCTGTTGCTTGCGCTACTGATGATGGTGATGACGATGATAACGATGATGATGATGATGAGGAGGAGCGCAGGGATCATGATAGTGGTGCTGATGGCTGCTGCTGATGGTTATGATGAAAGATGACAAGGTTGGCGTTGATGATGATGACGACTTGTTTTGTTGCTGTTGCTGCGGCTGGATGATGATGACGAAGATGATGATAATGATAGATGACGAATGATGATGGTAATGATAATGATGAAAACAGTGATGCTGTTGATGGTCGTCGCGATGGTGTTTTCAGGATTCTCATGGGAACGATCAGACACGCCGAAACGGATGAACTCGTCCAGCCCACAAGCTCCCAGATTGACAAATCTCACACCTGAACGCCTGACTTCCTGAGCCCTCAACCGCAAGCAGGTTGACAGCATCTATGTCATCAACGGCTTCTACATGAACATGCGCTCCAAGTTCACCGCGCCCGGAACAAGCATCTACTACTACGAGGCGGGGAAGCATTGCCGTTCGCCGAAGCAGACCTTTGTTGTGAGCTTTGCGCCGCGTGACCTTCGTGAGAGTAGATGCAGCGAAGACTGTGGTTCCACTGCCAGCAATCCTGTATAGACAGGGCCCGTTTAGAGGGTTCGGTGGGTCGGAATGTGTAGTAATAGTACACGTTTATAGTCCCTGACACGATATGTTTGCAGCGTAACATCCCCCGCGACCCTGGTCCTGACTGTCGAGGCCCCCCGGGTGATCAAACCCCTACTTTGCAGGGCTCCTGTTGCGGGAGTTTCAGGCAGCAGGGGACCTCGAATCCTTTTTGCAAGAAGGTCTGAAGAAGGTAACGCCTAAAGCAGAGATGGAGTCTGGAACATCTTCATGAAATGCTATGATGCACAACCGAAGCGTCACTAACCCTTTAAGTCTCTCAAAAAACCTCCAGCCCTAAACCTCATTATAAGGCCCCCTAGAAGCCTTCTGGGCTCTGATTTCAAGAGACAACCAGGTGGAGTGGCCGGCGGACAAGATGAAGTGGGAGGACTTCCGAGGCGGGTGCAGCTCTGGGGCCATGGGGGGTCCCTGGGGGGTGACAGATCCGGGGGTTCTTGAAATCTGGTGCCGGCAAACTCTCAACTCCGAAACTTTACCGTATTGCCCCACAGCTCCGGAACCTAGAGCCGTAAATCCATAACACACAAGCACCCCCAAATCCTATCCAAACCACAAAGACTTGAATGAACGATAGAACATTCAAAACATACAAAACCCTACACCCTAAACCAGCAGTTTTTCCCTAAATCCGTTTGAAAGGCAAGTTCCTCGGCCCTACGGACCCGGCTGCGGCCCCTGCCGGCTCCCTGCGTGGCCTCATCTACAAGGAGAGCAGTTTTGGGTTTGGGGTTTAGGGCTGTTCGGGGTTTTCCTTAAGGCTTCCTGTTCAATTCGTGACTGGCTGCCTTGAAGGGAGGCGTGTGGAGGCTTCCTTTAAGGGTTCCCCTTCAGGTTTTGTTCTGGATGTCCTTACAAATACATGTTAGTTTGTTTGTTGCTTTCTTTGTTGGCATAGAATCAGGCCGAGGGATAATCAGCCGTTTTGTTGTATTCTTCAGTGGGGGCTGATCGTTTCGGGTTTGCAGGGCTTCTAGGTTTGTGGGTTAAGGGCACAATTGGATAGGGTGTTGGGGCTTTGAGGAATTAAAAATGCCAGCTGTGATGGGCGGCGGCGCGGGAGTCTCTTGAGCTTTCGTGCCCACTGCGTTGCCCAGTTCGGAGCCGACTTTGTACACCTTAAGGTAAAAAGCCAGAAAGTTGGAATATGATTATCCTAAACCCTTTACGGTAAATTATAAGGTATCCTACCCTGAAATCATATTCCAACTTTCTGGAGTTCCCTTTAGCCGCCAACAAAAGCACAGCAGCTGCGTCGAATGAAAGGCCATGCCGTAATGCCGCAAAACCCTGCCACATCCGTCTTCCCAAACCCCAGCAACCCGTGTCAGCCCTTGTAAGTCTTAAGCTGCCTTAAACCCCAAACTCTGCAAACCCTTCTACAACCCTTATAGGATTTTACAAGCCTAATATAAGAATTAGTGTTAGTAATATTCGTAAAGATAGTGATAATACTCAATAGTAGTGATAGTAAAGATAGAACCCTTCTAAACTTCTTGTCTGCCCTGCGAGGACTGGAGCGACCTCGGGCTGAAGGCGGGCATGGACTGGAGTTCCTGTGAAGGGCGAATCGGGTTCGCTTCAAAGGGTACCGTAGGGTTTAGGGTACCGTAGAGTTCTATAATGGGGCCCCGTTTATGGCTGGAGTTGCTGTTAAGGGTGCTATCACGTTCTAGAATCGGGTCAAAGGGCCCTGTCGGGTTTTATAACAGGGTCCCCTCCAGGTTTCTCTACTAGGGCCCTTTTGTAAGGGATAGATTGCTTTTCTGTTTTTGGCAAACCCTTAACCCTAAACCTCAAACCCTAAACCCCAAACCCTGAACCCTAAATCCTCAAACCCTAAACCCTAAGCCCTAAACCCTAAACCCTAAAACCCCCAAAGCCAAAGCCCAACATAGGCGCAGCCGGACACGGGAGACAACGGCGTCCATGCCTCCGCCTCGCCTTTCGAGGTCTTCGCGTGGGGTTTGGAAATCCTGCGATATCCAAAAGCAGGGGTTACGGTTCAGGTATTCGGGTTTAAGCTTTCGGGTTTTAGGTTTAGGCTTCAGGGTTCCTAAGCCGTAAATCTTAATCCTGCAGTCGAACCTTTTGTTTTTGCAGGTCTTTTCAGGACCTTCTGGTGTGTGATGGGTGTCTTTGTTTCGGATTCTATGGTGTCTCATAAAGTCCTACCCCCCTTATAGATCAGATACAACCCTCTTGCATCCGCATGCTTCTGAACTCCACGAAGCGCTTATGAAGCTTAAGCCCAGTCCGAAACAGCACACCCTGAACCCCTAAACCCTAAACCCTAAACCCCTAAACCCTAAACCCTAAACCCCTAAACCCTAAACCCCTAAACCCTAAGCCCTAAGCCCTAAACCCGAAACCCTAAACCCTAAGCCCTAAACCCGAAGCCCTAAACCCCTAAACCCTAAACCCTAAGCCCTAAACCCTAAGCCCTAAACTCCAGAAGCCACGAGCCCTGAAACTGGGAAGGCGCTGGCAGAGCGCTGCAACTGGCTCCGGGCGTCCATGACGAAGGATCCCTTCGGCAAGGCTCTCTCGAAGTATGGCCTCTAGGGGTTCCCGAAAAAGTTCCTTCAGAGGTTCGGTTTTTTGGGTTTAGGGCTGAGGGTTGAGAGTTCCCTTTGAAGGAGGGTGACTGCAAGGGTTTTGGGATGCAGGGGTTCCTTTTTTGAGGGGCTCCTTTCAGTTGTTACTGTACGGGATTAGGGATCAGGGTTTCGGCGGGTTTTGCATGGTCTTGTTGAGGTATTACATGGCTTGTTTAGGGGATATTACAGGGATATTTAGGGGGATAATTCCAAGCTTCAACCTTGAAACTTCAAACCCTAAACCATGCCGGAAGCCTTGAACCTAACATCCAGCAGTTGCAGAGGCCCTGCTGGCAAGCGGCCTCAACGTTCCGACGGCAAAGAAGTGGCCGGGGCCTCAGAATCTATAGTCTCCTTAGGAAATCTGCTATATTTTAGTTCATACAAAGCCCAAGAGATATTGATATGGGTGGTTGTCAAACTTATGGTCCCTTTATACGGCACCCAGTATTTAGGGTACCCAAAAAGGGGCCATTTTTTGACAACCACCCATATTACAAATATTATAAAAGGGGTATAGAGAGTTTCCGCTGCCTCAAGGCTTGGAAACTGCGGAGATTGGGAATTTCTGGCTGGGACCTTCCGGTACTTTGAGGGGACTTAGTAGGTAAGGTTACGGGTACCTTAATTGGGTTATATGTAGTTATAGGTATAGTTACCCCAGTTATAGCTGTGTATGTACTTTAAATTGGAGTTCCCTGTAACTATCAATGCAGTTGCCTTATTTGTAAACCTTAGCCGTGATCAGCGAGAAAGCGGCTTTGAAAGGGTTTGGGGTTTTGTAGCGGTTTCCAAGCTCATGCAGTTTTGCATAAACTGTGAAAAGATTTTGGAGCCTGTTATACTGGGCTTATAGGGGCGTGCATTCAATGACTCTTGCGTTGCTGAACTTGGTGAATCTTCCTCCCACCTCAGTGGCGTGCGTGTTTTGGATTTTGGGTGTTGGCACCGTTTTGGCCTCCAGGCCCATGTTCATTTTGCATGTCCCATACATATCGCCGAAGCCCATTATTTTTGCGTTGGAAAGCGTACATGCGAAAACCAAAGCCCAAAACCTGAAAGCAACATCCCTGAAACCGAAAGCCTGAGCCCGGAGCCCTAACAGTCTCGGTCTACCGGGATTGTCGAAGGTTTGAAGATCCCGCTCTCGAGTTCGAGGGCGGCAAGAAGTCCGTCTTTGACATGCTGGAGGACCCCTGGTTCTTGAAACGGTCGGGAGTTCCGTGAAAAGGTTCCGTTTTTCGGTTCTTCTCGGATAGGGAGTTTCCTCGAAGGATTGGTTAATGTTCTCTTTGATGGTTTCCTCAAGAGGAGGAGCCGTTAGGGTTTAGGGTTTTGCGTTGGTAGGCTCCTTCACATCAAAAGAAAGTCCCCTCAAACAAAGCAGTTCCATAACTGGTCCCTAGAAACTTCTTTCGGTTAAGCCTGTAGGAGTTGAGGATTTCGGTGGAGTCTTTTTTTTTTTTTTTGGGGGGGGGGTTGAGGCGAACCATGAGTATGTGACCGGTGCAACACGCCCGAATACAATCATACCTTTCGAGAAATTCTCAACGACCATCCATTGCAAAAACACCTTTGCTATGATTCGCCTTTCTTGTGTAAACCCCAACAAATCAAACCTTATCAAACCCAACACTCCTATTGCGCTCTAGCGACATGGGTAGTTCTCGAAATTAGGGCCCCTTTTCGGTCTTTCGTACAAGGGAGCCGTGCTCTTTGTGAGCCCGAAACAAGGGTAAACCCTGAACCCTAAACCCTAAACAACAATCCACATGTCTGCAGGATCTGGATGCCGGCGACTGTCTGAAGAAGTGCTCCGAATATTTTCCCTAAAACCCTAAACCCCCAGTAAGGGCTACATATTATGACGGCTAGTAGAAGAGGTTTCAGAAGGGCTCCGCAAGTTTTCTTAGAATTCATAGGTTTGAGGGTGTAGGGGCTACTGAAAGGATCCCGGCTATGAATCGGGTTGTAACTGGGACCATGCCATGTAGCATAGGGTGCTTGTAAATAGGAAAGCTGATTTTAAGCTACTTACAAGTTACTTCGTCCGCACCAAGAAGCCAAAGCCCTTCGCCACCACCCGAAACAATGAAGTCTACGAACCGTGAAACTTTAAGGACTTAAACTCTTGGGTATGTCGTGTGGATACGTATATCTATATATATATATATATATATAAATATGTATATATGCTACGATATGATATATATATATATATATATATATGTATAGAGATATAGGTATGTGTCAAAGTTTGTGTCCATGTCTATGTCTGTGTCAATGTCTATTTCCATGTCTATGCCGTTGTCCGTGTCCATGTCTATGTCTGGGTCTACGTCTATGTCTCCTATACTCTGTCCATGTCGGTTGGGGTCTACTTCGAGACAGGACTCTCACGGAGCCTACAGGTAGGCTGTAAGTATCCAAAGTGGGGCGATCCTCGTGATAATGCTATTCACTTCTGAGCTGATTGTCAAGAACCCCCCGATGCGTTCCGTACAGTCGCCAGCCCAGAAATTGAGAGCACAAGCACGGCTCGAGACCCACAGCCAGTACGCAATACCCCCCCCAGAATCTTTAGACACAAAAAGACCCTTACAGAACCCTTACAGAACTTTACAGTACCCTGACGCAACGCTTCTAGAACCCTTATCGAATCTGACAGAGCCTTGAGTGGCCTTAGTGAGACAAAGAAAAAGTGAAAATCTGCAGCCTTGGACTGCCAGGTGCAAGGCCATTGCTGCGGCCAACTAGTGTGCATCTGGAGTCGCAGCCTTTTGCGCCTACTGCGGCACACAGAGTTTAGGTTTAGGATTCAAGGTTCAGGGATTAGGGCATATTTTAGGGTCTCGAGCTTACTCAGATATGCACATCTGAATGTCCTCTGCCATGATTCCAAAGGTTCCTGCAGCCTTTCTTTTGGATGCCAAGGTGCCTCAGGGGGCCTTTGAACTGCAGCTCTGAGTGCACATGGCCCTTGCCACGCCTTGGCGGCCGGATAGCTCGGAGTCGGCATGGACAGCAGAGGTGCTCTCACTTTTGCCTCCCTCCTGTGCTGGAGTCACAATATGAAAGAAGAGGAAAGCAGCCAAATGCCTCAAGTCTGTAGGAGCTTTTAGGGTTTGTAGCTCCCCGCTCTTTCTTCTGAGGGGTCTCCGACTTTTCTGGACTCCACTGCTGACTTTTGTCCGCCCTTTCGAATGGAGATCGCAGAGTCTGCAACTGTCTCACCCTGGTGGCGGTTGCAGATCCCCCTGCAGTCTCGAAAAAGATTTTACCTTAGAGGAGCATGTCCGCAAACGACCGTTTTGCAAGTAACCAGAACTCATGTCGAGGCAAAGAGCACTCACGTATCTGAAGATTGCGGACAGCCCCTATCCGATATATGTCGAGATGGACCAGTCTGTCACAGAAGGCACACCGCAGGAACATCCCGAAGTGCTGCGAAAAGGAGATAAGCCTGCTTCCGAAGCCCTGGATAGGCACTCAAGCCAATGAGCACCAACAAATCTATTCAATAGGAGTCTGAACACTGTCTAAGAGTCTAACATCATTCCGCATTCAGTTGCAGTGTCTAACCATGCCCCCTGAAGCACCCTAGTCTGCAGTATTGTCGGGGGCTTCTATAAACCTTAAGCCCTAAACCCTAAAACCCCTACAGCCCCCAGCCACTAAAACCCTGAACCCCCAAAAACAAACTTCAAAATCCAAACCTTAAAACCCCCCCAGAAAGCGTAAGCGTAAGCCCGATGGACTTTCCCACCGAGGGGCCGCAGATGGCCAAGATTTCCAGTGAAGGACGGGAGGAAGTCCCCGAAGTTTCCGACGGTTGTTTGAAGCTTCGAAAATTAGGGCTTTAGGGGTTCAGGGTTTAGAGTTTAGGGTCTGGGTTCAGGGTTTAGGGTTTGGGGTTTGGGTTCAGGGTTGAGGGTTTAGGGTTTGGGGTGCTTCAAAGGTTCGAAAATCAGGGCTTTAGGGGTTTGGGGGTTTAGGGCTCTGTACGGGTTCTACAAATGCCAAATTTTGGTAAGTCTGGTTTCAAGTTATCCTGAACCGGAATCCGTACTGCGCCGGGCCGATAGTTCGACCCACTAGCTTCAACAACGAAGTTAACCCACGCCCCCACCCTCTTCCGCCTAGACTCCTGACACAAGCGAGCTTGGGGGCCTCCTCCGCAATGAATAAGTATTTCATAATTAAAAACGGCGTAGTAATTACTCCGCTGGCCTGCGTCGGGAATTCGTTACTTTTTGAAGCACTCCTGTATACTGATGAAAGGCCCGGTAGCTCAAAACTTTCGGCCCAGCGGATGTATTCAGGAGTTTGGCAGGGTTTTGCAAGCTTTGCATCTACGTGGGCTTTTGCAAGGTGGACAGGGGTGCTCGTACTGAGGATCCTTCTGCTTCGGGTCTGTGCACGGGATGGATCACCCATTTTCTGAACTTCCCATATAGAGAGGCCCGTACCTTCTCTGCTCTCTTGCCAGTTTCATCCTCGAGCTTCTTCCACTTTTGGGAGGCTCCTTTCGTGGAGCGAAGGCTACCTTTAGCATGTTAAGAGCAGTGCTAGCTTTTCAAGTCGTGGCCTGGCTTTGGAGAGCGAGGCAGCGATGAAGGCTGCCCGTCAGCTTGAGTGAGTCTTCTCGGAGTATCATTGGGGCTTAGTAATTCGGGTTATAAATAGGGTAACTACTGTTTTACTTATTCATAACCAGTCTATGCCTCTGGTAACGTGAGCCTGAAACCGGCCTGCAGAATTGTCAGAAGTCCAGGAGAAGCTTGGCATCGACAACGACAAGCCCGTGTCTTTTGTGTTCAATGGAGTGCTATCGCACGGCGGGCGTCATCAAGATGAATGAAGCCATCGAGTCAAGGCTCTGCTCGTGGTGAAATGCTGAAGGAGAGGCCATGAGAGGCCCCGCAAGCATCTGTAGCGAACATCGCAAGCAGCCCTACTGCCAGTTTTCCAGCCAGTGCCCTCAACGTGAATTGGCAAAGACACCCAGTGGGCCTTCTGGGACGGCATGAACGAGTACCAGAACAAGAACAAGGACTACCTGCAGAGCCCAACAAGAAGTATTATGATTCTCGTATGTCCCTCCGAGCGGGTGAGGAGACGATGGCAGACCGCCTGGTGAAGTGCATGGAGGACTTGAAGTGCATCGACCGTCTGTAGATGTCGCCACCCAAACAGAAAGGTAGCCAAGCACAGATTGCCAAAGGCAACATCCGACATCAGGAGATGTCTGCAGTTTTCCTAGCTTTAGGGAGTTGCAGGGCCCACAGCTTGTCCTGTGAGCCACTCTAACTCAGCGAGGTCTGGGTAGTGGCTGTCGCCGTTCAGGCCGCAAAATGCATCACCGTAGACGATGCAGACGATACAGCTTGGGACTTGCATCACTCATCACAAGCCCAGAAATCCTGCAGCCTTTTACAGCTCGGTTCTCCCGTTTTCTTCGAGCCTTCGAACGAGCCATGCCTTCCAAGGGCTGCGCAGTTGCCCTCGCCGGCGTGGGCGCCTACGCCGCCGCCCAGGCTTTCGTGGCCCCGACTGCCCCACAGGTGCAGGAGCAGCGCGAGGTGCGCCAGTTGAGGCAGCAGGCCACCGCAAGCGTGACCTCCACCACTTCCTCAGCGGCTGCCCTTGCTCTGGGCGCCGCTGGTGTCGCAGCCGCTGCCGCTCAGGCTGGCAAGCGAACTCAGCGCCGATGCCAGGTCGTCCGCCAGGCCACGGCGGTGGCTGAGAAGACCTTCACCAAGATGCCGGCTTCCGTGAAGCCCGGCGTTGTCACAGGCCAGGCTCTGGTGGACCTGCTGAACTACGCCAAGGAGAACGAGTTCGCGATTCCCGGAGTGAACGTGGTGAGCAGCAGCTCCATCAACGCGTGCATGGAGGCCGCCAAGAAGGCCGGCGGTCCCATCATGGTCACTTTCTCAAAGGGTGGCGGCCAGTTCATCGCCGGAAAGGCAGCTGACAACTCAGACGATGCCGCCAGCATCGCCGGCACCGTGGCTGGTGCCCTCCATGTTCGTCAGGTGGCCAAGCTCTACGGCGTGCCTGTGATCCTGCACACTGACCACTGCCAGAAGGCTTGGCTTCCTTGGTTCGACGGACTCATGGAGGCCAACGAGGAGTATTTCGAGAAGAACGGAGAGCCCTTGTTCTCCTCCCACATGTTGGATCTCTCAGAGGAGCCTTTGGAGGAGAACATCAGCATCTGCAAGAAGTACCTGGAGCGCATGTCGAAGGTGGATCTTCTCTTGGAGATGGAGCTGGGCGTGACTGGCGGTGAAGAAGACGGCGTGGACAACACTGATGTGGACTCCTCGAGGCTTTACACCCAGCCTGAGGAGGTGTGGCAGGTCTACGAGACCTTGTCTGCCGTGCCCAACGGCAAGTTCACCGTGGCGGCAGCCTTCGGCAATGTCCACGGCGTCTATGCCCCAGGCAACGTGAGCTTGAAGCCGGTGATCCTCCACAACACCCAGAAGTTCATCAAGGAGAAGCTTGGCACCGACGACGACAAGCCGGTGTCTTTTGTGTTCCACGGAGGCTCAGGCTCTTCCTTGGAGGACATCCGCTATGCCATCGAGGCCGGCGTCATTAAGATGAACATCGACACCGAGTCCAGGCTTTACTCGTTGTTGCATGCTGAAATAGGGACCCCTCACGACTACCGCAAGAAGCCCCACCGCCCATTTCCAGCCAGTGCCCCTAACATGATGTAGTAAAGTGCTCTCTCGAGAGCTCAGCACACCGAGGACACCCAGTGGGCCTTCTGGGACGGCATGAACGAGTACCAGAAGAAGAACAAGGACTACCTTCAGGGCCAGATCGGCAACCCAGAAGGAGCGGAGAAGCCCAACAAGAAGTACTACGACCCTCGCATGTCCCTGCGAGCGGGTGAGGAGACGATGGCAGACCGCCTGGTGAAGTGCATGGAGGACTTGAAGTGCATCGACCGTCTGTAGATGTCGCCGCCCAAACAGAACAGGTAGCCAAGCACAGATTGCCAAAGGCAACATCCGACATCAGGAGATGTCTGCAGTTTTCCTAGCTTTAGGGAGTTGCAGGGCCCACAGCTTGTCCTGTGAGCCACTCTAACTCAGCGACGTCTGGGTAGTGGCTGTCGCCGTTCAGGCCGCAAAATGCATCACCGTATACGATGCAGACGATACAGCTTGGGACTTGCATCACTCATCACAAGCCCAGAAATCCTGCAGCCTTTTACAGCTCGGTTCTCCCGTTTTCTTCGAGCCTTCGAACGAGCCATGCCTTCCAAGGGCTGCGCAGTTGCCCTCGCCGGCGTGGGCGCCTACGCCGCCGCCCAGGCTTTCGTGGCCCCGACTGCCCCACAGGTGCAGGAGCAGCGCGAGGTGCGCCAGTTGAGGCAGCAGGCCACCGCAAGCGTGACCTCCACCACTTCCTCAGCGGCTGCCCTTGCTCTGGGCGCCGCTGGTGTCGCAGCCGCTGCCGCTCAGGCTGGCAAGCGAACTCAGCGCCGATGCCAGGTCGTCCGCCAGGCCACGGCGGTGGCTGAGAAGACCTTCACCAAGATGCCGGCTTCCGTGAAGCCCGGCGTTGTCACAGGCCAGGCTCTGGTGGACCTGCTGAACTACGCCAAGGAGAACGAGTTCGCGATTCCCGGAGTGAACGTGGTGAGCAGCAGCTCCATCAACGCGTGCATGGAGGCCGCCAAGAAGGCCGGCGGTCCCATCATGGTCACTTTCTCAAAGGGTGGCGGCCAGTTCATCGCCGGAAAGGCAGCTGACAACTCAGACGATGCCGCCAGCATCGCCGGCACCGTGGCTGGTGCCCTCCATGTTCGTCAGGTGGCCAAGCTCTACGGCGTGCCTGTGATCCTGCACACTGACCACTGCCAGAAGGCTTGGCTTCCTTGGTTCGACGGACTCATGGAGGCCAACGAGGAGTATTTCGAGAAGAACGGAGAGCCCTTGTTCTCCTCCCACATGTTGGATCTCTCAGAGGAGCCTTTGGAGGAGAACATCAGCATCTGCAAGAAGTACCTGGAGCGCATGTCGAAGGTGGATCTTCTCTTGGAGATGGAGCTGGGCGTGACTGGCGGTGAAGAAGACGGCGTGGACAACACTGATGTGGACTCCTCGAGGCTTTACACCCAGCCTGAGGAGGTGTGGCAGGTCTACGAGACCTTGTCTGCCGTGCCCAACGGCAAGTTCACCGTGGCGGCAGCCTTCGGCAATGTCCACGGCGTCTATGCCCCAGGCAACGTGAGCTTGAAGCCGGTGATCCTCCACAACACCCAGAAGTTCATCAAGGAGAAGCTTGGCACCGACGACGACAAGCCGGTGTCTTTTGTGTTCCACGGAGGCTCAGGCTCTTCCTTGGAGGACATCCGCTATGCCATCGAGGCCGGCGTCATCAAGATGAACATCGACACCGAGTCCAGGCTTTACTCGTTGTTGCATGCTGAAATAGAGACCCCTCACGACTACCGCAAGAAGCCCCACTGCCCATTTTCCAGCCAGTGCCCCTAACATGATGTAGTAAAGTGCTCTCTCGAGAGCTCAGCACACCGAGGACACCCAGTGGGCCTTCTGGGACGGCATGAACGAGTACCAGAAGAAGAACAAGGACTACCTTCAGGGCCAGATCGGCAACCCAGAAGGAGCGGAGAAGCCCAACAAGAAGTACTACGACCCTCGCATGTCCCTCCGAGCGGGTGAGGAGACGATGGCAGACCGCCTGGTGAAGTGCATGGAGGACTTGAAGTGCATCGACCGTCTGTAGATGTCGCCGCCCAAACAGAACAGGTAGCCAAGCACAGATTGCCAAAGGCAACATCCGACATCAGGAGATGTCTGCAGTTTTCCTAGCTTTAGGGAGTTGCAGGGCCCACAGCTTGTCCTGTGAGCCACTCTAACTCAGCGAGGTCTGGGTAGTGGCTGTCGCCGTTCAGGCCGCAAAATGCATCACCGTAGACGATGCAGACGATACAGCTTGGGACTTGCGTCACTCATCACAAGCCCAGAAATCCTGCAGCCTTTTACAGCTCGGTTCTCCCGTTTTCTTCGAGCCTTCGAACGAGCCATGCCTTCCAAGGGCTGCGCAGTTGCCCTCGCCGGCGTGGGCGCCTACGCCGCCGCCCAGGCTTTCGTGGCCCCGACTGCCCCACAGGTGCAGGAGCAGCGCGAGGTGCGCCAGTTGAGGCAGCAGGCCACCGCAAGCGTGACCTCCACCACTTCCTCAGCGGCTGCCCTTGCTCTGGGCGCCGCTGGTGTCGCAGCCGCTGCCGCTCAGGCTGGCAAGCGAACTCAGCGCCGATGCCAGGTCGTCCGCCAGGCCACGGCGGTGGCTGAGAAGACCTTCACCAAGATGCCGGCTTCCGTGAAGCCCGGCGTTGTCACAGGCCAGGCTCTGGTGGACCTGCTGAACTACGCCAAGGAGAACGAGTTCGCGATTCCCGGAGTGAACGTGGTGAGCAGCAGCTCCATCAACGCGTGCATGGAGGCCGCCAAGAAGGCCGGCGGTCCCATCATGGTCACTTTCTCAAAGGGTGGCGGCCAGTTCATCGCCGGAAAGGCAGCTGACAACTCAGACGATGCCGCCAGCATCGCCGGCACCGTGGCTGGTGCCCTCCATGTTCGTCAGGTGGCCAAGCTCTACGGCGTGCCTGTGATCCTGCACACTGACCACTGCCAGAAGGCTTGGCTTCCTTGGTTCGACGGACTCATGGAGGCCAACGAGGAGTATTTCGAGAAGAACGGAGAGCCCTTGTTCTCCTCCCACATGTTGGATCTCTCAGAGGAGCCTTTGGAGGAGAACATCAGCATCTGCAAGAAGTACCTGGAGCGCATGTCGAAGGTGGATCTTCTCTTGGAGATGGAGCTGGGCGTGACTGGCGGTGAAGAAGACGGCGTGGACAACACTGATGTGGACTCCTCGAGGCTTTACACCCAGCCTGAGGAGGTGTGGCAGGTCTACGAGACCTTGTCTGCCGTGCCCAACGGCAAGTTCACCGTGGCGGCAGCCTTCGGCAATGTCCACGGCGTCTATGCCCCTGGCAACGTGAGCCTGAAGCCGGTGATCCTCCACAACACCCAGAAGTTCATCAAGGAGAAGCTTGGCACCGACGACGACAAGCCGGTGTCTTTTGTGTTCCACGGAGGCTCAGGCTCTTCCTTGGAGGACATCCGCTATGCCATCGAGGCCGGCGTCATCAAGATGAACATCGACACCGAGTCCAGGCTTTACTCGTTGTAGAGCTATAGTAGAGTTGAGGGTTTGTTTCAGAACTGTTTTCTGTGTGTGGCTGTGAGCGTTCAGAACACCGAGGACACCCAGTGGGCCTTCTGGGACGGCATGAACGAGTACCAGAAGAAGAACAAGGACTACCTGCAGGGCCAGATCGGCAACCCAGAAGGAGCGGAGAAGCCCAACAAGAAGTACTACGACCCTCGCATGTCCCTGCGAGCGGGTGAGGAGACGATGGCAGACCGCCTGGTGAAGTGCATGGAGGACTTGAAGTGCATCGACCGTCTGTAGATGTCGCCGCCCAAACAGAACAGGTAGCCAAGCACAGATTGCCAAAGGCAACATCCGACATCAGGAGATGTCTGCAGTTTTCCTAGCTTTAGGGAGTTGCAGGGCCCACAGCTTGTCCTGTGAGCCACTCTAACTCAGCGAGGTCTGGGTAGTGGCTGTCGCCGTTCAGGCCGCAAAATGCATCACCGTAGACGATGCAGACGATACAGCTTGGGACTTGCATCACTCATCACAAGCCCAGAAATCCTGCAGCCTTTTACAGCTCGGTTCTCCCGTTTTCTTCGAGCCTTCGAGCGAGCCATGCCTTCCAAGGGCTGCGCAGTTGCCCTCGCCGGCGTGGGCGCCTACGCCGCCGCCCAGGCTTTCGTGGCCCCGACTGCCCCACAGGTGCAGGAGCAGCGCGAGGTGCGCCAGTTGAGGCAGCAGGCCACCGCAAGCGTGACCTCCACCACTTCCTCAGCGGCTGCCCTTGCTCTGGGCGCCGCTGGTGTCGCAGCCGCTGCCGCTCAGGCTGGCAAGCGAACTCAGCGCCGATGCCAGGTCGTCCGCCAGGCCACGGCGGTGGCTGAGAAGACCTTCACCAAGATGCCGGCTTCCGTGAAGCCCGGCGTTGTCACAGGCCAGGCTCTGGTGGACCTGCTGAACTACGCCAAGGAGAACGAGTTCGCGATTCCCGGAGTGAACGTGGTGAGCAGCAGCTCCATCAACGCGTGCATGGAGGCCGCCAAGAAGGCCGGCGGTCCCATCATGGTCACTTTCTCAAAGGGTGGCGGCCAGTTCATCGCCGGAAAGGCAGCTGACAACTCAGACGATGCCGCCAGCATCGCCGGCACCGTGGCTGGTGCCCTCCATGTTCGTCAGGTGGCCAAGCTCTACGGCGTGCCTGTGATCCTGCACACTGACCACTGCCAGAAGGCTTGGCTTCCTTGGTTCGACGGACTCATGGAGGCCAACGAGGAGTATTTCGAGAAGAACGGAGAGCCCTTGTTCTCCTCCCACATGTTGGATCTCTCAGAGGAGCCTTTGGAGGAGAACATCAGCATCTGCAAGAAGTACCTGGAGCGCATGTCGAAGGTGGATCTTCTCTTGGAGATGGAGCTGGGCGTGACTGGCGGTGAAGAAGACGGCGTGGACAACACTGATGTGGACTCCTCGAGGCTTTACACCCAGCCTGAGGAGGTGTGGCAGGTCTACGAGACCTTGTCTGCCGTGCCCAACGGCAAGTTCACCGTGGCGGCAGCCTTCGGCAATGTCCACGGCGTCTATGCCCCAGGCAACGTGAGCCTGAAGCCGGTGATCCTCCACAACACCCAGAAGTTCATCAAGGAGAAGCTTGGCACCGACGACGACAAGCCGGTGTCTTTTGTGTTCCACGGAGGCTCCGGCTCTTCCTTGGAGGACATCCGCTATGCCATCGAGGCCGGCGTCATCAAGATGAACATCGACACCGAGTCCAGGCTTTACTCGTTGTAGAGCTATAGTAGAGTTGAGGGTTTGTTTCAGAACTGTTTTCTGTGTGTGGCTGTGAGCGTTCAGAACACCGAGGACACCCAGTGGGCCTTCTGGGACGGCATGAACGAGTACCAGAAGAAGAACAAGGACTACCTGCAGGGCCAGATCGGCAACCCAGAAGGAGCGGAGAAGCCCAACAAGAAGTACTACGACCCTCGCATGTCCCTGCGAGCGGGTGAGGAGACGATGGCAGACCGCCTGGTGAAGTGCATGGAGGACTTGAAGTGCATCGACCGTCTGTAGATGTTGCCGCCCAAACAGAACAGGTAGCCAAGCACAGATTGCCAAAGGCAACACAGTTTTCCTAGCTTTAGGGAGTTGCAGGGCCCACAGGCTGTCCTGCGAGCCAGTTTAAGCCTCAGCAACGTCTGGGTAGTGGCTTTCGCCGTGGAGGCTAGAAAAAGCGTCGCGGCACATGCCAGCAGAGCCTTTCACGGATTTTGTGGGAGCTTTGAGGGTTTAAGGCTCATGGAGTATTTTGGGTGTTGAGGTATGATAGGACAAGGGTCTGTGTACATGATGATGGTATTCCCTCACTGTCCCTACATGGCTATACTAGCTACTGCTGCTGCTCACTATCGGGCATCTTGTCGCAATCCTACAGTTCATCTTTAAGTTACTCAGACAAACTCCGAATCCCACGTCTCTAAGCCCTACACCCCTAAACCGAAAAAGCCTGACACTCCTAAGCACCAGAACCGCCAATCTCAAAAATCCCGAACCCTCCAGAATCAAAGCCTCCACACCCCTAAACCCTACATCCCTAAATCCTTGAATCCCTAAATCATAAATCCCTAAATCCCTAAACCCTAAACCCTAAAACCCTAAATCCCTAGAATCCTAGATCCCAAAGCCGCCAGAACTCACGAGAGCCTGACGAGGCCCTGGCGGCGGAAGCCCGAGCCGCCAAGGCCTGGATGGAGATTTTCTCAGCAGCTGAGTGGATACACTTTACACTTTTTTGGGATAACACGGTTGATGATATAAATCCTGCATTACCCATAATGAGGAGTATACCATAGTTCCCATAGTTTCAGGTCCTTAAGGTAATGCAGGGTTTATATCATCAACCGTATTACCCAACCAAAAAACTGAAAGTGTACGCTGTTTGGGAGCTTATGAACTCAGCAACGAAGTTTTGGGAACCCCGAACCCAGAGCCTCCAAAACCCCCTAAATTAAGGAATATACCTTAAATCATATTATGGATCCTACTATACTTTAAGGAATATACCTTAAATCATATTATGGATCCTACTATACTTTAGGGAATATACCTCAAATCATATTATGGGTCCTACTATACTTTAAGGTATATTCCTTAAATCATTTTATGGGTCCTACTGTACTTTAAGGTATTCCTTAAATCATATTATGGGTCCTCCTATACTTTAAGGAACATTCCTTAATTAAGGGGATTTTGGAGGCTCTGGGAACCCCAGGCCTCTGCCCAGATCGCCCCTCGCCTCGACGGGTTCAACCCTAAACCCTAGCCCCAAAACCCACCCAACAAAAACCTAAACCCCAAACCCAAAACCCACAAAAAAAAATTAAGCCCTAAACCCCAACCCACCAAAAAAAGCTAAAACTTAAAACCCAAAACCCACCAAAAAAAGGCTTAAACCCACATCCAACTCCTTTGCGCCTTCAGGCAGAGCTCGGAGCTCTCCGGGCCGCCCGCGCAGCGGCCACGGCGCCATGGGAGGGAGGGCGGGGTTTAGGGTTCAGGGTTTGGATTTGGGGTGCAGGGCTTATGTGGAGTAGGACTGAGTAGGATTTTCAGGTTTGCAGGGTGTGGGTTTCAGGTTTGAGAATATTGCTTTTCAGGTTTTCAGCTTTGGGATCTGGGCTTGGAGAGTTCCCGTTGGCCGGGGCGCATGGCTGCCAGAGAAGGTCGTATTCTTGTTGAAAAAGGCACCTTTGGCAGGACCTTCGCACAAACGCAAGCATGTGACTTCCTCCGATGCTCCTTGTTCAAAATATAGCACTATTAAGGCCCCGATATTGCGCACATCCTCTCAAGCTCTGGAGGTTTCGTGGGACCGCACACATTCAGTCTGTCGGCAGGCCGAGGATTTCGAGACCGGCCAAGAGAGGCCGGGAAGATAATCTTAATGAATAGAACAGGTTTTTGGGGGTGTAATTAATATACTATAAATACCACAAGGAATCACAAACAGAGTGTTGATAAGTTTTGGGCCTCTATATTGGATTGCAGGGCCTGGTGGTTTCGGGGATTAAGGTGGCTTGTAGCAGGAATGCCGATGGGAGTGAAAGGAATCTTGATGCCAAAACTTGGGTAAGAGTGGTACAGGTATCAAGACAGGCAATATCATAAGGACTAACTTTAGCAAGTTGCGGGGTTCATAGTTACCACATGGACACAGCCCAGGTATAGAGCCAAGTAGTTTGTAGCGTCCACTAGCCTAGGCCTTGCCCTGGTTACACCCGGGACTCGTGCCCTGGACCCTAAACCTGAAACTCTCCATTCTAGCATGGCTATGGGTATGGTACAAAAGGGGCCCAGAAAGCAGTCCCCTGTTCGATAGTGCGACTCCCCGTGTCACGCAGTTTCGGCCTGGGAAGAGCCCTTATTGAGGTGAGGGCTGGGAGCTGCGTGGGTGCCTGTGCTTCTTGAGGGGAGTGCAGGGTAAATCCCGCGGAAAGCACCCAGCAGCTCCATAGATTGCCTGAGTGGCCAATGGCGAGCCGGATGCCTAGCTGGCGGCGAACTGGAGCCCGGGCTCGCGAGTCCCACTTTGATGGGTTGGAGAAGGGTGCCTGGGTGGAGTTTCCTGGGTATGACAACAGGGGCCGGCAACAGGGACACGTGATTGCCTACCTGGTGGAGACAGGCGACGACCGGCAAATGAAAAGCGGCCGGATCTTTGAGAGCCATGTGGTGGCGATCCAGGACGGCTACTACGACTACTGGGTGGAGCAGACTTATGGAGCTTACACGCTCGACCGGGTTGTTCCTTTGCACTTTTGTGGAAGCCCGCAGTCCAGCTGCAGAGAAAGCACCATGTACCGGCACCCCATCCACGTCGATGTGTTCAGGCTGTTGGGGATGGACCAGGTGCTGCAGGTCGGCTGGCTTACCGAGGAGGACAAAGCTAGAGCTGGAGCACACCCGGGGCTTGTGGGAGAAGCGCCGGGTTTGGGTGGTCTTCAGCCTGATCAATGCTGATCCCACAGCTTTGGGGGTGCAGACCGGCTTGCCCGGCGTGGCTGGGCTTGCAGAGGCCTTGGGATCGCCAGGGCAGGCTGCAGTCAACGAGGCAGCCGAGCAGAAGAAGAAGGAGAAAGAGAAGCGGTGCTCGGAGCTCCTCGCCCAGGCCCACGGAGGGGTGATGGCCAGCAACGAAAGGGCCAAGCTGCCGGCAGTGGCGTGGGGGTACTTCCAGCTGATTTACCTCACGGCGCACCCGGCGGTCGAGATAGGGGCCAGGAACTTCAAGGAGCTCTCGACTGATCGACGCGGTCGCCGAGAACGACCCGCTGAGGGCACTCGACATCCTGGTGCAGAGGCTCAAGGCGATCGAGCTGGCCCACCTGCAGGGCAACTGGACGCAAGCCGAGCAGCTGGAGTTGGTCAAGACCGGAGAATGGTCGGCGATGTTCCAGCAGGAGCTGAAGGCAGCCCAGCAGGAGGTTCGGACCGACTGGTCTCTCAGGCAAGGGCCAAGGAGAGCGCCCCGATGGGAGGGGCGATCGTGGTGGACCGAGACGGCGGCCGACGAGGGCGCTCCAGGAGCAGGCGAGAAGGCGGCCGACGGGAACAACGACAAGGCCCCGGACAACACACCGAAAGGTCGCGGCGCAAAAGGAAAGGGCAAGGGCAAGAAGGGCAAGGCTCGGTGGAAGTAGACCGCGAGGGGGAGGGGTCTCAGCAGGCAACGGCTGGCCTTCGGGTCCGGCTGGAGTCGCTTGAGATCCCTATCCTGACGCGGTTGCTGGACTCGATGTTAGAGGAGATCGGAGAGCAGCGGGCCCAGATCGAGGGTCACCTGGGGAACTCGAAGGTGGCAGCGCTCTACAAGGAGGTCATGTCACGTGTGGTGACCGCGAAAGCAGAGGAGGAGGCTGCCTACCACTTCGCAGGCATTGTTATAGATAACATTGACCTCCCGTCGGAGACCCTCTTGGAGATCCTTTCGCAAAAGTTTAGCGTGTTGGCCGAGCAGGATGGTCCTCAAGTGTCCAAGGCATTTGCCGAGCTTTTTGGTCTGGGGGTGCCGGCGACAGAAAGTGATATGGAGGCTTCTGGTCGGCTCTTGGGCCGGCACAATGGCGTCGAGATTCGCGAGTACTACCCTGGGTGGCGTGGAGCTGATGGAGGAATCTACGTTGGCCGGGGAGGCGGTGGCCTCCCATGCTCTGTTTTCCAGGAGCCCTACTACGAGCAGTTGGTGGTGGGGCAGGTCAAGGAGGCCTTGGATGGAAGGGCCCTGTATGTGCACAAAGGTGAAGAGGATACAGCGTATGGTGTGATCAGCACCTATGTTCTTGGGAAGGAGCCGCAGCCGGTGTGGAATGAAGCTGTCTGGAAGAAGTGGCTGGGTTTCTGGCTGCTGGGGCGGCCCACAACGCCTGCTTCTTTCCTCGGTGTTGTGCTCTGCCTGGGCTTGCGCGCAAGGCCGGGGTCGTTGGGTACATTCATTCGAGTGTTGCCCTGCTGTGCTAAAGAGCACTTCAAGCAGTCGCCGGTGGAACTTCTTCCCATGGCTCTTCCCAAGGAGAGCCCAGAGATGGTTCGGGTGATGAAGGTGATGTTGGAAGCCTGGGGCTCGCATGACCTCCCATCGGAGACCTGGCTGGAGATCGTCGAGCAGGGCTCACGCGTTGGTGTGGAGGCGTGGACCTGGCTCCAAGTGGCTTTGCTGAATCATATGTGGGATGGTTCCAACCACATATTGGGACAGGGGCTGCTGCACCCAGCGACTTGGACCGTGGCTCAGAAAGCCACTTGCGAGCGCCTCCGGGGCTATGCGGAGCTCTTTGTCGAGGGCAAGGAGGCGATTGAGATCGGGTCGTGGGAAAGCCTGCGGCAATCGCTTGGAGACATGTATGCTGGGCGTGAGGTGCAGAAGGCCTACAAGCTGTCTTGGGCGGCCATTGCGCCGCATGTTCCAGGCTGGAAGGATCTCCCTGGCAGAGACTGTGGACCCTGCTTTGCGGCCGTATGTTGAGGACCCGGAGCTCCTTAGGATACCGGACCAGGAGCTGGGGGAGGCTGTTACTTCAGCCTCTGTTTTGGTGGACAGCCGCGAGGAGTACGACCTCATTGTGTCGCACCTGGTGGAGGCTGGGATGCTTGAGCGAGAAGTGAACCCGTCTACAATGGCATGTTCGGTGTCCACAGGCCGACGGGACGTGGCTGAGGACCCTCCGGCTGATCATCAATTTGATCCCGAGCAATCAAGTGCAGGCCCGGGTGCCTGGACAGCCTTCTGCCCATATGGGCTACTCCCCGATTTGGGGGCAAATCGCCCTGCTGGAGGATGAGGTGGTTCTCTGCTATGCTGAAGACGTTCGCCACTGCTTTCACATTTTCGCGCCATCGCCAAAGTGGCGGGGGTACTTTGTGATTGGAAAGGTGGCTGCAAGCAGCTGCTTCAATGATGGGAAAGGCAGCCTGAACAGCCGGCCGCGCGTGAAAAGTGCACCCATGGGGTGGTCGAATATCGTGGACTTTATCCAGAGCTCGCTGGAAAGGTTCGGGTCTTTGGCCGGGGTGCCGGCTGACCGTGTGGTGCGAATGGGCGAGCCTGCACCTCTGATGCCCCTCAGCACGCCCCGAAAGTACCACAGCTTCTATGTCGACACCTATGATGGGTTCAAGGTGGTGGCAGCGTGTGACGCTGGAATCTATGAGGGCCGGCCTTCGGATGCTCAACTTCAGCTACGAGAAGTGTTCAAGGTTTGGAATGTGGGCCGGGACCCCAAAAAGGCGGCGGAAGGAACTTTGGCTTGGAGCTCCTTGGGAGCAGAACAACTGGGTGACCGGGGGCTTGTCGGATCGGCGCGGAAACTCCGTTGGGCGGTCCTTGGGGCCACCCTTCGGATACTCTGTGCTGAGCCAGGCGAGGCTTGCGGGTCACAGGAGCTGCTTTCAGTGGTCGGGAACGCCATGCGCAGTTCTGCCGGCCGCTGGCCTGCCTTTTCGGGTGAAGGGCCGGGGCCCATGCGGGTCAGCTCCTGATGATCATCAGCTCCTTGCCCATGCACTGGATGGACCAAAGGGTGCAGGTCTCGCCGAACGTATACGCCACGGATGCCTCTCTTGAAGGCGGCGGGGCCTGTGTGACCACCGGGCTGTCAGCTCGAGGTCGCGCCAAGTGCCACCTGCTGGGATCTGGGGATGATCTTGGTGGGTCTTGTGACCCGGTGCTGATCGTTGAGGTTTTCGGCGGAATGGGTGGCCTGCGGCAGGCATGCCAGTTGCTGGGACTTCAGCCCCAGGGGCTGATCTACAAGACACCAGCGAGCTTGGGACCAAGCTGGTGCGACGGCAATGCGGGTACGTCCTGACCTACGGGGACATCAAGAAACCTCAACCGAATAAAAGGTAGAAAAAGGTAGAAAAAGGTAGAAAAAGGTAGAAAAAGGTAGAAAAAGGTAGAAAAAGGTAGAAAAAGGTAGAAAAAAGTAGAAAAAGGTAGAAAGAATAGAAAAAGGTAGAAAAAGTGAAGAGCTGGCGGAGGACTTTTCCAAAAGTCTCCAAGGTAATCTTTGGAGGAGGCTGGGCAGGCCCTAGCTCCATGAGTGGAGCTTCTTCCTCCTCCGGCGCGCCGGCTGAGGTGGATGGGCACCTGGATGCGATGATTCAGCTGCGAAACTGGCTCGGCCAGGCAAGCAAGGCGGTCAAGCTGGCCCCCTGGGAGATTGTGGAGATCTACGAGCATGTGATGATGAAAGAAGAAACCCTCGAGCGCATGTGCTCCAAGCTGGAGGCGGGGGTTTTCTTTATAGAAGGAGCCCAGCTGTTGAGGTGCCGACGGCCACGCTTGTGGTGGCTGCGGGGCTTGAACGTGGTCACGGCTGGTGACATGAAGCTCAAGCGGGTGGCAGATAAGCCAACTTCCATGGTCTTTGACACTGAGAGACCGCCCGTCAGCACCTTTCTTCGACCGGGATGCCAGAAGCTGGACAAGGAGAATGAGGCTTTCTTCTCCTTTGGAAGGCCCGAGCCAAAGCAGGCGGCACCGAGGGAAGCTGCGATTGAAGACCTGGACTCCAAGACTTTGGGGAGATGGAAGGGCGACAGCTGGAGACTGCCGCCCCGCCACTACGTCGAGGCCAACATGGTGAAGGGCAGCTCTGGAGTTCGACGGCTACAGTCGGACGAGCAGCTGAGGATGTTGGGGTTCTTCAGTGACCACCTCAGTTTCAAGCAGAAGGTGACGGAGGACCAGAAGCAGCAGATGATCAGCAGCTCCTGGCCGGTTGTGGTTGCGGCACGGCTTCTGGTAAACCTGGTCCTCCCCCTGTCGGAAGCTGGAAGCCGAGATCTCAGCGCGGAACTGTGGAAAATCTGGGAGGCTGGTGAGGCACGATCCCAGCAACTTTTGCAAGCTTCTTGGAGCTCGAAGTTTGGGTCGGGGTCGAGCGGGCGGGTCAATGTGGATCACTTCCGATCTTTGGGGGTGAGCCATTCCGACCTGCCTGTTCGGCTGGCCTTGGACCCTGACCACCGCCTTAGCGACGAGCAGTTCTTGGCGATGCTGGTGGGGAGGAACGTGTCGCACAAGGGCACGGATGTGAGATTTGACATGGGATTGCCATTCGTGGCATCAGATTTTGGAAGGCGGTCGGTGGATCCGACCCTTTGGCAGTGGAAGGTGCTGCTGAGTTACAAATGGAAGCAACAAGGACATATCACCCTGTTGGAGTCTGTGGCGGTGCTGGACCTGATGAAGAAGCTCACGCGCGCCGCGGATGTCACCAACAGAAAGCTGATCCTGATGGTGGACAACCAAGGAGTGGTCGGTATCCTGGCAAAGGGGCGAAGCTCGGCCAGGATTATGCAGAACCCTCTCCGGCGGATCGCGGCGCTCCAGCTCGCCTCCAACGTGCGCTTGCTTGTGGTTTGGGTGAAGACGGAGTGGAACCCAGGCGACGGTCCCAGTCGCTGGGTGAAGAAAAGAGCCAGCAGCGATGCCTAAACACAAGACGGTTCTCGGAAAGCGCACGAAGGAGGAAAGAAAAGAGGAGCGGAAAGCTTTAGGAGCCCTGCGGTCTCAGGTCGTTGCTCCTAAGACGGAAAGTAGATACCTTGTTGCTGTTTCACGTTTTCTCACCTTTTTGATTTTTCACCATAAGCCCTACCCTTCGAACTTTCTTTTGCTTGATCGCGAAGTTTCATCCTTTATTGAAGAGCTGTGGCAGGATGGGGACCCCAAGGGATATGCCAGTGATACCCTCAGGGCTCGGTCATTTCATCCCTTCGGTTGAACCCCATCTCATTGCAAGTTGGCGGCTTCATGCAGCATGGGGCCGTTCGGAACTTCCAGCTCGGGCACCTCCCTTCACAGTGGCTTTGATCTATGCCCTTGCTCAGCTGGCTTTTGAAGCGGGTTGGAGAGACACGGCGGTGCTGTTCTTGCTGGGCTTTCACACTTTTGCACGGTCGGGGGAACTCTTTGCGGCCAAAGCTGGGGACTTCGTCTTGTCTCGTGGCAAAGGCACTTGGACTCTTCCTATGAGCAAAAGTGGTCAACGGCAAGGGGCCGTGGAGTCACTGACCATTGATGACTTCTTTGTAGGTACGGCCGTCGCCAACTTCTGCAAACACAAGCAGCCTGGGGACTTGTTGTCCCAAGTGTCTCCGGGCCTTCAACGCAAACGCCTCAGTGAGCTGCTGCAGAAGTTAGGGATTACGGCCCCTTACCGCTGGTACTCCCTCCGTCGCGGCGGTGCCACCCACGAGTTCCGCCGCTCTAATAATTTGGCCAGTGTTTGCCTTCGTGGGCGCTGGTCTGCGGTACGAACCGCTCGCATCTACCTTTGTGATGGCCTTGCTCAGCTGTCTGAGCTTCAGTTGCCACCGGGCAAACTTCGGCAGGTGCAGGCCTTAGCCACTAAAGCCAGAGCGGATTACCAAAACATCTGAGCTCCATGAGTCATTTGACTCTTCCCCGCCCTCCCTCCCGTGTCCATTCCTTCTGCCTTCCTCACCTTATCCTTTCCTTGAGCCGGCTACTAGCTGCGCCGAAAGGGTGGGGTGGATGCCAGGGGCTGCTTTTGGGTATTGACCCTTGTTGCGGGGACAGCCGGGAAGGTTGTGGCTTGTGCTGTTTGGTGCGCTGGCCTCTGGGTGCGCGTGCCCGAGGGGCGTGGTGGCCGCTCGCGGGCTTTCTCTGGGCGCGTCGCGTTTCCGGGGGTCGGCCGCGCACCTTGTTTTCACATCTTTGTCGCTGACAAATGATCATTACCGCTCTTTAGCGCAGCTCGTGACAAAAACGGTGTGGAGGGGTTGGAGCACTAAATAATTGCCAAAACCATTTTGGGAGTTCCTTATTCTAAATGTAGTATGATGTTCCCCACCCCATTCTGATTATGAAGGCCCCTAATTATAGTCTCCTTGCAGATCCCTTATAGCAACCCTTTAAGGATCCCTTTAACGGAACCCAAAACCGTATTCTAATCATTAAGGCCCCTTATCTTAACCATCATGATCACTGCTGCAACCGGAGGTCGCTCCTCAGGTCAGGGAAAAGAATGGAAGCTTCCCAGCCGGGCTGCCGTGTCCATGTGTTCCCATTGAAAGCCCCACCACAGGATGGCCGAGTGGGCATCACGGATTCGGGTGACCACCCAGGAGGCGGCTGCGATGCAGGCCCTTCCAATTGCTGAGTCATTTTTTGATTTTGAGGTTGTGTTTCTTGGCCGGCCCCCCATACCCTCTAATCAAGCAACATATCTCAAATCATACTAAGAGGCCTGAAAAATTAAGTGTAAGCCATGTCCATTCCTTAGCTCCGGCGGGTGTGCTCTCTGGGAAGCCAGCGCCGATTGATTTCAGGCACAGCAGCACATGACCCAAGCGCACTTGAAGGCGCGAGTCGGGTTATGCTGTAAAGTTTAAAAAGCCACGGCCCTGAACCCCAAAACCTGAACCCGAAGGCCTGGAACCCTAAACCCCTGACCCTCTCAGAGAATCCGATTCTGAGTAGCACCCATTCAGAGCCTCAAGGGCTTCATGTGTTAGGCTTCCTTTGTGCAGTTCTACTAGACTGCGCTCAAAATCCGATTCCACTGCTTAAGGACCCTGCATTACCTGTTTCGCTCCTACAGGCTCTGCAAGCCATGATCAGCAGCACGGCGGGGCAGGCTGCTAACTGGCTAAGTGCTTGAGTTGGAAGCCTCTGCAAGCCTCGCTTCAGACGCCGGGGACAAACTCCAAGTCTTTGCTAGCTTCTGTCCGCTGCCAAATACCAGAACACGGATTTTAGGTGCTTTAATGGTTAGAATTAGAAGCAGTGACCCCCGCATCTTCCCTCACAGGTCCGATCCCGTGAGGCTGTGCTGTACGGCGTGCTGGCTCAGGCTGAGGACGCAAAGACTGCGCACACATAAACGAGGCAGACCTGGATGCAGAAGCCTGGACCTGAATAAGTGTACGTTTACATATGTACATGTGACTATGATTGTGCATCAATACACAAATGCATGCATGTACATAGACACAAGTACGCTGGTTTGTGCACATGTGCATACATAATCATTAATGAACGTTACACCCTGTCTAGTTTGTGTATGTGTCTGTATGTACGTATGTATGTCTGTATGTACGTATGGCTGGATGAATGGTGGATGGATGTATGGATGGAGGGAGGAAGGGATGGATGCATGCATGCATATTTACGTATGTAGGTATGTGTGTATGTATGCATGTATGCATATGTGTATGTATGTACGTATGCATGTATGTAAGTATGTACTTATGTATGTATGTATGTATGTATGTATGTATGTATGTACGCATGCATGTCTGCATGCATCTATGTACGGATTTGTGTATGTATGTCTGTATATGTGCATGTAGGTTTGCATGTATGTATGCATGCATTTACCTGCACAGCGGGGAAGACCTTCGTCAGAGTGTACTTACGTACGCGTTGCTGCTGAACCTCAAACGTGATCGTTGACAGTTGACCGGCAATTCATGATGATGAGCCTCTAGCCCGTCGACAGCGGTGAACGTGCCGCCCGGGTGTGGTCCTGCACGGTGACCCTTGCCTTGCCTTCAACATCAGGGTCCGTACTCAAAGAAGGTTGCCACTTGACATGGCGACGGTCGGAATCAACAGAACTCGCATGTATGTCTATACCTATCTATAGGTTCTATCTTTACATGTACACATGTGCTATATGTGGTAAAAAGGTGTCTATTAATCATCAACGCGCTTGGCCATACTTTGGAGATCTGGCGCTATAACAGTATTTGTTTGAGCCATTCTGTTGATCCCGTTGTTTAAGCAGGTTTGGCCTAAGCGCTTCTGGCAGAACTGAATGCGTGCAAGCATCCTCCTTCAGTGCGCTTAAGCTAGGGCCAACTATAGCAGCAACTAGGCCTTAAACATGTTTGAACCAAGTGGCCTCGGTTTGGTGTTCTTCAGCCTTTGGGTTGAGTTTTGTCATCGTTTGTGGAGGTTTTGTATTTATCCACATGTATGTCTATGTATGCGTGTGCGTGTGCGGATATCTGGTTGTGTCGTTTAAGTTTTCCCAGTCGAGTTATTGATCTCGACTTGTGGATGTTTTGGGCCTCTTCGTCTGTACGGCTTTCAGAGGCCCCCGCGTGCTGATGAACAAGTCTAGGCCTTAGGCCCTGAGCCCAAAACCCTGCGGGAGGAGTACGAGGCCGCCGCGCTCAGTGCGCAGCAGAATGAGGTCCTACAGGGTGCAAAAGCATAGTACTACTTGAAGGATCATGGGACTTAGTAATTGGGGCTATAGTTAGGGTACTTATAACCTTACTTACTAAGTCCCATGATCCTCCAAGTAGAAGAACATACTACAAGAGCGCCGAGGGTTCAACTCGGGCTCTTTGTAAGAATTCGATCAGGGCTTGAGTTCTTCTTGAGGCCTTGAGCCCTGAAACATATACCTTAAGCCCTAAACCCTTCGGCCTTGAATACCAAGCACTCCTTCACTGGGGATTGGGGGGTAGAGGCGGCCCAAATCTCGCGGCATCGGTCGAAATATCGCGAGGGCCGAACGATCAAACTGCCATGCATAAAATCTCGGCAAGTATGTGACACGGACTTCTCCTAGTGTTCCCATGTTTATTCATAATCGTGCTCTCTGTGATTTTGTATGACATGGACAATACCCTTAAATGGCAGGGCTTACCTACCAATATGTGGTCAGAGGATGATTCGGCCCGTGACTTCAGGTACGCTGGTGACACCCTTTTGTTTGTTTCGGACCATACCACAGTCAACTCTGAGGGCCTTGCAGTGAAACGTAAAACTATCAACACAGAGTTGCTCCGCCCGCACCCCGGCTAAGATTTTCTGACGGCGCTGTAGTTCCCGTAGCAGAACAGGTCAAATACTTGGGGTAAACAGCATTGTGAATTAGCAGAAGAAGCATATGATAAGTTGAGGTTAGTCGGGAACAGCCGTCTGGGTCAGCTCCCTAAGCTCAACATTTTCCAAAGCACCTTCGTTCCCACACTCTCCGACGGCCTTGACGCTCTGATCCTGACCACACTTTCTTAAATCAGTAAGGCCTCCTACGGTTGATGATATAAATCCGGCATTACCCATAATAAGGCATACTTAGGGTCCTGAAGGTAATGTAGGATTTATATCATCAACCCTACCACTCCAGAATCACCAACCAGCAAGAAAAACAGAGCCAAGGAGCCCAAACTCCCCAGGGAAAGCCTGAATCTGATCTAGCTGGGTAGGATGCGAGAGGAGTTTTCACCCAACCCCGAACTGATGTAGAAATTCCCATAGCGGGTAGAAGTCATGGGTAAGCGATGCTTTCATCATGGAAGTTGCTCAAGAGCACACCGCCCTGGGACCCCATTTTTTGAGAAAGCCAAATCGCAAAGCTCATCCGCAAACGGCGCCAAAGCACGCAGACACGTGCACGCGAAGACAGCAACAAATCGTACACAGTCGTTCAGGGTCCTACTGCCAAGATGAATTACGGGAAGGGGCTTGTCGGCATCACGTGCCTCACCACAGTACCGACAAAAAACCCCTAAACCCTATACCTGAAACCAAAGCCGCTGCACCCTAAAGTCGAAACCCTAAGCCCTGAACCTTAAGCCTTCAACCTCAATCATACACCCTGATGGGCTAAATCCTTGTAAACCCTGCACCCTGATCCCGGTACCCTCAACCTTCAACCTGAAATGCACCCAAACACCCTAAACCCCGCACTCTGAATGATCTTTTCGTCTTGCGACTTCGCATGCACTGCGAGCCGAAACAGGCGTACGCAGCCGCGGAGAAGACGGTGTCGCCGGTCCAGGACAGGTCAAAGTTGCTGCGGTCTCAAGGGTCAAAGGGTTCCGAATAAGACAACGGGACTTCAACCCGAATCACAAAATCTTGAAAGGCGCCAAATTTCGACTCGTCGCCAGAATCGAGATTCCCAGCCGATCTTCCTGCTCGGGTACTCGCGATGAAACTCAGAGGTAAACGGGTCCGTCAACGGCACCCGTTCTCGGCAGTGGCTCCTGGTTGAGCACTCCAAGATAGAGTTTAGTGAAGCCCTGAAAGGGCCTTAATAATTACCTATACTATTTTGGGGTTCCTTATTGTACTTATAGTATAATACCCCGATACCCTATTCCAATTAGTGAGGCCGCTATATAAGCCTTCAGCTGCCTTAAGCTCGAGATGGCAGGAAGACCCGGAGGAGGCAATGCTGAAACAGAGGCCGGGGCGATTTTGCGAGCTTTGACGTCTGCGTACTGAGTGATTCATACTGTAGAGATTCCTAAATGTTTAAGAGTCTAGCATGGGTTTTAGAATGGGTTTTGCTGGTCGGTTTAGCAGGGTCTTAGGCTCCAGAACTCATTGAGTTCCCCGACCCTCAGAGTGCGGATACCTGATTTTGCGGCCTCTGCAAGAAGGATCCTTGGGGTCTGTATCAGGGTCCCCCTGTTTTCTAAAACTCCATGGTAGCACAGCAGCCTCCTCATTTCTGATCGTGTTGCTTCGCCACCAGCAAGAGTAGAACATAAGGGTCGAGAACCAAATCCCTGAAGCCTGAAAACCGTACACGCCGTACACCATCTGTTTAGGCCGTTCTACTCTACTTGCAACCTCAATCAACCCAAATCCCCAAACGCTAAACTCCAAGCCCTAAACCCTGAAAACCCGAAACCCTAACGCCCCCGCCTCCCCCAACCCTTACAAAAAAACAGACCCTAAACCCTAAACCCTAAACCTTAAACCCTAAACCCTTAACCCTGAACCCGAAACCCTAAAACCCTAAATCCTAAACCCTAAAGCTCTCCATGGCCCATGTTGGAGGCTTTGGCAGCTAACGGCCTCCTGTGACCGACTCGTCGATGAGGTGCTCTGCACTCTGGAGAGCCCGATAGGGTGCAGGGCTTAGGGTTTAGGGTTGTAATTGAGGGGCCTTAATAATTAGAAGAAGGTTTGGGGGTATACGCTATACTATAAATATAATAAGAACCACCCAGCAAAGAACACAAAACCTATTCGAATTGTTAAGGCCCCTGCAGTAGGGTTTAGGGTGTAGGGCTTATCAGGGAACATGTCTTAAATCAGGATGCGAAGCCTGTATAGGATTTAAGCTGTCTTCCAGAATTAAGGAACATATTTTGAATCACAATAACAAGCCCTGTAGCATGTTAGATATACGTATATATGTATATATATATATATACATATGAATATGAATATGTATATATATATATATATATATATAACCCTCAAGGGGGCATTTGGCTCTCAGGGGTTGACATGAGTGCATCATGTCTCTTGATGATTCCGAGATTCTGGGATCTCGTTCTTGAGTTCAGGTGCATTGGAGGGAGCTTTAAAGGGGCCTCGGATCCTTATGGGTTTGTTTTTTTGGCTCTAAACATATTGGGGAAATTTTTTTCCCCAATATGTTTAGTTTGTTCTTTTGGCTTTCGAGGTTCTTGGGGCCCGCTTGCAGGTTCAGGTGGTCGAGCAAAGACTAAGGCGTCGTCTCGAGGCCTTGCGACAAGGCTTTCGGATTACGGGGTCCGGGTGCAGAGGGTTGTGGTGTTACACGGCGGGGCTACGAAAAATTTGCCCTAGACCCTGCTGGGTCGAAACCCTAAACCCTAATCCCTGAAACCCTAAACTGAGAACTCTCAACAGGCTTGGCACCCCCCGCAAGAATCCTTGTAGCTCCTTGCCAGTGCGTGGAGGTGCACAGTGCCAGACACGAGCGCTCGGCGGAAGCGAGGCTCTGATTTCTGGGTTCGGGTCCAATATCCCTTAACTAAGAAATAGACCTTAAACTATAGTAGGATCCCTTCTGTGGTTTAAGGGATATTCTTGAATTCAGGGATATTGGAGTAACGGGGTTCAGGTCTTGAGGCTGTGAGACTTTGAGGATTAGGGTTTGGGTTGGGGTTTCGGGGCTGTCAGGAAGGATCGCCCCGAGCCCCAAACCCCAGGCTTTATGCTTGGTTGCACTTTCATAGGAGTATTTAACCCACTTCCTAAGTCTCGAGATCCATCCATAGGACCCTTATTGTAAGGATCTTCCATAGGCAAGGGATCTCCAGATGATCTGGCAATCCGAGATGAAGTTTCAAGCACCCGACTGCCTTCAGGACCTTGAATGCCCGGCGACCCAGCGAGGGGTCGCCCAGGGTCCTAAGAGGGGCTGCTTTTGGCGTGGCATTTACAGGCGCTGGGCTTCAAGGGGCTTTAGGGATGTACTGAGAGGATCGGGGGATCGGCATGAAAGGGAAAAGGTAGGCCAGGATGACATGTTGCGCCTTGGGGGTCGGTTCCTTGAAAGCACAAGTCGCAAACCCCAAGCCAATGAACTATAATTCCTAAACCCAAAACCGTTACGCCCAAAGTCTGAAGCCCAAACTCCAAGCCCTACAAGCCTACGCTTTCAAGGCATCATATAAGGAAACTATCATCAGGAACCCGAACAAGGTAGGTTGTGTGGCGTTCAGGCAAACAACAATTCTGCACATGTCTAGTCGTCCCGGTATCAGCCCTCTGTCCGGCGCCTGGTCCTAAACGCTACGCCCTCTGGGCCGAACCCGGTGCATCAGGAACCACCTCAAACCCTTAAAGCCCTAGAACGCCTGTCTCCTCGACCCCAAACCGCCAAACCCCCAAACCTGCAAACCCCCAAACCCCCTTAAACAGCCAAACAGCTGAACCCCTTCTTGAAGCGCTCAAAAGCCTCGGACCTGCCTTAGCAGAGGCCCTCTCCTACACTGAAGATCGGCTTCTTCCTCGGGTGATTGAGACGTCTGTTGCCAGGGGCTTCGGGTTCTAATGTTGAGGTTTGCGGCGTGAGGGTTCAGGGTTGGAGGTATAGGGGGTTTGAGGTCTTCGGGTTCGAGGTTTGGGGTGTTGGGATTTGGGTTTGGGGCCTCTAGAGGATCATCATAAAGCCCTAAACCATAACTAAACCCTAACCCCTAATCCCTAAACCCTAAACCCTACTCCCTAAAGCGAACCTAAACCCTAATCCCTACACCCTAACCCCTAAACCCTAAACCCTATGCTGAGCAGGGGCTTGACAGGGCTGAACGCAACGACGAGTCGGGCTGCTCCTGTGGGTGTCATGAAAGCTACCATACCTGGAAGGATACGCGGTGCTGCAAGGATGAGGGATAGTGTAAGGGTTCCATAGGGGTTCCATAATGGCTGAAGGGCATGATGGACTTCCTAATACTTCCCTGCGAGGGCCACAAGAAGTGAAGGGGTCTTACTGGCTGGTACTGCTATTCCCTTAATCTTCAGCTGCATGATAAATACGCCACCCGGAAGCCTCTCCCTGAACCGGTACAGGAATCCGAGTCTAGGCACTCAGGCTCCCATTTTTCAAGGGCTCCCCCAGAGCACAGCGCCGAGAAACGATCACCCACGAGGCTTGCTGAGTCCCGCCACGAAGCAGCAAGGTGCATCCTGAACCGTTTGCGGTTTTCAAGTGCTCTTGGTCGGTTGTGTAGGGGTTACACACTTCTTGAGCTTGATTGGGGATTGGTAGGGCTTCAGTACGGGCGTTTAGAGGGTTGTTGAGAAGGGTTCGAAAAGGGCTTGCAGGAGTTTGTGGAGGCTTTATAGGTTGCTTTTTTTGCTGCAGGGTTCGATAAATGCTCTGTCGGAGTTTCGTAGGGTTTCATTGGGTTCAGATTCTGTACCAAACCTAGTGTCTGGACCTGCTTTTAGAAACGGTTCAGGTTCCTGGGCGCAGGGTTGAGGAGATCAAGGATTAAGTTCCAGGTAGGTGCAAAGGTGAAAGTACTGTCTAGATCCGAAAACCACAAAACCCTGAACCCCCAAACCCTAATCCCTAAACCCTAAAACCCCTGAACCCTAAACTCTGAACCTTGGCACTCCAAAATCCCGACCTCCTGGACCCTTCAAGAAGCTGTTGCAGTGTTGGGGAGTTTTCGGGCTCCGAGGCTCTGTGTGTTTCTTCGGTCGAACATCTGGTGGTACAGGGAAGTAGTACTTGGAGGATCATGGGACATAGCAATTAGGGTTCTCAATAAGGTAAACACTGTTATGTTTCATGAATAATCTTAAGTAGGGTACTTTTTACCTTGGTTACTAAGTCCCCTGATCCTCCAAGTAGCTGGGAGTGGGGAGCTAATCTTCGGCTCCAATCGAGCAGGTCGCTCGTCTGACAAGGGCCGGGCCGTGGCTTAGAGAGACCCTTACTGTTGATGGACAAAGTCCTGCATTACCCATTATAAGGAATATACCATAGTTCCCATAGTTTAGAGTCCTTAGCATGCAGGATTTTGTCCATCAGCAGTATGACTATAGTCTCCTAGGTGGGTAAAGATGAATTTACTGCATTCGCTTGCAAGGGGCTAGGCACCCTAATTCAGAGGGAGCCGTATCCGTATCTATATACATATATATATATATATATACATATATATATATATATATTATATATATATATATATTATATATATATATATATATATATATATTATATGCCTGCAAGGAAGGCGACGAAGGACAAACCCCAAACCCGAAACCTTAAAAGTCTATGAGACTCGGCCAGGCTGTCAGCGGAGGTGTCGCAACCGGCACCTGCGCGGCTGCAGGTGCCCAGCGGGTTCTAGCCTCTGAATTTACTGCTTGTCGAAGCAATGTAGAGTCATGGTATCCGCTCAAAGTCTACGTTTGCCCCAAAACCCTATCCCGAACTATGGTAAACTTTGGCTGTGAAATCCATCAGACGACGTTTTGTCGCCTGTGCAGCCCACCCTCGCACCCTGGTCCAGGACGTAGCCCAAACTGCTGATAAAAAGTAGCATCCGGAAAAGGCCCTAAATTTCCTAAATCATAAACCCTAGGCCCTGAACTTTCCTACCCTTATAGAAGCCGGAATCCCTGCAGACTAAAATCTTAAGCCTGAAACCTAAATCTACTATAGGGGCCCTAATAGTAGGAAATAGGGCTTGTGTACTATACTCATAACAAGGAGCCTCCCCAAACCCTATTCCAATTATTAAGGCCCCTACGTGACAAGCTTCACGCCCGAAGACGATGGCCCAAAGACGATGGCAGGACCTGCGAAGCTCACGGCTGCGAGGAAGCAGAGCGCCACTTCACTGCTTTCATGTGGGTAGTTGTCAAAATTAGGGTCCCTTCTTGGATACCCTAAGTAATAGGTGCCGTATTATAATAAGGACCCAAAACGGAACCCTAATTTTGACAACCACCCATGTAGGCGACCTTTGTCTTTGTGGGGTTTACAGTAGGCCCCACAAAGGTTGGAAACCAGATTAAGGACAATTAGCTCTTAAGGATTGAGGCTATTGGATTTCCAAACTTGGGGCTTCTACTATATGTCATCCCACAAACAGTTATCCTTTCCTGGGCCAGGGAACTGAGCAACTCGGTATTCGGGATTCAGGAGTGATAGGAACCCTATACCCTCATAGGGTTTTGGGGGTTCCGTACTAGAACTAAAGTATGATACCCCTGCAAACCATCTTGTAATTGTTAAGGCCTCTACACCTCGAATCTCAAAACGCTGAAGTTTTCTGCAAACCCCCTGATTGGACGCAAAGGTCCGCGTCTGCCCGGCGCTCAGGGGCTCAGCTTCTTTGGGAGGTCCATCAGTTGGCTGAGGGCTTACGGTTCAGGATGCTCAGGATTTGGTGGAGCTTTCAAAGGTTTTAGTGAGGGATTGTGTAACTTCTTCAGCATAGGACTTTTTCAAGGGCTTTCTCGGGTGTTGTACGGGATTAGGGTGTTTGGTTTGGAGTTGACGGTATGGCCTCTATACGGGTTTCAAGGTTCATGGTTCGGAGTTTAGCATGGCGGCGATGGTGGTGGGTGCTGGGTGGTCGTGGTGATGGTCTGGCATTGGGCGTCGTCGATGTCGTGGTCGTTGTCGGGGTGTTGTTGCTACTCCTACGACGCTATGGCTCGTACTGGTTGTCAACCGTCTTAGATCACCGAGAAGGACAGCCCCTGTCGCCAACTTCAGTCCCCGCATAAATATGGAGCTCGGAAGAGAGGTCCCCACTGATCCGTTCGGGAAAAGTACACTTGAAGATACTCACAGACTATTTTAGTTATTGACGCCACCACTTTCTAGAGGAACCGCACCCACTCGGGTGCTGGAAACAAGACCGAGATGCCAGACCCTTATCTGGGACTATGTTCGAGGGTCCTCGTTGCTAGAACAGGTTCCTTTAGTGTGTATTGTACTATAGGTACAATAAGGGATCCTAAGCAACCCTATTCTGACTACTTGGGCTCCTATATGAATCCCGTATGCCTGAAACCCTTGAACGCGGAACGTCGAACCTTTCCCCCAACCGTAGATGCTAAACCCAAACCAGACCAATATTGCAGAAGCCTAATCAATGCATCCTAAACACTAAACCCTGAATAGTACGAGGAGATTCTTGAAGGTAAAGGCCCCTACAAAACACCCCTAGTTTCAGGACACCCTGCTTCCAACGCCCGTAGAACACCCTTGTCAAACCTTCGTAAGATTGCCCCCGTAGGAAAGCCCCTAGTTTCTGAAACCCTATAAGGGAGTTTCCGAAAATAGGGGACCCTAATATAGGACCCCAAATAGTAAGATCCTTATTATAAGGACCCCAAAATACGGTACCCCTAATTTTCGGAAACTCCCATAACATCCATGTAAAAACCTCGGGGCTGGTGCTGTAGAGGTTATAGTAAAAATCATATCAACAGATCCTTATGAAAGCCCCTAGTTTAGGAAACCCTACAACACCCATATAAACTCCTCATAAGGCCCGTATCAAAGCCCTTAGGTTTGAGAACTCCTCCCCCCCAAACCCCTAAACCTTAAATCCCTAAACCTCTAAATCCTAAACCCCCAAACCCTAATCCCCAAACCCTAGACCCCTAAACCCCGGCGTCGATGCGGAGGGCGCTCTCTTCACCGAGGAGGCCGTGTTGCGGGCTGAGGAGGAGGAGCTGAGGGCTCTGAGAGGTGGACTCGGCATAACAAAGGGGGCCCAAATAATTTGCCAAGACTAGTTTGGGGGTTCCTTATTCGATTTGTAGTAAAATGGGCCCCCAAAACCCTATACTGATTATTCAGGACCCTATACAAGGGGGTTCCAAAAAAACCTCGGAACTTCTCGTAAAAGTTTCATCTCTGAAACCATAGGAACTTCTCAAGGGTTTCTTAAGTCCCTAAACCATAGGAGCTTGCAGGGGTTTCACCGAATTTTTGGGGGGTTAGTTTAAGGTTTGGCGTGTAGGGCTCAGGGTTTGAGGGGGTTTTAAAGATCATATCGGCTCTTCGCTTGCTCAAGACGCCATTCCGGTTTGGCGTTTAGGGTTTGGGGTTTAGGGATTTAGGGGTTTATGGGTTTAGGGGTTTAGGGGTTTAGGTGTTTGGGGTTTAGGGCTATTTTCGATGTTGCTGTGCTCGATGAGTTGTCCACGGCGTGTTGAAGCGAAGCCTACGGTTTGTTCTTGAAACACTGAGCAGTTCTAAAGCCTCATACAGGTTTAGTGCCTTGAACCCCCTAAGGCCTTGGCTGAAAGCCGAAGGACATTACAAGGCGTGTGCTTGTCTGGTGAAGATTTCTAGGCTGTGCACAGCTGGAGTGCGTCATGAAGCCTACACCCCCAAACCGAATGACGCTGAAACCCAACCGAGATCCCAAACTCTGGAGCCGAAGCCCTAAGTCCTGAAGCCTGAAACCTGAATAAACTCCAAGAAACTCTAGAGCCAAACTGTCGGGGGGGGGGGGGATCCAACGGTGCTTGGTGCATTCGAGGAGTGCTCTGTACGCCTAACTTGTTGCATGACACAGAGAGAGGGGATGAGCGAGGCAGAGGGGGCCGAAAGGCCGAGAGGCAGAGGTACGAAAGGGGCTCAAAATAATTACCAATATGCACAATACTATATTGAGGGTTCCTTACTACAATTATTGTATAATGGGCCCCAAGTATGAAGGCCCATAATATTAGAGAGGCAGGGAGGAGGGACAGGCGGGATCCAGTTGAAGCGACGGGGGCCACTTCTGGTGCAAGGTACAGCAGAGCTGTGAGTTGATTTATTTTCAGGACATTGTATGAGTTCTCAAAGGGGATGGCCAGATCCTTGATGCCTTGCCGCAGCCGTCTGGTATCATCTCTCTGCTCAGTTAGTCAGCCTCAGGCTGATCTCCCGGTAGAAAGCCATGATTGCCGTCACCATGTCCTCCTCCAGCTTGCGCGTGCTCGCCGAAGGGAATGCAAATCAGTGTGATGTGCGCCGCCACTGCTACATCCTCCCTCCCTGCCCCTTTCCCCCCCGCTCGCCTCCCCCTCCTCCCCAGTAAACGCTGGCGGGAGGTAGTGGGGAGGCAAAATGCCCAGAGCAGGTCTACTGCTCGAACCCAAGCCCCAGATGGGCCCTGAAGGAATGCACCTCCAGGCCCAGCCCCTTCAGATGGTCCCAGCACTTGAGGGACCACGTAAGCGACCCAGAATGGCCCCAAAGACCCGGGAGAAGAGGACCCAGTGCCCAGAGGCGCAGCTCTACCGGCTGCTCCGCAGGCAGGATGCGGGGCGATTGGGAAGACGGCATGAAAGATATTGGGGGAAAATAGTTCTTCCCCAATTTATTTAGGAGTCGCAAAGTATTGCGTTCGAAATGTAGGGGCCTTAAGAATTAGAAGAGGGTTTTTGGGGGTTCCTTATTATAACTATAGTAACTATAGTACAGTATACCCCCAAACCCTACTCTAATTATTGAGGCCCCTAGTGAACCTGTCTCTGCTTCGATAACTTCCAGGATCATGGGACTTAGTAATTAGGGTTACGAATAGGGTAACTATAGCTATAACTACTTACAACCCCGATTAGGGTACTTATAACCGGGCCGTACTTACCAAGTCCTCCGATCCTCCAAGAAAGGTTCACGAGTTACACCAGGAAGAGCCTGGTTTCTGCGATTGGGGTTCCTACGGTTGATGATATGGGTGTTTGCCAAAATTAGGGTCCCTTTTTGGGTCCCGATGATAGTACGGCACCTATTATTTAGGGTGCCCAAAAAGGGGCCATACTTTTGACAACCACCCATATAAATCCTGCATTACCTTAAGGACCCTAAACTATGGGAATTATGGTATATTTCTTTTCATGGGTAATGCAGGATATATATTATCAACCGTACACGGCAAACCGCAAACCCCAAACCCCAAGCCCGAAGACCCCCCTAAAACCAAAATTTTGGTTTGCGGCGTCTACTTGGAAGTTCTACGCAATCATACGTTTAGTTGCTTTCCTTATGCACAACTTGTTACGAAGTCCCATGATCCGAAAAGCCGTAGTCTTCTTCGGGGAGCCCTTAAGGAGCCCTGTAAGGACACCCTTTGAGGAACCCAAGAAGGAAGCTTTAAAGGAAGCCTTTAAGGACGCCCTTGAGGAAGCCTTGTTGCCAAAAGTGCAAACCTGTTTCGTCTTGGAGGCTGCGCCCGGAGCGCCGGAGGCATCTCGCCGAGCGATTTTCGCAGGCCACCGACGCGATCCCTTTGAGGGCTCTTTAAGGCTTCTATAACGGCTTTAGTAAGGGTTCTTTCAGGCTTCTACAAGGGTCCGTAAGGGTTCTACAAGGTTTCTGTTGAGGGTTCTATACGGGTCACTGAAGGATTCTATAATGTTTCTTTCGGAGTGTTTTCGGAAAGCAACAGGTCGTTTCACACAGATGAGGTCTTGAGCAAATCAGAGCAGTTGCTTCAGAGTGTTTTCACGAAAGCTAGCACAGCTAGGCTTTCGTCTTTATCCCAGAAATGCTCTGGCACCACCGAATGATTTAAGTTAGCCTGGAGAAAGCAACATCCGCCAGCCTGGCTGCAGGGAGAGAAGTGGGGGCAAGGGGCGGGCGGCGGCGGGGTTGCCGGAGGGTTGTCGCACAGAAAAAAACGCCCAAAGGGTAGCTATAAGGGTATTGAAGTGTTCCAAGCGCGTTACTTAAGTGCCGTGTAACTCCTCGCGCTCTGATTCGTATCGGCATACTCTCCGAGACCACCGCGATGCCAGCTTTGTGTTCGCAAAATTCACCGGCTTGTGTTGTGGCAGGGTTCTTTCTGTCACTCAATAGCGCAATAGCTGCCAACACAAAACAGAATGAGGATCACTGGTGCTGTTGGTCGACGTTGCGTAGTCATACTGCTGTTAGTGATTGTCTATGCTTCTGGCATTTCTGCGATTAGTAGCACCCCCATGCGAGGCAGGGACGGTAATGTTTGTTGCTGTTACTGGTACTACCGCTATTACTTAGTTATTACTATTCTTATTGTTATTTTCTCTATCAGCTGTGATCGTTATTATGTATCATTTTACTACGGCTGCAAACAGTACCAGTATATGCCAGTATGATACACGCTCATTTTGGTGTTAGTGTTCTGCTTCTTTCTCCAAACGCTATTACTGTTGTCACGCACTATAACCCTCAACATTGCTCTTCCCAGCCCAAATGCCTAAACTCTCAAACCCTTCGCACCTAAAACCGAAGCCAACCCTAAGCCGTAAAACGGCCTGAATCCCAAAAAAGCTTTTGCCATTAAGCCCCTAACGCCCAGGGACCCGTAAATCCCTAAAGCCGAAAAGCCTTCGTCACCTTTTTTGGGAACCCACATCCACTTCTGGCCCTTGCAGAAACCGTTATGGTAACCCTGGCAGTAACTCCTTCGTAGCAGCCCTCACAGAACCCAAAACCTTAGATACTAAACCCGTATGAACCCTGGACCCTGAACCCACATGAAACCCTAAGAAACCGTACCACAACCCCAAACTAAGAAACCTTCTTAGAATCCGAAACCTAGAAAATAATCCCGAAAATCTAAACTCTCTTAGAATCCGAGACCCTTCACAGAAACGTTAAATTCTCCTTACAATAGCCTAAACCCTAAACCCTAAACCCTAAAGGACTCTAAACCTTCTTTTGATGTCTTCTCATGTTCTCTCCCGGGATCCTCAATCTTAAACCCTAAACCCTAAAGGACCCTAAACCTTCTTTTGGTGTCTTCTCATCTCCTATTGGGTTTAAGTACCCATAAAAATGTAAAATGTTACCCAACTATGAAAAAGTCATGTTTTCCCTAAACCCCTAAACCCCTAAACCCCTAAACCCCTAAACCCTAAACCCCTCGCCGGGGGCTTCGGCCTTTTGGAAGAGGCGCAGCGCCTTGCGCTGGAGCGCTGGATCCTGGAGCCTCCGACAGCTGTCAAGGGGCTATGACAGATAGATAGATAAAGATATGTGGGTATATATGTATGTATAAGTGTATATATATATATATGTATATATGTATATATGTATGAATATACACACATATATATATATATATATGCATATATATATATATATATATATATATACATATATATATTATACATATATATATACACACACACACATATATATATATATATATATATATATATATATAGAAATGTAAAGACATATAAAGATATTAAAATGTGTGTATATATATATATGTACAGATGGATAGACAGGTAGATTATACATGTAGACATATAGAGAACGACATTGTGGAGGCCTGCGTTTTGTGGGGGTATCTCATTCTTGCTTTTTTGTGGGTTCAGTTAATGTTCATACTGCAGCTTATTTAGCTAATGCTCACACGGCAGTTTATTACTCGGACAAGTTGCAGCGAGTTTGTCCTTGCGTTCTATTCCATTTGATGAGTTGGTATGTTCGTACTTGTGCTCTGTTTCGTTCCATTAGTCGCCATAGTCTTGTAAGATGTGCGTCAGGCGGAGGGATTGCATAGAGAGAGAGAGCAGGAGGAGAGGCCCGGGGGGCAAAAACAGAAGGAGTGTCTTTTCTTGACCCCTGCTCCCGCCTCTCCGCCGGTTTCTCCTTTCACCCAATCTTTCACCCGTCCCTCGCATCCTCCTAATCTCCCCTTTGCTTCCATATCCGTTGTACCGTGTCGCCAACACCTCTGTATAGACGAGTTCTTGCAGGCACGAACCCGGATTTGTTTTTTCCGTGCTGCGGGACCCAGCATTCTTAAGTGTTCCAGGCGGATATCGCCCGTTGGCATCCAGCCTCACAGCCAAAGAAGAACTGGAGTCCTCTGCGGGAGACACCTGCATGGTGGCCATGTCCGTCGCCGCTGAACATTGGAGCCACTTGAAGTGGACAGAGTTGCGGCCGCAGTCGCAGAAGTACTGGAATCGGTTTTGATGCACTCTTTAGGATGGCTCGGCATCAGACCTGTACCCAACTTTGGCTGCTTTGCTCGAGCAGATCAAGGTTCAGGCCAGGTCGCATGCCTGCAACCCAGAGAGAGATGTCCTCGTGGCTGTGCATCGTATTATCCCAGGATCAATATGCGCTTAGTTTGGGCACATACATCGGAGAGCTTGAGCTGGGCTTGGCTAAGTGCGAGCTTCAACACCACGCTGGATCCGTGTTTGTATGTGGGATTTTTTCCGTCGCTCAAGCTCGTTCAGATACCTTACCTTCGTGCGCGCACGCTGATGCAGCCCTCGTGAAATTCCGGCGGGACGGTCGGACCGACCACTGGAGTCAGCTGCGACTGAAAATATGTGAATGCCAGGGGCGCGGTTGTCTCCTCTCTCGCCGACGAAAGAATATGTCAAGCCATCCTGAGGTCTGCCCTTTTCGTAGTTTTCCACAGAAAGATGTACTTCTGAGTTGTAATCCGGCCAGATTATGGTTGAAAAACATCTCGGATGCCTGATGGCACGGCTACACAGAGAGCTGCGGAGCTTGAAGATGTGTGTACGAGCACTTCTGGGTGAGCCGAGGTGACGAAAACTCTCAAGGTGCATCAGTTGGCTCCACTTCATGCGATGGGACTGCTAGGCCCTACTATCATGTTTGAGTATCAGTTTCATACCCCTGTTGCGACAATTCTTATGTTGAATGCATAACCTTGTACCTGTTCTCGATAAGCAAGAGTTCAGATTTGTTGACGTGTCGCAAGATTTCAGATTTTAGCATCGCATGCAGATTCTTCCCTCCGCTCCAGCCATCATGGCAAAATCGCGCTGCGATATATGTAAGAAGTGCGGACGCGGTCGGTGTGAATGTGCGCAGGGCTATACGGTAATCCGGAAAGATGGCTCCCATGCATTGATCAAGCATAAAGACACGAAACATTCAGAAAGTTTCCGCGCACAACAGAGTGAAGTCTGCCACTCGCAGGCCCGAGATTGCCGTGCTGATTGCAAAATGCAACTCTGTGACCCAGGCTCCAGATTCTATTGAGAGCGTTCCCCATGCGAGCTCCTCCAGCCCGACGCGACTGAAACATAGCTGAAGTTTTAAAGCTCCAAGCCGACTTTTCAGAAAACCACGAAAGCAAGGTTGGAAGCAGATGAAAAGGTTTTGTTGTGACGAACGAAGCTAGGTGATGACGAGAGCAAAGCCGAGCATGACAGCAGAAGAAAGGGTTGCCTGGAATCGCCAGTCAAACCTGCGTCCCCCGACGCAGCACGCAAGAATGGCATAGCTGCCACCATGTTTTAGTCGCTGCTGCAGCACATGGGCTTGTGTGTTGATGTAAAGTTCAGAAGTCCGCTTCTTAGTACTGCCACAACAAGAACAACAGCAACAACAGCAAGATCACCATCACTTTCACCACCACCGCCATCACCACCCCCACTGGCGGCGATGACGACGACAACACAAACGCACATGATGGTCGTGGCGACCTCATCCGTTTTCGCTCAGCCGCCTACTTCAACGAGTTCAGCACGAGAAAGAAGTTGGCCAGGGCCGCTGCGCTTCCGGCACAGAATCCCATGCATGTCAACAAGCACACGCTTAAGAAGTGGAGTGTGCGCCCTAAAAAGTCAACTCGTACACCCACTGTGTTTGTCACATGTTCCTTTCGCGTGCGGCGGTCCATCTCATTCCTTCCCAAGATCCTTTACGCAGCATAGCAAGCTCTTATCCCATCGTCTGGAGAATAGCCACCCGACGGCCCTTCGGGTAGGCCGAATCGAGTTTGCAAGTCGGCTTGGATAGAAAGGTCGTGCACATGGGATTTGGTCATGGCGACACGCAAGTAAAACTAAAACATGTAGAAAATACACGAAAACACGTACCATGCTCGAGAAGCCGGGCCTCCAGCATGTCCATTTTCTATAGATACACAAATTCATAGGTATATCGATAAATACATATGCATAAACTATCAACAAATACAGTTATAAGTATGTATTTTTGTGTATATACAGACATACATATGTATGGAGCATCAATAACAATTTTAGTATTAATAATCGCGAAGAAGCAGATGACTATGCTAACAGTATTTAAGTATGTAGACGCGCAAATGCAGAAGTACTTAGATAGATGTTGTAAGAAGTGTGAGTATTCGTATGAATACAAACAACATATACACACAAACACAGGTGCACATAGGTAGCTTTAATCATCTATATGTGTGTATGTGTGTGTTTTTACATATACATATTCATATCCGTTCTTGTGTAGTAAATGTTTCGCAGGGCTTTTACGTGTTTCTACAGATACGATTCGTTCGAACGTTTTTTTAGATTGGATTTTGCACGGGTTTTGCAGCTTGTATGGGTTTCAAAAGGGCTTTACATGGCGTCAGAAGCGTGTTGCGGGCGCTGGAATCTGGGGTTAGTTTAGAGAGTGGTTTAGGATTGAGGAAAAAGTTTCGTGACATTTGTGCCATTCGGGGTTATGGGTGTACGGTTTGATGTGCCGGGTGTGCGGTTTGGGACTGTGGGGTTTAAGGCTAGGTTCAGGCTTCCGCCTTGTATGGGTCGTACTTCGCGAGGGTCCGAAGCCACGATGTCGATTATTTAAATCTTGGTATTTTCCCACGTGTTGTGCGGAAAAGTCAGACATTCAGCTGGCTTATGATGACCCTTATGCAAATCCTTGTAAAGCAGCAGAAACACCAAGCCTTACAATCGAAGCCCTCGACCCTCGTTGATTTCATGAACCTTAGACCTTAAACCTTACGCCCCAAACCTTCAACCCTGAACCCGAAACCCCAAGCCTGACCGGCAAGCTTTGAGAGAAGAGGATGGCGGGCTTGACTGCCACAGCGGAGGAGGCCAGAGAGATGATGGGTTCAGGGTGGAAGCTTCTGGACGTTAGCGCTTCTGGGGAGTTTTTGCGTCCACCTGAGACGGGTCCAATCGTCAATTGGCGCATGTGGACTAAACCCACTAGACCCTAACCCTGACGTCCCCAAAGCACCGAAGGCTCCAGCGGAAAGAACTCCAGCCCGAAATCTGAGATGTGGCAGACCTTGGGATTAGGAGAGCCACTAGATGGATCTTCCTTGTTACAGAACGCAGACTTCCAAAATAGCTTGAGATAGAAGCCCAAACAGAAAGCAAAGCCATTCCTGAGGGCTCCTTGTTCTGACTATATGGAAAGTCTTCATGTCAGAAGGATCTTATATCCCCCCCTCCTTCCCCAAACCCCTGTATTTGAGCCCCCATTCGTCCGAACAGGGGCTGGAAGCCCCACGCCCCTGGGCCGGGCTACAGAGGGAAGCAAGGCGACGTCCGCGGCGTTTGAGTTGCTGTATTCTGAGGTTTTTGCACGTAGCTTTTCGGTTTAAGGGTTCAGGGAGTTCGGATAAAATCCGTGTTGGTATGTGTGGGAGTCGTATTGTCGCAACAAGTCGCTAGGTAATCATTCGAGTTAGAAGTATCGCAACTGGAGTCATCTAGCCTGTAGCCTAGTAGCGACCTACTGCTCTCCCCCAATCCCCTGTCCGCCAGCTCCTAAACCCCTCAAGCCCACACACTAAACCCCTAAACCTTAAGCTCCATGGACGAAACCCCGTGATCCTTCGAACAGTGCCTGTAGTCACGCTTACAGTCTTGGCTTTCTTGGCTTTCGCTTCTGTCGAGGGCCCGGGGATTTAGGAATTCAGGCTTCTGGTGGGTTCCCTATTCAAGCCTGGGATTTGAGTGCGCTCGCCATCAACGGATAAGGGTTTGGGTTGAGGGTTCAGGTTTTAGGAACGGGTTTACGGCCCACATGGCGAACAATCGCAGAGTCGAGTCATCTGCTCTGCATTGCTCACGGAAGCCAAGCTGCACACCACATCTGGAAACCGTCTGCTTGACGATTCGCATGTCAAACGCGGCTGCTGCGATCCCAGAAGCCGGACGAAATAGTACAAAGCTGGGCTGGGTGCCAGCACAGGCGACCGGCAATGCCAATACTCCCTGCCGAGTCCCGGCACCCAAGGGACTATGGGCGAAGGCCTGGAAAGTGCCAGCAAACACCGCAAACCCGCGGAGAGGGAACTTGCAAGCGCAGAGGCCCGCCACAGCCAAACAAGAGCATCAAGCCCACGCTGCCAGGTCGGAAACTCCAAAACCATGAACCCGAACCATCACCTCTGTGTGACACTTCACATGATGAAGTCCACAGGTAGTAGTAGTAATAGTAGTAGTAGTAGTAGTAGCAGCAGCAGTAGCAGCAGCAGCAGGAGGAGGAGGAGGAGCAGTAGTAGGAGACCAGAGCCTCTCTTATAGCCTCTGCGAGAAACTGCGCAACGTCCAGGCCCTCCGCCGCGGACGCCGAGGCCCCGCGAAAGATGCCTCCAATGTCGGTCTCAGTATATCTGTTAAATATAAACATATATATATATATACATTTCGTAGAAGGCTGAGTAGTTAATGCTGATATTGCTCGGGTCTCCTTATCATGATTATGCTACAAGGTACCCCCCAAAGCTGTGAGAATTCTTGAGTCGGAAGCCTTGCGCACAACGCTTGCACCACGGTCGAGGAGGGGACTTGATACGAAGACGAAGGAGGCGAATACGAATGCTGCTAACCACGAACAGTTAGGGTTTCGTGTTTGGGGTTTAGGGTTTAGGGTTGAGGGTTTAGCGGAATGGTTAGAGCAATAGTCAGAAGCCAGTTGCTCCTATGAATACAGAGGAGGCGTAGAACAATGCTCAAAAGTTGGAGGGTGCTTTCATACTTGCAGATGCAGTTGTGAGGACGGCTAGAATGCAGCATGGAAGACGTTGCGTTAATGGTTGGCCGCCCTAGATGTTGTAGGCCGTGCTCTGTGGCTTTTTGGGAGTCAGGCTGGCCGGGTTTGGCGCAAAGTTGTTTCGGGTTTGGCTGAAGGTTCCGAGCAGTTGAATGTTTCAACACTTTGGAGTTTGAGGTTTAGGATTTTGCATGTAGCGTTAAGGTTTGGGGTAGCCGAGGGATTTGAATTCAGCACAGTCATAGATATAAATATTGATATAGATATAGGTATGGTTTTGGATTGCGTTTCGAGGTCCCACAACCGCTCCAGACGGTGAGGGGGAGACAAAGCTTTCTAAGCTCCAGACCAATAGGCTTACAGTTCGATTTCAAATAATCGCAGCGTGCGGTGGAGGATCATAACCCCAAGCCATAAGCCCTAAGAATCGGGAGCGTGCAAGAGGCCCGGGCCGACCTGAAAGCGATGTACAGGTGCGTGCGTCCTACTGGCCATAAGGATATTGCACAGTTTGCAACACATCTGCACAAGATGGATGAACGATTATAGCAATGCGAGTCATGATGGAAGCAATAGTACGCAGAGTAGTAGTAGTAGTAGCAGCAGGAGTAGTAGTAGTAGTAGTAGTAGTAGTAGTAGTAGTAGTAGTAGTAGTAGTAGTACTAGTAGTAGTAGTAGTAGTAGTAGTAGTAGTAGTAGTAGTAGTAGTAGTAGTAGTAGTAGTAGTAGTAGTAGTAGTAGTAGTCAAGTACCGTAAGAATGATAACACCGATGGACCGAACCCAGAAAAGCTTTCGTAAGAGCTGCGGTTGTAAGTCGGGGGCCTACTGGCCAGACCGTTATCAAGCTTTCAGAAATAGCTCAGGAAACCCTGGACACCACTGTAGTTGATTGAGCTGACGGCTTGCGGGGTTTCAGGTCTACGGTTCTGCGTAGAGGGTTTGGAGGCATAGTAAGCTGCAGGGTTGTGCAGACGACATCCCCAGGCATGGTGCGTAACCGCAGTAAAGTTCTCTTTACTATGAGCCCTAACGGTCTACGGTTGAAGGTGGTCAAGGCTTGTTTCCGACTGTACAAAAAACCCTGGCGTAGAATTCCGGATGTTATTTGGATCAACTCTGTTTGGATTATATGCAGATCCATGATGACGTTGCGACTAACCTGAGACTCCAAGTATCTTTGCGAAACCATACAATGTTTTGCTTCAGCAAAGCGGTTACACAATGTACTGCTTGTACAGGGCAATGAACATTTTTGCAAAGAAAAGAAAAAGAACAGTGTACCCGGATACCTTGCATCTTACGGGGAATGATCGTGCAGTCGGGCAGCGTTGAGCTGTCACGTGTCAATCAAGCCTTTTGAACTATCTTTGCACCGAAGCCCTATTCCTGAACAAGAACCGTGCCAAGCAAGCTATTCTCGGCATGTTGTGACGCAGCGAAAACATGCGACGACAAACGGAAGGTGGATGTTCTCTGACCGATACAGCACAGTTGGATGCATCCATCTTCCCGATATCCTAGAAGTGCTCCGGCTTGCACATGTTAGGTCTGTGACGGCTCTATAAGACCCGATGGTCCGTCATTGATTTTGACATTTCCCCGAAGTGTATGTCATTTCCTTTTGGATTCAGGGTTTGCCCCTAGACCTTGAACCCCAAAACCCAAAAACCCCAAGCCCTAAACCGTTTGGGTCGAGGAGGTTGGGGCCTTGGCACCCAAGGCCATGATCATCAGAGAAGCAGATATACATATATATATATATATATATATATCTATGTATCTATATCTATATATATCTCTATATATATATATATGTGAAATATTTTCCAACTTTTCAATGCTAAAGCTTAAGAACAGCCAGAGCAAGGGTTGACACTCGAGTCATAGAAGTGGCAATGGGAAGCTGCTGTTTGCCACTAGCATCAGTACTACTACCATATGATTAGTGCCCGTTTTTGGTTATTCCTTCCGAAGATGTCTAGGCTTTACGAGCGTTGCGTCCTTTTTTTCAGGGTTTTCCGAATTCAGGATTCGGGTGTACCGGTGCACGCAGGGTTTTCGCACTTCGGGGGGTTCGGTGGCGGTAGGGCGAGGGGGGAATTCCGTCATGTCCGAAGCTTGAATTGTTGTGCACGTCATGGAGCCGTACTGCTTAAGAACATGTCATGTCCGAAGCTTCACTTGTTGTGTGCTTCATAGAGCCATGCCGCTTATCAACATTCCTTGTGTTGTTGTTGTTGTTGGTACGATCGCCGTGTGATGTACTCCAGGGCCTCCACGTCCTGGTTTTTACGATGCGAAACGCTCGTGGATGTTTGTACACTTGGGTGTCGATCTGGGAATGGGTGTGTTGACAGGAGCTCCTCCGATTTGTTGTTTTCAATCTTTGCGGATTTTCTTCTTCGAGCAATGTCGAAAGCTCAGACTCTTCGAATTTTTCACACGTCCTGACAAAACACCCGTCTACGAATAGACCGAACAAAGATAAATAGATTAGCATCTGCTTGGCTTTAAGACATTCTTGTTTGCGGCTGCGCAAAAGCCGGAGCCAGTTTTCAAGTTTTGCACGTTTTGACGCAGAAGCGCATGATTTCGCACCCCAGGCAGATCACAGTGGCAGTGTTGTGTTTTACTGCTATCTACAACACAAAACGCTTCCCTGCGCTGCAGTGCGCGAGTGAACAGGGGGGTTCGGAGCTTTGCTATTCGTTGTGAATTGCATTTTACAACTATACATGCGCACATCTACGAGCAAATGCCGCTACCGCCACGCCTGCTATTCTTGCTGCTGCTGCTGCTGCTGCTGCTGCTGCTGCTGCTGCCATCAGCACCGCAACTGCGTGTGGTGGCAATCACGATGATAATCGATATAGTAGCACTGGTAACCAAGGCTAGCAGCATCCTCTGCCCCATTCTCAAGCCCTAAACCACCTCTTGTGGCACCGAGACGCCACAGGCCCAGGACGCGGAGTCCACTGCCGATTCCATGGCGGCAGGTGTTTCCTTGCAATGTGTCCTTTTTGATGGGGTCGGCGAGGGATTCAACCATGGAGTTAGAGCAGGGATGTATAAAACCGAACCGATTCTTTTTAAACATGTCCTTCTAATTTGGGGTTTAGATCCGGGTTCCTGAAGCGACTACCCTGAATCGTGAAGACACAGTTGGTCGACCTTCTACCAAGATATTCGAAATCGTGCCTCAATACTGGATCCCCGTTATGATCCCTTCTAAGCTAAACTGCTAAAGATGTCTATTGTATTCCGGGGTCTACATTAACCCGAAACCATGAACCCCTGGAAGTTTGGGAGCATCGGATTAGGGTGTGAAGGATGCCCCAAATCTTTGCCCTACAGATCCCCACTTGGCGGAGATCTTCTGCCATGAACTGTATATATAGGGGCAAGAAAAACCAGGAATGGTGTTCCCCTTGAGGTCCCTATATGATCATGCTGGAATGTCTCCCAAACCCTGGTCTAATTCTGGTTCTAGCAAGGCACTCCTACTATCGTCAAGCCTACTGCAGGTCTGAGTGGTTCTCGGGCAACTTCTGTTGTTGGCCATCCGTAAAAACAAGTCAAAACGATAAGCCTTAAACTCCAGAAACCATAGACTCTAGACCTTAACTTTGGAGGGCCTGATAAAAAAGGAATCGCACCTAAAGCTTCAACCCCAGATCCTAGGGTTCATTCAGGGTTGCAGATCTATTGATGCTCTTAAGAGTCGATAGGTTCGCGTTGGAGATCTGCTGCTTGTAGCTTTCGATAGGCATTGGGTGGATTGACTCTACCCAAGTCGTCAAAGTTGTCGGAGTCGTGGATGGACAGCACGCTGCATTCCTGCAGGCGTTAGAATTGCGGTACTCGGACCTGTCCGGACATGCTTTTTTGGGGGGTGGGTGTTTGCTCTAACAACGGGTCTCTTTCGTGTTTATACTACAAGCGACCTTGTTATTGAGGGCCTTCTTCTTTTTTTCTGACATTTTCTTGTCGACACCGCCCAACACCATCGAAATGCGATGGTATAGCGGCAATGACCTCAACACCAACGAATGCCCCTCACTACCGCGCATCCAGACAGAGAGAGAGAGAGAGAGAGAGAGAGAGAGAGAGAGAGAGAGAGAGAGCGCAGGCAGCTCTACCGTGCAGCCGCCACTGTTGGGCCTTTCCATGCAAGGGGCTCAGCCACTTGAAGGATCCCGCGACTTAGTAACCAGGCTGTCTTGGAAGCATGACAACTTCAGATGCGTCGTTTGCCAAGTCTTCTGATCCCCGACTAGAATGAAAATCGACCGGCTTGGGGTTGAATAACGGCTTTCAGGGCCATGCTTTGTCAAATCAAGTGGAGTGACGGGCATCCGCGGTGGGTTTATCGTCGTTCTAAACTTGCTTACACCAACTTGCTTGCAAGCTACTTTCCGCGAGAAGGGGCATGGGCCCAGAAAAGTTTGGACTCGGCGGACCGCTGAGGCATTGAGCTAGTACGTAATCGCTCTAGTATAGTTTTGGTGACCTTCGTACTGACTATGTTGCCATTGTAATGCTTTGTTGTTATTACTAGTCTTTTGATTCGTAGTAGTAGCAGCAGTAGCAGTAGTAGTAGCAGCAGTAGTAGTAGTAGCAGCAGGGCAGCTTCGGGCAGCTGCATGGACAACCGTGCGAAACTGATGGATCCTGTGAGTGATCTTGCCCGACTACAGGACTGAACTTGGACCAACATGGAAGTTCAGAGCCATGAAGACATGACATCGGCACCCGAAGCGGTGTTCTGAGTACAGGTGCACTATCACATACCTGAGCATCCTTTTCTAGTGACTCAGGCCCTTGTTTGACTACAACTAAACCTCTGAGCTCCAACCCGGCAAGCCGCTTCACTTCGTGATTCCTTGGTAGGCGATGAATCCCTCTCGTAATCCCGAAAAGGGTTAAAACCAAAAGGGTCAACCGTAGGTTCGCACAGAAAATTGCAGAATACCCTCAATTGAAGAAGAGACCGAGCCGTGGGATGTATTTGACATTAATACCAGTATAGCTTAAGCTTCAATCCCATTGCTAGGTCTGTTCCTTATCATTTTTGAGAACTGAAGGTGGCTTCCCGCTATGACGCGGATTTGACCACTGCGGATTCTCGCCAGAGTACAGCACTGCGGGGTGTTGTGTTTAAACGGTTGGGAGCTACTACTACTACTACTACCACTACTACTACTACTACTACTACTACTACTACTACTGCTACTACTACTGCTACTACTACTACTACTACTACTACTACTATTACTACTACTACTACTGCTACTACTACTGCTACTGCTGCTACTACTACTACTACTACTACTACTACTACTACTGCTACTTCGCTTCACTATTGCAGAGTAGTAATGACAGAACAGTGGAAAGAATGATGACGAGGGGCATTTTGAGCTAAAGCATTAAAAGCGGTAGCAAACAATGCGCCTTACAATGTCACAATATGGTATGCTCTAGACCCTGCATAAGGCTTGCAACACGCGTATTAAGCACTCTTGTCACTTTAGACCCTCTGCCGAGACTCTCAACCCTAAAACCCTAAACCCCTAAAGCCTTAAACAATAGATCCTAAAAGCCCAAGCCCTTAAATCAACCCTGAAACCTTAAAGCCCTCAACCCTACTCCCTAAACCTAAGCCTTAAATCAGCCCGCAAACCTTAAAACCCTAAACCCAAATCTCCCTAAGCCGAAGCCCTGAGGAGCGTTTTCGCGACGTGCTCAACGGCGTCGCACGGCGCGTGGCGGAGGCTACCTCGGACTCGGAGGCGCCACAAAAGACTAGCGATCTTTTCTTACTTTTGGTTAGTAGGGAATGAAAGGGGCCTTTTAAGGGATCGATAGGGGTACTATAATATAGGGGCCTTAATAATCCTATAACTTACCATTGGTTAGTAATAGTAGGGAATGGAAGAATGGTAGTAATAGTAGTTACAAATGTTACAATACCCCAGTCCTCCATTCCTTATCTAAGTTCTGAAGACATGTGGAGTATGGTTTCTAGTATAAGAGGTGGGGTCTTGACGGCCAGGAAACTGACAACACGACGACGTTGCGACGCCGGCACGGCGACGATGCGACAACGGTCCGGCGGCGGTGTGACGACGACACAGCGACAACGCGACGACGATGCGACAACGATGCCACGACCGTGCGACGACAATGCGACGACGGCGCGACGAGCATGCGACGATGCTGCGCGAAATGGACACGACAGCGACGGCAACGAAAACAACGACCTGACCACCTTGCGACGACACGCCGACGATGCGAAGACGCTTTGCAACGCTTATTTGGGCTTTATGACGGATGGACGGAAGCTGCGCGGCGGACAGACGACGGATGTGCGGCGGAGGCGCGACGGCAGTGCGACAGACGCGCCATAGACGGACGACCGAAGTGCGTCCGTCGCGCGTCTGTTGTGCATCCGCTGCGCCAGTGTCGTCTGTCCGTCCCGCGCCCACGGTCCATCCGTCATAAGGCCGAAATATAGCTTATTTCGGCCTTATGACGGATGGACGGTGGGCGCGGGACGGACAGACGACGGATGCGCGACGGTCGCCCGTCCGCCGCGTGTCCGTCGTCTGTCCGCCGCGCAGCCGTCATATGGCCGAAATAAGGCTTATTTCGGCCTTATGACGGGTGGACGGCGGGAGCGCGGCGGACAGACGACGGATGCGTAACGGATGTGTGGCGGCCCGCCGCGCGTCCGCCGCACCTCCGTCGCGCATCCGTCATCTGTCCGCCGCGCAGCCGCCGCGCGTCCGTCATAAGGCCGAAATAAGCCTTATTTCGGCCTTATGACGGATGGACGGCGGTTGCGCGGCGGACAGACGACGGATGCGCGACGGTCGCCCGTCCGCCGCGCGTCCGTCGTCTGTCCGCCGCGCAGACGCCGCGCAGCCTTCATAAGGCCGAAATACGGCTTATTTCGGCCTTATGACGGGTGGACGGCGGGCGCGCGGCGGACAGACGACGGATGTGTGACGGATGTGCGGCCCGCCACGCGTCCGCCGCACCTCCGTCGCGCATGCGTCATCTGTCCGCCGCGCAGCCGCCGCGCGTCCGTCATAAGGCCGAAATAAGCCTTAATTCAGCCTATATGACGGATGGACGGCGGGCGCGCGACGGACAGACAACGGATGCGTAACGGATGTGCGGCCCGCCGCGCGTCCGCCGCACCTCCGTCATCTGTCCGCCGCGCAGCCGCCGCGCGTCCGTCATAAGGCCGAAATATGCCTTATTTCGGCCTTATGACGGCTGGACGGCCGGCGTGCGACGGACAGATGACGCTCGCGTGGCGGATGCACGACAGGCGCGCGATGACGTGGTCGTCGCTCCGTCGTCGTCGTGTCGTTGTAGCGTCGTCGTCGCATCGTTGTCCTGTCGTCGTCGCGTCGTTGTGCTGTCGTCGTCGTGTCGCCGTCCTGTCGTCGTCCACCCGTCGTCGTGGCATCGTCCACCCGTCGTCGTGGCATCGTCCACCCGTCGTCATGGCCTTGTTCCTTTGGTCAGCTGCCAAAGTCAATGGCGTCAGCTTTTTGCTTACTGACTAACACATACCTTTAGAACTTAGATAATCCATTCCCTACTAACCAACGGTAAGTTTTAGGGTCTCATGCTTTGAGTTTACGGTTTCCTGTAAAGGGATCTGTAGAGAGTTTAGGGTTCCCTTAAACGGATCTATAGAGAGGTTTAGGGCTTCCTTTAAAGGGATCTATATAGGCACCATAGAGTATTATAGGGTGTGCAGGGGTTAAGGGTTGATGGATTAGGTTTTAGGGTGTCGGGTTCTTTCAGGCTTGTAAATGTCCTAGAAGGGTTCTATAAGGTGAGGTTTCTTTTAAGGGTCCTTTATGGGGTCGTGTAAGGCTTGGTATAGGGCTCCTGCAAGTAGAAGGTGAGTTTCTTCAGTCTTTAAGGGGGCTTGTGAGGGTTCTATGAGGGCTCCTGTGCAGGTTCTACAGGGGGAGGAGTTTCAAAGCAGCAGCCTAAAAGGTTTCTAAAGGGTTCTTAATCGGTTTTATCATGTGCCTGTAAGATTGTTTATGGTGTTGGATAAGGTTTCAGTTTTTCAAGTTCAGGGGTCCAGGAGATTAAGTTTTCAGAAAGAGTATCCCCTTCTAGTCCGTGCATTTTTAGTTTAGTCTGATAGAAAGCATTATTCTACTTATCGAGGCCTTGTATCAAACACCATGGTCCGAATGCCGATGCCCTTGAACTGAAGGGAGCCCTCGAACAAGACCCAACACGCCAAAACCTTAAGCCGTTTAAAGCACCGAAACGAGCCCCGAAAAGCCTTACGGCCCTAAACCCTTCACCCTAATCTCTAAACCTAAACTCTAAATCACCTCAGCCTTTAGCCCCAAATCCTAATACCGAAATCCTAAACCCCAAACCCCAAACCACCCTAAACCCTAAATCCCGAACTCGACACCCTGAACTCTAAACACAAAACCCGGAAACCTAAAGCCCAAACCGTCAACCCCGAACCTATAAGCCGAAAACCTGTAACCTGAACCCTAAACCCTAAACCCTGAACCCTAAACCCTAAACCCGAAACCCTAAACCCGAAACCCTAAACCCTAAACCCTAAACCCTAAACCCTAAACCCTAAACCCTGGAGGTGGAACGAAGCTTCCGGGCAGCTTTGGCCGACGAGCCAAGGCGAGGTGCCTTCTGCCTCAAGGGGGTCTTGGGCTGTAGGGGCCTTAATCAGGGTCTATAAGGGATCGACAGTAGGGTTCTATGGTATAGGGGGTTCTATGGTATAGGGGCCTGAATGATTACCATAGGGTTCCTTTAAAAAGGGGTCTATATAAGGGTTACTACAAGGGGTACTATACAGGTGCTATGATTTCGGGGCCTTAACAAGTACCTATACAGTTTTGGGGGGGTTCCTTATTATAATCATAGTATATTCGGCCCCCCAAGAAACTATTCTAATTATTAAGGCCCCTATAGTAGGGTCCTTGGATCTGAAGTTTTTTTCAAAGGGGTTATAGGGCTCGTAGTAGGGGTGCTGGTGTCTTCTAGAGGGTTTGGAAGGGTTCTCAGAGTCGTGTAGGGTCTAGGTGTCAAGGCCTGCAGGGTTGGAGGGGCCGCTTGGGGTTCTGTAGGGATTTTGCGAGGTGGCTTTGAAGGGATTAGTTGGAAGCTGTGCAGTTTTTTTTGGGTAGCTTTGCAAGAGGACTCCAAGAATCGTGCTTTCAGGGTCTCGCGGGGTGTTGGTTCTGGCAGAATTGAGGGGTGTGGGGTGTGATGTGCACTCAGGCCACGTAGGACTTCATTGGCGGTTTGGCTTTCGTCAGCTCTTGGTGTTCTGGGCTTTTGTGAACCCTGCACTGAATTTGTTCGTAGTGCTGTTCCTTTCTCTCTCACAACCGCAAACTATTGCATGTGAAACTCCGTCGCAAGACCTCCTTTCAGGATGCCTAGTTCGAAATCTCATTGACGCAGGCCAACCGCATGATTTTCCTGACATGAAATTTAGAAGGTCTCGGGGCCAAAAGCCAGCATCTGTCAGGGTCTCGAGTGTTATTAAGGTGTTAGCTTTAGCTTTAGCTTTTTGGAGGGATTGAGGGTTTACGCCGCTCCAGTTGTTCTGCACGGGCGGTCGCTTTGGAAGCACACCCGCCCCGGTACGAACGCATATCTGCACAGTACCCGTTTCGTACGCCTTCTAGTAGCCCTCAGAGCAACCGTTAGAGTAACCCATACAGTCCCCCTAACCCTAAACCCCAAACCCCTAAACTCCAAACCCTAAACCCCTAAACCCCAAACCCTAGCTCCTAAACCAGTTCCCCTGACGCTACATGCTGCTACGAGGAAGTGGGGACTGGACGGATGCGAGGAGCCGCGAGCCGTGTGCTGTCAGCTAGATAATCAGAGCTTCGTAGAAGCTCTCGCTCCATAGGTGTCTTCTTGACGAAACGGTTTAGGGCTTAGGGTTCAGGGATTCACCACGAATCGTATCCTCAACATCAACCCCAACAGCATCGAGGCGCACGCCCTCCCAAGCCCTGAAGCCGGAGAGAGATAGCTTCGATCTAGAGTTGCGCAGCAGGACGTCATGTTAAACATAGCGCTAGTTTACGGTATTTTGTTACCAGCACCCACGTAGGTGGCTTTGTTGGCACCTGTGGACCCACCCCGAACAGCCGAGAACCGGGTTCTGTGAGCACAGCATTCAGGCAGCCTTGAGTTGGTCACAGCAGATGCTCAGGGTCGATGCTTCATGGTATGCAGTATGCTGTGTTACAAAGCTAAGTGTCGTGGCCAGGACATGTGCCTGTGCTTCACGGTGTCCGTGTCAGCCAAGCATTGGGTGGGGAGGCCGCTCATGTCTTGTGCCTGGCGCCTGAGTACAACAGCAAAGCACTCCTGAGCAACATAACTGTGGAAGAGGTACGCACATCGAATAGTACACGCGTAGCATATACACGCACACAGGTATACATACATATATATATATATATATATATATGTATATGTATATATATATATATATATATATGTATGTATATATATATATATATATATATACACATACATATACATATACTCACACGTATATGTAAGTATGTAACGTGTATATACATATATACATATATGTATGTATATATATATATATATATATACACATATTTGTATGTATGTATATATGTATGTATGTATGTATGTATGTATGTGCATTTTTACACATGACTCTTTGCCTCTCTGCTCTCTCTCTCTCTCTCTCTCCCTCCCTGTTTGTGTTCCTTTCTCTCCCTCCCTCCCTCCCTCCCTCCCTCCCTCCCCCTCGCGCAGGCAAACTAGGACAGTCAGGCATGGGTTCTACACCCATAGGGCCTTAAGAAGCAGGGAATGGGGTTCCCTTTAGGAATCCATAAGGGTACTGTTGGGGATTCATATAGGGGCCTTCATACCGCAGTAGGGGTTTTGGGGGTAAATGGTACAGTGTTTACAATCAGGGCTATAACGGGATCATCTTATTCGAAACTCCAGCGTTCTACATGACAGTGTGTAGTGTGTCCCTGCTGCGAGGCCTTTGGTCACTCCTCGCTTTGCACTCACGAAACTGGAGGACCGCCAGAGGGTTTAGGTTCTGGGATTTAAGGTTCACGTGGACCCTAAAGAACCTACCTTTCTGGGGTTCGCTATATGATCTATGGTGAGTTTCAGAAAGGTAGGTTCTTTAGGGTCCAGGTGGGGTTTACGGTTTAGGTTTTTTGAGCTTCAAGGAATAAGCGTGGACTGCCGGAAAGCTTCACTAGGTTTTTCACAAAGAGATTGCTGCAGTCGAAGCCTAAACTACAATTATACGCCCCAAACCCAAGGACCTCACTGTTGAGTTTCAACCTCGAGTATGGGAGCCTTCGTCATGGGTATCCGTGGGTTTGTGGTCGGGAAACGGCCCTGTCATGGTTCCTGGCAGCCCGCAATAGTAAGGCGTATCATCTATATCTGTAATCATGAGAGGGATCATCTTATGAAGCCATGAGACCTTTCAAGTTCAGTGGACTCCAAGAGAGTACCCGACAAGTAGCACTTCGGCGCTAGGATTCCAGATCTGACAACCTGAAGCCAAACTCCTAAGGCCCAAAACCTCCATAAGAAATCCCAGCAAACCCTGAACCGTAAACCCTAGCTCGGCCCTAGAACCTAAACTCCAAACCGCCCAAATCCTAAAGACGGAAAGCCCGAACCTTGAACCCCTAAACCCCAACCCAAAGCCAAAACGCCCCCCTAAAGCCCTCACCTAAACACACCCCTAAACTAGATCCCTTATGGATCCCTGAAAGGAACCCCTAGGGGTTCCTGTCACAAACCCTAAAGCCCTCTTTCAGGAGGGTCTCCGGGCCTGGCGCAAGCTTCGCCAGGCCTCGCGGAGCGGCTTTTGGAGCTCAGCGACAGAAGGGATCTGAGGGTTCTTTTTTCGGGGTTTAGGGTTTAGGGTTCAGGGGCTTTGCGATTCTGAGGGATTGTTTTTGGGGTGTTCTCCTTTGAGAGTTGCGACGACGATTACGATACTAGCCGGGTTTTTATTGTGGGGGCTACTGCCAGGGGGGCTGTAACGGTTTTAGGGTTCAGGGTTCAGGGTCCAGGGTGTGAGTTTCAGGGTTTTGATCGAAAGTATAGATGGCCGGGTTTCCAGCTTATGGCGCCTTCCTGCGATCCAAAATAGTTTTGGAGTCGGGATAAGTATGAACTTCAAATCTTGACAAGTCTTGTGTTTTTATAGTAAAGAGTAGAGATGATGTGTAAAACGGAGCCGCCCGCCCAGCAATGCCATCCATCTGCGGAGTGCTTGCCCGCGTTGCTGCTGTCCGGGTTGGATCTTCGGATACTTGGAGGATCAGGGGACTTAGCAAATAGGAGCTAAAGTTATATTTATACTTATAACCCCAATTAGGGTACTAATCACCTTACTTACTAAGTCCCGTGATCCTCTAAGTAGGAGCTGGTGACAACGAGTCTGCAGAGATTGCGGAGGGCTAGGTGCTCGAACTTGTGGGGACGGTGCACGCCCGCTTAGAGTCCATGGTTTGGGGTTTAGGATTTAATACTAGGACCCATCTCCTGAAGTGATTGCCTCACGATCCAAAGCTCAGAGGCAGGTTCAAGAGACGCAAACTCTGAGCCTCTGTATCTATAATGGTGGTTCTTTGGTGGGGTTCCTTTGCGTACCAAAGCAGGGCGTCACTATTGAAATAAGATTAGGACTCTACGGGGGACGTTGACTTGCAGGACAACCGTATGGATCGAAACAATACAGACCTTGAAACCCAAAACCCGCCGAAAACCTGAACCCGCCTAAACCCCAAGCCCTCCACCCGGGCAAGGCTCGCGCATCGGTGGGTAACGGGCCGATGAATCGGTACAGCCAGAAGAGGCCTGGGGTTCAGGATTTGGGGTTAGGGTTTGGGGTTCAGGGTTTGGGGTTTAGGGTTTGGGGTTCAGGGATTAGAGAGCAGTCGGGGGGTTAGGATTGGAGGTTAGGGTTTGGGGTTTAGATCGTGTTTTTTTGTTTGTTGTTTCTTATAGTTTTCTTTAGTGGATTCAATCGGGCACTGCAGGCATTTAAGAGCCGAAGATGATGATGGTGATGGCTATGGCGATGATGACACTTTTGATGACGATGGTGAGTTGTTGATGATGATGATGCTGATGATGGCGATCGATGGAGATGCTTCTCGACGATGTTTTTGTGTGTCGGCCGCTGCCGCTGCTGCTGCCGTGGCGCCGAGTGGTGAAGGTCAAGGTCAAGGTGATGGTGAGAATGTTGTTGTTGCTGCCGCTGATGATGATGCTGATGATGCTGGTGAGGATGTTGATGCTGCTGATGATGATGATGATAACCATGATGCTGAGAGGGATACTGGCAGCCACAAAAAGAATTCATCTTAAACTTGAGCTATCATCGCTCCGGCTACCAGTGGCAGATGTTTTTCGCAAACTTTCATAGCCGGGTTTCGGCAATCTCGGCCCAGGGGGAACTGCTGGGGCCATTAGAGGCTGAAGGGATCGTGGAGGTGGCGGTTAGGGGGTTTGGGGCTAGGGGCATTCAGGGATCTAGAATTAGGACGTGTTGGTGATTCGGAGATTCAGATCTGGAATGGGTGGGCTTGTTGAACAAGTGGGGGTCTTTTCAGGCCTTATCTAAAAGAAAGCAAAGCAAGATGCGGTGGCGTGCGTAATATCAGCCACCGCCTCTTCTCGCCATGCTTCGTATTTGGAGACCTTCTGGGCAAGAGCTGACAGCAGTAAGCGCAGAAGAGTTCACAGACGCAGGTGCGGTGAAGAAGCATCTGCGTGAACTGTATGGCTTCCCGGTGTATTTGCAGCAGCTTCTGCATGCCGGAAGGAGCTTAGCTGATGACTTCAAGGTGGACAAAGGTATGGATTTGCAAGTGGTGCTGCTGACCATCTCTGGCCTTTCGCGCAGGGGCCATGCTTCAAGTATCGCAGCACAAGATCTCGCAGACGCTGCTCGACGAAATGATGTTAATGCGGTGCGATGCTTGCTGGAAGCTGGTGCTGATCAAGCTTTCCGCATCGGTGACAAGACAGCCCTGATGCTCGCATCTGAGAGAGGCCACTCAGAAATTGTACGTTTGCTGCTGGAAGCTGGCGCCGATATAGACTGTTGGGACAATTTCGGACGGACGGCTCTGCTGCTCGCATCTGAAAGTGGTCACTTGGAGAACGTGCGTTTGCTGCTGGAAGCGGGTGCTGATAAAGACTGCTGGAACACTGTCGGCGAGACAGCCTTACTGCTCGCATCTGAGAGTGGCCACTTGGAGGTTGCACGTCTGCTGCTGGAAGCTGGTGCTAACAAGGATTGCGCTGACCTTGTCGGAAAAACAGCCTTATTGCGCGCATCTGAGAGTGGCCACTCGGAGATTGCACGCTTGCTGCTGGAAGCTGGTGCCGACAAGGATTGCAAAGACCTTGCCGGAATGACAGCCCTATTGCTGGCATCAGAGGGTGGTCATTCGGAAGTTGCACGTTTGCTGCTGGAAGCTGGTGTTGCTAAAGATATCCAGGAAGTTGACGATGGTTGTACAGCCTTAACGCTCACAACTCGAAGCTTGGAGTCTGCTTCAAGCCGGCGTTGATAGCGACTGACAGGGTCAGGGCGGCAAAACAGCCAGGATGTTCTCATCTAGGATAGGTCACATAGAGATTGCACATTGGCTTCGGTAAGCCGGTGCTGAAAAAGCTACGCTTGACGTGCCTGGTCCGTACATCTCGGGGTGTTCAGTTGGAGGTTGCCCGGTTGCTGTCAAAGGCTGGTGATTGTGAGGCTGGTGCTAACTGGGATCCTCTCTATCCCTAGGCCCTAAACGCAACAAAAATCCTAAAGCCTAGAGCTTACAGTTTAGGCCCTCAGTTCCAAACCCTACAGCCCTAAATATGTCGAATATAGGGCCAGTACTATTTGGGGGAGTTCCTTATTGTAATTTTCGCATAATGGGCCCCAAAACCCTATTCTAATTATTAAGGTCCCTATATTGTAGAACCCTTCTTATAGACTTTTATAGATAGCACCATTTAAAAAGAACCCTATTCTAATTGTTAAGGCCCCTATAGTATCTTCTCTCGTTGCAGTTTGGTCTCTTGGCATGCCAGCCGCTCCAAGCGCTGCCAGCCGCAAGCCCCAAGCCCCAAGCCCTATATTTTCGGCTCACTTAGCAAAAAGCTTATGCGTATGGCTATCTTTAAGATGGAATCAGTTAGAGTGCCGAAAAGGTTACCCGCACCTGTGTCCTACTTACTAAGTCCGCTTGATCCTTAAAGCAGCAGGAAGGGAATTTGCTTTGGCGTTCGGTTTTCGCGAGCTTCCAGCTCGTCATCTATAGTTTAGGGTCTGGCCTTCAGGGTTTGAAGTTCGGGTTTAGCATGCTCGACCTTGCCCCAAAACGCTTTGAGTTTCATCTATGAAGCCTGGAACGCTTTAGTCGCGAGCCCAGTAGAAGATCCCAGTAAACGAACGCCCCCCCCCGAGAATGACAGTCCGATTCCTGCAGCGGCGTGAATGAGTAGCAATAGCACCCGTTATAACAAGAAGCACCAAAGTCCTCTTAGCATCTAACGCTCTTCGAATTTCGGATGCAGAAGACTCCGTCTAAAATCTCGTATTCGAAAGACATGAAACACTCCTTCGATAAATCCCTCCGCCTTTGGGATGGCTGACGGGCACCATTAACATGCAACGGCCCACATGTGCAAGTCCTGGCGCTTGTTTTAGGGTCTGAGGTGCAAGGAGGAGTACCTGACTCAGGCCTCCTTATAACATAGGAAGAACATCAGTGTTTCGGGATGTAAGCTTCGGCTGGAAGGTTTAGCCTGAAAGATCTTCTTCACGAGCATAGGTTCTGACACCCGGCCTCGTCCCTGAAGCCCAGAAGTCCTAACGTCCGAAGTTTTTCAGAGGCTGCCAAACCTGGACGCTGCGTGGCAGCCGCTGAGCCAGGCCGGCTATTAGCGTAGGCGTTTAAGGGTTTAGGGCTCTTTAGGGTTGAAGATAGCAACACTGGTAGTAAGTACTTGTTGAAGTTTTGATGGTGCTCAGTATTGTCTTCACTGTACCTTGTATCCAAAACCTACGACGTAAACCCTAAACTCCATCGCAGGAAGCATACTCAGTTTCGCCATCTTCAGAAGCAGAAAGGCTCCACAGATGATCCCTTCACCCTCCCTTCGCGGAAAAAAGTTTAGGGTTGAGGGAATTTTGCATCAATCCTGAAGCTCTTCACACGAATCTTCATAGAACTCTTGACAATGATCCTTATAACACCCTTCAAAGATCGGTACAAAAAGCCACCGTGGACAAAAGTCCTTATATTACCCGGGACAACATTTCGTATAAAGCCGTTTCACAGCCATAACCTCAGCCTCCACCCCAACAAGCCCGACTGCTACGCCGAACAAACGGACCCTTGAACCAACTGGCAGCTCTGCTTGGAAGCCTAAGGGCCTAAGATTTTGGGCCTTGCAAGTTCTGAGCCGAAAGTTTACGCGATTTCAACAAAATCCGGACAACCCTGATATCCATAAGCCCTGAAGCCTAACACCCCTGTCTTGGAGAGGCTTTCCTGGATGCCTGGGCTCTTGCCGGGCGCGGTGCTGTGTCGAAGGCGGATCTTGCAAAGGTGGTTTTGTAGGCAGCCCTACACCCACACATGCTCCATAAAGAAACCACGTCCATCAGCAAGTATATAGAGATACGTGGTTGCACCACTCTTTACACGCATCCACACAGACAGACAGGCAGGGGGAGACAGACAAGTACTCATGCATGCACGCATGAATACGCCCCAATGCGAATCTGAAAAGTCCTGAACCGAAAGCTTACCGGGTAAGCCAGGAGTCCAAAGACCCGATCGCAAGCTTCTTTCGAGTTTTGGGCTTGGGTTTACGGTGCAGGGTTTAGAGCTTTGTATGCTTCGGCTTGGACGTAGATTTAGCCAATGGTCATGCAAAATCATGGAGCAGGTGCTGTTCATGCAAGTCACAACGTCAAGCCCGAGCCAAAGGGAAGCCTCTGTCTGTCTGTTTATTTCGTTTGTTTATATACTTGTTTGCAGATATGTGCAAGTATGTGTACAAGCATGTGTGTGTGTGTGTAAGCACGGGTGTGAGGAGTGGTTACAGAAGAAAGAATGTATATACTATAGGGGACTTAATAATTACCGGGGTTCCTTATTATAACTATAGTATCACGGGCCCCAAAACCTTATTAAAAATCAAATTAGATAGATAGATAGCTAGCCAGCCTCTCGGCTGCTGCCGCAGGAGGAGTAGCGCGAGTGCTTGAAATCGTAATCGTGTTAGGGGCAGCCATAGTAGCCTAAACCCAACCAGAGTTTGTTTACTTCTAACACCACTTGTCACCTACTTGGCATTTCCCCTGATCCTTACTTATAACCCGCGACTATGATAACCTACTTTCTATTTCACCTGGTTCTTGAAGAAGGTTTTTTAACGCAGAAGAGGGTGTTGAAAGCACCCTCTTCTAAGAACAAGAGAGTTTTTAAAACCCTCTTCCAAGAGCGAGAGCTCTCGCCGGAGGCTGCGCGGAAGCTGGAGGTCTCCTGGGCACACAGTGTCTTCTTAAATGAGAGCTTTTGTCTCTGTGTGTGTGTGTGGGGGGCTTTTTTCGCTGAGGGTTTCGAGTTTCTCGGGCTCGGTTCGGAAATAGTCATACTGATAGCAATGGTACGAGCAACAGTAGTAGTGATATCAATAGGGATGCCATCATTTTGAAGAGCTGGCCTTTACTATTGGATATCAAGTGATTTGTGCTTCAAGACAGGTTTTTACGTTGCCTCCTCCTGCCATATCTGTCCATTCGGACAGAGGTGCACAATCAATATAGGAGCCTTGACAATTACCAATGGTATCCCTTCTTAGTCGCTATTTAGCTGTACCCAATGCACACCAAAACCCGATTAAAGTTATCAAGGCCCGTATATTTTCGACGGAGAGGATTGTCCCGTGAGGATTGGGGTGCCGCAGGGTGGACATATTCATGACACCAACACTGCTTTTTGTTGAATTCTGTTCATACGTATCTGTATATAGACCTAGATACGTCCAAACAGCTATGTGTGTATATCTGTGCCTGTCTATTTAGATGTATGTTTGCATCAATGGATGGATGGATGTTTGTACAAGAGTTACCTTGACACTAGAGTCTAAAGCCCGAACCCTCGAAACCCAAAACCTTGAACCCTAAACCCACAACCCTATCCCTCAGCATATTCCAGCCACAACACAGTTACACCGTAGTAAAACCGTACAATACCCAATCACAAGCCTGGTAGGGCCTCTAAAACCCTAGTAGGGTCTCTGTTTTCTTATAGTCGGGTCTCTAAAGCTCTAGAGTGCTAGTACATTCTCTATTTCCTTAGTTGGGTCTCTGGAGCTCTAAAGTCCTAGTACATTCTCTATTTCCCGAGTTGGGTCTCTAGAGCTCTAGAGTCCTAGTACATTCTCTATTTCCTTAGTTTTGTCTCTAGAGCTCTAGAGCCCTTTTTGTCTCCAGGCACTCCGCGAACGGCACAAGCAGCGCGCCGTGGCGCGCCCGGCGGTACGCACAGCGGTGCGCCCAGCACCGGAGCCTCGAACTCCAACCCAGAGGGCCTGATATACTGTTAGAATAGGGTGTTGGGGCCCATGATATTACTATAATTACAATAAGGAACACCCAAGATAGTATAGGTAATGAAAGGATTATACCTTAAACAGCCGTAAGGGGCCTACTATGTCGTGAGTTTCGGAATGAGGGGTAGCTTTTAGTTAAGAGGTATGAGGCTCTCGTAGTGCCCCAATGAGGAGCCGTAGTGACTCCCAAGCATCACCTTTTGTGAGAGATATTTCCTTTTTCTGACTTAGTAGGGCTGTTTTTTGTATATGCGCGTCTTGGGTTCCTAAACCCTAAACCCTAAACCCTAAGCATTTCAACTTTATGGCTCTAGGCCTCAGGCTTTGGGTTGGTTGCCTAGAGGTTGAGGCTTTAGGTGGGGTAATAAGGGGCCTAAATGATGACCAATACTATTGTGGGGGCTCCTTATTATACTTATAGTATAGTGGGCCCAAAACCCTAGTCTAATCTTTAAGGCCCCTATGTTCCAGTGGAGGCGGTTCAGCCGAAACATGAGCCAGAGAAACACGAAGCCTGACCGCAGCTGTGAGGATCGAGTGGGTCTTGGTTGTAGTGGGTTGGTGTCTGCAAGGCTTCAGCCAGAGTTCAGTCACCGGTCACAGTTGTCATAGCCACAGGCAGAGTCAGACCTTCAGACTTCACGGGCTTCTCAGTCCCTGGGGTGGGCCCCCCAAGCCGAAGCCCCCAATTTCCGAGCTGGAGGATGGCTCTCTCCCAAAGGCCCGAAACAAAACAAAAGCTGAGAGTCTTGAAAGCCGAGAGTTCCTAGCGCCCACAGCATAGACTGCATCTTCAAAACACTCACCTCTAGCATTACATGAAGCTCCTAACCTGAACTGAAGCCTCCCCTCAACCCCAAAATCACCGGAATACCCAACCCCGAAGCCTTAACCCCTACACAACCCTAAGCTCTCAAAGCCTAACGCCCCGAGTTCGGGGGGACAAACTCTCCCCCGCCGCTGACATGGCGGACTTCTCCAACTGGGATGGGGGTGTCTGCACCGGCGTGGTGATGCCACTTGCCTGTACCCTAAACACCGAACCCTAAAGCCTAGATCCTAAACTCAAATCGAAAAGAAGAAAACTCTACCCTGGGGGGTTCCGCAAGGATGCTGGGTCTTCCAGACGCTCTTGAGGCATTTACGTCTGGCTCTGAGGCCGCACCAAGCGGCCTTAAAGCCTTAAAACCACCTTCAAATCCCAAGCACTAAACCCCAAGCCCTGAACCCTACATTCTTTCATGGGCCCATGTTAAAAAACACTATAAACTCGTTGTAAGCCCTGCGATCTCCCTTGCTAAGTTAAGTTCCAAAAAGCGGGATCAAATCAGCCGAAGCCCTTCAAAGCAAGCATATCCGAAAGCCTGTAGATCCTAGACCTCCGAGACCCCAGTCCCGAAGCCTCCAAAGCCTTAGGCTATCGACCGAATGATCGAGGCCCCCGTAGCAACCCCAGACCCAGAAACCCTCAAGCCTTCAGGCCGTCAAAAGCCGTATATGATGCCTTAAGCTAAAAGGCTGACAGCCCTTGTAGAGCCCGCACACCCTAGACTCTAACGCCTTATACATGCATCAAAATGCCATTCTAGATACCAAGGCCCCTGCAATAAACCGTACACCCTCACACTCGAAAGACTTGACTCTCTCAAACACAAAGCCCTGAACCAACAGGAAACCCAACAAAAACCCTAAACCGTGTAGGCCCCTATATTCAACCGACCTCTAGCCAAAAGGTTGATAGCCGATAACCGATAACCCTTACAGATCCAGATCCTGACGCCCTGGATTGAGCCTTAACGCCCGAAGCCCAAAACCATCAACGGTCCGCATGAATAAGGCTGACGGAGAGCCATCGCCATGATAGAGCCTTTAGAGTCAGCCATTACGGCCCGACATTAAAATCCACACAAAGTAGATTTAGCCTGAAAGCCAAGCCCTAAAACCAGAAAGGCTGATAGCGGTGCTTAGCACCCGATACTTTTTCCAGAACGGCCAGCCCGAGTGGGGTCTCGCGCGGCAGGCGCTGACTCACTGCGCAGTGTTGAACGGAGTAGTTCGTGCGTATTGTGTTGTTTGTCCACGGGTATGCTTAGCCTTTTCAAGCAGTTTCTTCATCTTCATGGTTTAGTTTCTTCATGGTTTCTATACTGTCCTTGATGGCTTCTGCAGTCCTGCAGTTAAGGGTTTAGCGTGCATGTCTGTCTGTCTGCATGGATGCATGCCGTGCATGTGTACATGCATCTACAATATGTCTCTCTCTCCATCTCCGTATCTATCTCTATCCTTACCTCTGCTCCACCTCTAGTTCTAGATTCTAGGTCTATCTCAATGTCTCGATGAAGAGAAAGCAGATGGATTGGCCCTGGTGCTGCACTTTCGGACGCCGTTGTTCCGTTCTGCATTGTCGCGCTTGGCTTGAGGCTCAACATGCGCAGCTTTTTCTAGCCGGGAGCCCTAAATATGACCCTACCCTGAAAAAGACGGCAAAAACAGAAACCCCTGAAACAACCCAGGCCCCCAAGCCGAAACTCTGCATAGGCCCTACATGAATTCTATGACCTAACCAAACTCTGAACCCCAAAGGGTGGTTGTCAAAATTCGGGTCCCGGTTTGGGTACCCTACATAATGGGTGCCGTATTATTTTAAGGACCCAAAAGGGACTCTAATTTTAACAACCACCCTTTATAGAACCCTTATAGATCCCTTTAATGAACCCTTATAGATCCCTTTAAGGAACCCTTTAAGGGACCCTAATTTTGACAACCACCCAAAGTCGGAGGCCCTCCGTTGGAGCGCAGGGTGCAGCGAAGCGCTTCCCGCGTCCCTGGAGGCGGGGCCGCGCAGAAAGCCTAGGGCTCCGAACCCCAAGCTCCATATAGGGACTATAGGGTTTAGGGTTCGGGGTTTAGGGTTTAGGGTTCAGGCTCCGAACCCCAAGCTCCAAAACCGTAGGGCCCTGACTAGAATTGGGCCTTTTGGGGTATAGGGACTATGGGGCCCATCTGGGGTTTCAGCTTAACATAAGACCTTATACCCGGAATCTGACATGTGGGTTCCGGGTTTTCGAAAGGGTCCTCGACGAGTCCTGAAAAGATCATGTCCTGGCGAAGCTCAGCAACCCTGCAACCTAGACGGAGGATGTAGTGCTCCAGGTTTTCCGGAGTTTAGGTTTCAGGTTTTCTGGAGTTTAGGTTTCAGGGCTTGGGGTTCAAGGGTTTAGATGTCTTGCTCCACCGTTCGGCTCCAAGTTCACAATCCTCGGACCTTTACGGCTTGGCTTTGCTGCCTGTACCTTTAGCAAAGCATGGGTTGCTGGGAGCAGAATTTCGTCCAGGCATGTGCATATGTGTTTGAGAACGTATACGGACATGTATATGTAATCATATGTGTACACATACAGGTATTTGTATTTGTATCTTTACATGCATTTGCACATGTATCTGTATGTGTGTTTTCACATCATGTATGTGCATACCTTGACGTACACTTGCACACCCAGATCATACATACATACAGTACATACATACTTACATGCATACATACATGCATGCATACATGCGTACATACAGGCAGACTTGCCTGTGTACACACACATGCGTTCATACACACACACACACATGCATGCAGGCACACATACATGCATACATCCATCAAGAACACATAAAGACGTACACAACGTGTAGACACACTTGCATAAAGCAAAAAATCAACATAACAGAACATGCACACATTTGCATTGCATTGCACTACCCGGCCCTACACCACACGACACGCCATTGCAATGTACGTGCTGCACTGCACTACATTAGATTACATATATATGTATATATAATATGCATATATGTACACGTGCGAACATAGATGTATGTATATAACTATATGCCTAGACTAATAGGCATGTATATGAATACGCATGTGAATATGTATGTGCACATGTATGTATCTGTACAAGTACTGATATGTATATGTATACGTAGATGTGGATGTATATGTATATGTACATGTATATGTATATGTATATGTATATGTATATGTGTACGTATACATAAGCACAGGTTTATGCGAAGATATATGCACGAGCGTACGGAGCCACACCAACGCCCACACTGAGCCATGTGTGTACGTATACACATGTACTTGTCTTCGAGAAACCTAGCACTGTTCTCAGCAGCAATGGAATATGGCATTATGGCATGCCCATGTTAACTTGCCTTTGCCAAGGCACACCCCACACAGATAACTATATGCATATATATATATATATGTAGATACGTATTATGTACACATATACTATACACACATACACACACATATTTCACGCCAGCGTTATGCTCACGAAGTCATCCTACTACATGTCAACACAGTTTCTGATATAACAGCATGATACTGTGCAACTCTACAGCACAACGCAATATGGCAGACGATAGAAGTGGGAGCCTTGTACCATGCTGTAGCCCAGGAGTGCCTCACAGTACCATATACTATTCCATTAACATACACAGCATGCTTATCTGTATCGTGTACATCCAAGAAGCTTTCGAACATACTACGCCGCAGCATAGCAATTCCGTGTCGTACAATAGCCTTTACTATTGAACCCAGTCCCTCAACCCCAAGCAGAAGTCTTACACCTCGTCAGAACCCCGTAACTCACACCCCAAGCCGGGCAGGGAGCCTTCAAAGAGCGGTTGGAGTCGACACGGAGAAACGACTTCAAGGTACGGACCAAAAAGGGAAAGTTTTTTTGTTTAACCGTGCATTGGGGTTTGTGGGGGATTTTCGTGACGTTACTGTGTTTTGGGGATTTCCGCAACGGCCCGAAACCAAGCCCTAAATACTGAACCCTGCACCCTCGACCGCAACCCCAAGCCGGAAGCCCTAAACCCTAAGCGAGCTCTGAAATGAAAGAGGTATATAAAAGAGCACCCAGCGAAGTCAAGCAGCAAAAGCACTTCGTGTTTAGTGTTTGGGGCTACTATAAGGTTCCATTTGGAATTCTTGGAAATTCAAGGTTCAAGATCCTGCCTTAACAACTTGTGTCGGGCTTCTCCGATATTACATATATGTATATGTATTTTGGCTATAAGGGGATACTACTAGCAATCATTCCGACCCGTCTTTTAAGCGGGAAAGCGCATGCCTTGGAAGCTTGTCGCTACAACGACGGAACAGCGCCCTGAGTTCTAGCCTGAGAATCCATGCCAGAACATCTCGGAAGCTTCAACTCCTAACTACCATAGCGCCTTCCACCGTAAAGCAAAACCAGGGTATTTGCTCCCTCTGGGCGGTCTGCTCGGATCTGCTGCTTTGCTGCTGGCCGATGATCAGCGAGGACATGCCTTTTGGCGAAAGTACTTAGAGGACAATGGGAGTTAGTAGGTGAAGTGAAAAGTACCGTCATTGTAGTTGTAAGTATAACAACTAACCCTAGTTACTAGGTCTCATGAGCCTCCGAGTAAGGTCCCCAACCTCCGCATAAGTCTCATCAGGGCTTCTTGCATGCAAATTCCAGAACATCCTGCACTGTCTTCCGGTCTTTCAGAGACTCTCCCGGCTAAATCCTTTTTCAATGATAACTGGAATCATGATTTCTAATGTTCGAGTACATAGCAACTGTCATCATAATCATTACCATGGTGATGGTCTCAAGCAACACAGGTCCACACCCGTGTCAGAGTGATGAAGCGAGATTAGCATCATAAACATCGCGGTGAGGGCAGTAGTACCTGCAACCGTAGTAAGGTTGGGGCATGTAACTACATCGCACATCAGGTCGACAGTAGCATCCAGACTCTATGCTAAGCTCCGCATCCCTAATTAGACCCTACAGCGTAAAGCCTAAACCCTAGACCTTCAACCTTATCTCAGGTTCCAGACGCCGCAATTCTGGGCGACGGTCGTGGCATCTGGCATGTTTCGCTTCTGCGCCGCCCCCCCGCCGCGAGCCAAGACTTTGGTTTTGGGGGTCACGGAGTGTCGGAGTGGCATGCGCGGATCGAGCCGCCTTCGTACCGTGGAGCCCGTGCAACCGAAGCAGCTCATCCCTATCCGCATGCAGGGGACAGTTGGCTCTGGTCAGGGTTGTGGTCGTCGGGATCGTGGTGATGGTGGGGGTGGTGGGTTATCGTAGCCATTTTTGCCTGCTGGTGATATTGTTGGCCAAGGGCTTCGAACGTGCGAGGTCTGCTTCCGAACTGACTTTCTGATCAGAGCTTAGCAGCGGCGAGAGCGGACGGTCTGTTTGGGCCCAAGCACAGCGTCCCGAGTCCCGCCCAGCCAGACGCCAGACGGAAGCTCGCATCCGAACCCCCGGGTCTTCCGAGGATTCGTCTCGAAGTACATCACATCAACTGGGTGATCCTTCTCATCAACATGCTTTGCCTCACGATAGGCCCGGAGAAGGGCCTGCACATTGACGACAGCGCCTCTCTCACGGTTTCGACAGTTTTATAAAGCTCCGTCAGTCTGTCAGCCCTGGAATGCTGCATCATCCCAACGTTTTTGCATGCGCACTTACCCAACTGCCATCACACTTTGAGAAAGGAACGAGTTGTGAATGTTAGTCTCGTTGCCGCAACTTCAACAAGACTTTCATGACGTGATGTAGATGCTGCAAGACTGCCACGGGCAATCTTCTCGAAGAAGGTTCTGACATCTCGTGGCCTGAGTTCTAAGACGCGTGACTTAAAAAGCTAAACCCTCCCTGTGTCCTGCCCCCCCCCCACAGTAATCCCTGAATCCCAAATCCCAGACCTAAACCCTAAACCCTGAACCCTGCAGTCCCCATAGAACCCGCCTGAGCCCTCCCCCCCCCCACAGCCTTGCGCAGGCTTCGGCGTGCCCCGGCAGCTCTTGCCGATGTTGGCCGTCGGGCGAGTCTCAATCGGCGTCTTCTCCCCGGATCCTTGGGCCAAAGTCCGCAGGGTCCCTGGTGAAGCCTTATTTAGGGAGTTTCCGAAAAATAGGGGTACCTTATTTTGGGGGCCTTCATGTTATGGATCCTACTGTTTAGGGTACTGTCTTAGGGTCTCCTATTTTCGGAAACCCCCTTATGAACCCCTAGAGGAAGCCGCCACCACCAGGCATCGATGTGGGATAATTTGGGTTTTCCGTTTATTGTTTTATTTTTCAAACCCTATTAAGCATGATTTTGGGGCCTGTTGAAACCGACACCTAGGAAAACCTTAGGAATCCTTATAGGAAGCCACCGGAGTATCCCTGAGGTTTAGCGGATACATGTTTTTTTTTTTCTCCTTAAGGGGCTCGCTGCACTCGCTGCACGAGAATGCGCCCACCACAGAACCCTGAACTTCCCTGAGCTCGAGACTTATCCCAGAGTCATAGTCCTGTACGGTTCAAAGCCTCGCTGACCAGGAGCCAGTGCAGGTGTTGGGGCTCAATGCAATTCTGTCACCGCAGCCTGGATGCAGCTTCCTATACCCTGCTGTGTTATGCTATGCGGACAGCTTCTATCAGTGGTACTTGTAGTATGCAAGCATGTTACCAGTCGTGTCCTCGGCTAGCCCTCTTTCAGCCCGTATCCTGTAAGCTGCCTCGGAGGTTCTACTTCATGCTGGCATGGAGACAAGAGCGCACCAACGATGCCGCCAGCTCCTTGTACAAAAATGATGAAGGGTCGAGGACGTGCAGGATGCACGGCTTGGAACTTAGGCCACTTGGGCTTGGGCTGGGGGACACTTTGGTTTGCCGGGTTCGGCTGCAGATGTGCACCCTGTTACATGATTTTTCTCAGCCCTCAAGGTCAAGGTTCTGCTATATGAGATTAGGACCGCAGCTACAACATTCTGGCTGCTCTCACGCTTATGCTACTGCTACTGCTACTACTCCTACTCCTACTGCTACTGCTACTGCTACTGCTACTGCTACTGCTACTGCTACTGCTACTGCGACTGCGACTGCGACTGCGACTGCGACTGCGACTGCGACTGCTACTGCTACTGCTACTGCTACCACCACTAGCATTCGTTTAAGATCTCTGGATCGAGGCTCCAGCTCTTCGTCAGAGTTTCAGGTTTGCTCTGGATCATACTGCAGAGCAGAAGCCGTACGGAGGTGCAGAAAATAAGGGATGATCCCACCCCCTAGAAGACAAGTAGGAGTAAAGTCTTACTTTGGAACCGGTATTTTGTGATGTTCCCCCATCTCAGTCGTATTTTCGTTGCAAGTGCTTTCCCTGTACAGCTTCAATGAGGAGGCTCTTTCACTTTGCGCGGCAATCAGGCTTGCTCAGTTGCATGATTGCCGAGCTCTTCGTCTTTCTGCAACTAGCGCTGATCCTGTCACCCTGGCATGAATGCGGGCCGACTAGACAGGTTGTCAGATGCGAGGAACTCATACCTGAAGCCAGATTTGGTGAGTGCACAGGCTTCGTTGTGTATGGCTTTCCCGACTGAAGGATTATAGTGGAGTTTACTTGCGATGGGCAATTCTGTTGACCCTTTGGTCGGCCAAATCTAGACCACTTGAAACCGTAAATGAACATGATGGAGGCTCCAGCGAAGCCCTCAGCAAAACCGGATTCGAAGCCCGACTTCCCCAACACTCCGGCTTCTTTACAGGCCATCCCGAAACCTTTCGCAAGCCCTGAACCACAGAGAGCTCGGCTTGTCTACGAGGGCACGCAGCGACCGAGGGAGTTTGAACAGGTTTTGCATGAGAACAGCGCAGGTAGGACGGGAGATGGGGCTGGAGATTCGGTATCATGTGGGTAGTTGTCAAAATTAGGGTTCCTTTTTGGGTACCCTAAATAATAGGTGCCGTACTACCCAAAACGGGACCCTAATTTTGACAGCCACTCACGTGTGTTTGACGAAACAGGACTTCGAACAGAAGTAATCCACATGCAGGTTCTGTTCGTGGTGCCGTAATAGGAATCCTGCTAGTGCTAGAACCTGTGCGTTACCCGCTACTGGTACTGAATGCCAATGCTGCTGCTACTACGGATCGACCCTATAGTATAGGGGCCTTAATATTTAGAACAATGTTGTGGGGCCCACTATACTATAATTATACAAGGGAGCCCGCAAAATAGAAAAGGTAATCATTAAGGCCCCTTTATCATAGTACCTTTATAATATCCCTTATAGTAACTCTTATATAGACCCCGTAAGAAAGGAACCCTATGGTCATCATTAAGGCCCCTATACCACAGAACCGTACTGTAGATCCCTTATAGAACCCTGCAAAATAGTATAGGTAATCATTAAGGCCCCTATATTGGGTACTGCCCCCACTCAGTAACAGTTGGATAAGACCTTCATAGTAGCACTACTCTTGACTGTTATTTTTGGGGGGCAGTACCCAACCCCTATACTCTGCCAGGTTGAAGCTGCAGGGCAGCCTTCATGAGCTGGCAGCGACAGTTCGGATGGAGTCGCGGCTCTGCGACGTGGAGGCCTCCAAAAAAAGGGGCCTTAGTAGTTAGAGTAGGGGTTCCTTCCAAAGGTTCCTTAAAAGGGGATCTAGAAGGGATGCTATAAGGGCTCTATAATATAGGGGCCTAGGAGTTAGCTATACTATTTTGGGGGTCTTCTTTGTACAACAGTAGCATATTTTGCCCCGAAACCCTATTCTAATTAGAAAGGCCCCTATGTCACGCACTTTTGGGTTTGGAGGTTTCTGGGTTTAAGGGGCTCTGGTTGAGACTTTCCGGCCTTGATGCTTTGCGGATGCACAGATGCTCATTACCTCAGGTGCTGTTTGACCAAGTTTGGGATCATAGGCTTGTCCGCCGTTGGTCTGGGCTGTTATCGCAATTTGTTGTTTCGTATTGCGATGCAGAATGAAACTACCCTGCACTGGCCATGCACTATCTAGGGCATCGTTTCGATAGCTTTTCGTTTGTGTTAGCGCCCTTTGACCCGATAATCGCAAGAATCCACATCCGAAGCTTCTCAACCTTCTAACCTAAGGGAAGCGGTACATGCTCGCTTCGTGCCAGCTTGAGCCCTGTTGGGTATGTAAGATGTAGGTGCGGAGTCTCTATTCTGAACATAGGCCTTTGCTGAACGCCCGAGCTGGAAAGAAGAGAATGGTGAGGTGATATCCTGTGGGGTCTAAGCCTTCATTGTGGCGCGTCGGTACCATAAATCTGCCAGGACAACTGAAACACCAAATTCAAACTTTGAACCCCGCAAACCTCTCGGAAGGCATCGGGATTGGCCGCCCGGAAGCTCGTGACTGTGACTTGTGATGCTTTCGTCCGGCTGCCACTTCGCTGCGCTCAAGGGTGGTTTCGTTTCTGGAAAAGTTGAGGGTTGCCAGTGTGATTCCTCACATGGGTAGTTCTCTAAATTAGGGTCCCTTTGCATAAAGGCCCAAAGTAGCACGGCACCCTTATAAACAGAACCGAGAACCCTTCACGGGTGGCATAAGGATGTGCAAAGGCTTGCCGAGGGTTGTCCACGTCGTGGACTTAGCAAGGCGGGACGAAGCGTGTCTTAGGGAAACTGTGAGTTAGGGTTCATGAACTTTTGCAGGAATTCCTGTTCGAGGCTTTGCTCTCCACGGTTAAGCATTAGAATCAGGTTTTGTCCAAAGTGATGCTACAGCTATGGTGGTTATCTAGGGGCTAAAGGAGGACACCACTTGTCCTCTCTGCTCCAGCGCTTGCCTCAGGACGTCTTCGCTTACGATCCTGGAGCCTCATCAGTGCCAACGTCTAGAAAAACTGTAGGGTTCCAGGGTTTTGGTGTTAATGGGCTTGGGTTTTCGGATTGGGGTTTGGGGTGTTTTGAGTTCACGAGATGAACGTTGTTTAAGCGCTTCGGGTCTAGGGCTTTCAGTGAGAATTTAAGGATTTTTGCTTATGGTTTAGGGGTTGGGGAGGATCTGACATTGATCACTGACTTCAGTGTTCCTGGTTTAGTAAAGAAGACTGTAAAGAATGACCCCTAAGCTAAGGATACGCTTGCAGCCCAAGTCCCAAACCATCGGGATCCTGACATAACAGGACAATGTGCTACAAGAAGGGTGTATGACTCTCTCCGTGCTGATAAGTTTTTGTAAGCTGCCCGGAGAGGAAGTAGCATAGTGCATCTGCAAAGAGTTTGAAGTCTCCATGAGCCATTCATCGTGTTCACAACTTACACCACCACCCACCCCTCAAGGAACCGTTTAAAGGAACTCTGTTCCCAGTATCAAGCCCCGTCAATTGTAGCCTTACCTGGCAATCCTGGGTTTGCAAGGATTTTCAGTTCAGTTACCAGAGCGGGGATCTATTGTAGATAAGTTATTATGTTACATTAAGCTAACAGCCTTAACGAGAGCCCGAAACCCGGCAAAGGCCGGTGTTGTCAGGGTCTTCCGTTGGTTTCTGAGTCTTGGCTCTTTCGGATCTACGGGTTGTAGGGGTGCTTGCGTGTTCTGGGTTTTCGGGTTTCTGGCAGAAGTTCGTGGACTCCGAATCCCCAAACAGTGATCCCCGAACCCAACACAGCGCTGAACATGCCTCCCTAGAACCGACACCCGAAGATGCGAAGCCGTTGTAGAACCCTTAATGACCTTAATCCCAAAACCCAAGCCTAAACCCAAAGCCCCGAACCCTACGGCCTGAACCCCCAAAGCCTGACCCGCAAACCCCAAACCTCGATTTTGAGAACTGCCGAGGCGCTTAGTGGACATGCTGGGTGCGAAGAAAGATGCTCTCGAGGGCCAGCACCCGGGCTGATAGCTGGAGCAGCGAGCAGAAGTCTTGCAGCAGCAGCAGTAGTCGTAGTGGTAGTCGTAGTGGTAGTGGTAGTGGTCGTGGTAGTCGTGGTAGTGGTAGTAGTGGTAGTAGTGGTAGTAGTGGCAGTGGTAGTGGTAGTAGTGGTAGCGGTGGTGGTGATCGTGGTCGTGGTGGTCGTGGTGGTGGCGGTGGTAGTAGCAGTACTAGTAGTGGTAGTGGTAGTAGTACTCGGCTTCAGGTCCTGTTACGGCTCGAGGTTTAAGGGGTGACGATCCGCATGTTCAGTGATCAGTCCGTATCCCTCGGGTTTTACAAGAATTTTTCTGAGCGAAATCTGTTGCATAGCCAAAGCTCAGGTCGTTCATGAACTATGTCAGCTCCAGCGATCGAGCTCGTCTCTTGGAGAGATTTTGGGTTTTGCCACCATCGCCGGATGCAGAATAGCCAAATCGGTATTATCTAATCCAACTAGTCATGGTTTCAACCACCACTGATGATGGTGGCGCTGAGGACCACGACCAAGAACACGGTGATGACTACGATGGTGATTGTCCACGCTAGCAGCACTACCGACACATAATTGGGTCCTATAGTAGGCCTTTTTATTCGGTTTTGGTCAGCTACTGCAACCTCCTCTTGCGCCTTCTCCTCCTCGTCCTCCTCCGCCTCCTACTGCTGCTGCTGCTGCTACTACTACAGCTACTACTACGACGACGACGACTACTACTACCACCACAGCAACAACCATGACCACGTTCCACTACCAATACTACTGCTTTACCACCACTACCACTACCATTACCACTACGACACTGCTGCTACTACTGCTGCTGCTGCCGCCGCAGCTACTGCTACTGCTAGTGCTCCTCCTCCGCCTCCTACTACTACTACTACCACTACTACTACTACTACTACTACTACTACTACTACTACTACGACTACTACTGCTATTGGTACTACATACTGCCACTACTGGTAATAATACTGCTGCGACGGCAACGGCCAGATTTCTGCTCCTGGCCGCATGCGGCGAAGTCGCGCAGTCCCAAAACCTTGATCCGGACATGGCCAGACCAAAAACCCATGACCCCGGCGCCTCAACCATGATATATATATATATATATATATATATATGCACATACATTAAAACTATACGTACATATATTTTCATGTTATTTCAGATCATAGCAAATTTCATATCCTATCCGACCCTATCATACCATAATAAACTATATTGTTATACCTTATCACATCATCGTACCGCTTGATCACATGATCGTCTATCCTCCTACTTCCTGTCATAGCATATCATATCATACCAAATCATATCTTGCCGCGTTATTCCGTATCATATCGTATCATATCATGTCATATTAAATCATACCAGATGTATTCTACATATATGCGTATACGTATACACATACAAAGATCCCAGACACGTGTAGAAACCAACACCCATGTGCGCATGCAGCTTGTTCCAGGTTTGCGTGATCAGATTGACACGATATGCCGCCTCAGCCGCAGTTAACTTGCAAGACATTGGAGGGGGCGACAAGGGTTATCAGGTATAAGCTTCGGAGCAGGTTACAGCTTGCGATAGGAATTCAGGCGTGTTCAGGGACCGGCACTCTTCTTTCCGCAGGCCAGTCGGACGCCCCGGCAACCTCGTTGAGCTTGCGGCTTATGGATGCAGTCGGCACCGCCCTCGACACACGCTCCCCGAAGCATTGGAGTTGGTACGAGCGTGAGGTGGTCCAAGCCCTCTCTACCTAGTCTGCACACTTCAAGGCCTGACCTCCTAACGCAAAAGTTCCTAGAGCCCTACGATCCTGAAGCCAAATCCTAGACCCGGCACAACTACATGAACTGAGAGAGAGAGAGAGAGAGAGAGAGAGAGAGAGATATAAATCAAGTATGTCCATATGCACATATGTATATGCCTCGCTATGTCTGTCTGTCTCTCTCTCTCTCTCTCTCTCCCTCCCTCTCTCCCTCCCTCCCTCCCTCCCTCCCTCCCTCCCTCCCTCTCTCTCTAATATATATATATATATGTATGTATGTATGTATGTATGTCGGTGTACATACATAAACGCACGTGTATGTGTGTGTGTATAACTGTATGTAAACATGTACAAACATACACATGCACGCCTGTGTATGTATGTATGTATGTGTGTGTTTTTATATGTGCTGATGTTTGTGTATGTGTATGCAGATGCGCGAGCGCATGTGTATGTTTATGTGTACATGCATATGCGTACATCTTTCAATATCCGTACATGCATAAGCATATCTATATCTAAATACATATACTGGTAGATATTTCTATACACATGCTTGGATGTGTGTGTATATATACCTATGAGAAGTTTCTCTCTCCCTCTCTCTCTCTCTCTCGCCCCATCTCGCGCTTTAGGTCTGTTCGGTGTAATCTCTCGAAAGTTTTTAGATTTGGGGGCTTCCCAAACCTCTGTCTGACCCCTGGTCTAACCAGATGAGGAGGAAGGGGGTCCGTCGTGTTGCAAATGTCGGTTCCATTCGCGCTGAGTCCGATAGTTGGCGCAGCAAGTTTCATGTGTTAGAGGCTTCGGTTGCGCGTCGCTGCTGCTCTTCGTTTTGATCATGGTCTTTTCCGGAACCCTTAGCCCTCAACCCCTGCCGGTGGCTATTTCGCAGCACATGGAGGATCACGGGACTGAGTTAGTAGGCTGATAAATAAGGAAGTATATGTATAACTGCTTGTAACCCCAATTAGCACACTTATATTACTACCTACTAGCTCCCACTACCCTCCAAGTATGTTTTTCATGGTTCACGAACTTTGTTGTGGAGTATGCCATAAGATGAAGTCTCGTATGTTGATATAGGGATTGCAAGGGCGCATCATGACTCCCATGAGCCCTAAACCCCTGTATTGTTGTCCTCATCATGCTGCACCCAAAAGGCCCTGGAATTTTCACAACTGCATCGCAGGGTACATGCTAACTCTTGCAAATCACCGCCTTCCGCCGCAATGCTTCGTATCTGGAGACTTTCCGGGCAAGAGTTAGAGTTGACTGCCTCCGCAGACGAATTTGCAAATGCCACAGAGTTGAAGAAGCACCTGTGCAAGCAGTATGGGCTTCCGGTGTTTTTGCAGCACCTCCTGATCCTTGTGCATGAGGGAAATTCTTTGGGTGATGGAGCAAAGCTGGAGGCATCCATGGAGCTGCAAATAGTGCTGAGCAACTCCGGGCTTTCGGAAGAAGACACTCCTTTAGCCGAGAAGGAGCTGCTAAAGGCTGCTGCTCAAAATTGTGGGAAAATGGTGCGCTCGTTGCTGGAAATTGGTGTTGCTAAAGATTGCCATACCCCTGCCGGCAAGACAGCCCTCATGCTCGCATGTGCGCATGGTCACTTGGAGATTGTCCGTTTGCTGCTCGGAGCCGGCGCTGACCAAAAATGCCAGAGCAATGCCGGCAACACAGCTCTAATGTTTGCCTCTAGCCGGGGTGACTTGGAGGTTGTACGTTTGCTTCTGGAAGCTGGTGGTCATAAAAAGAAAAACTACCGCAATGGTGAGGGAATGACAGCTCTGATGCACGCAGCCGCAGGTGGTCATGGTTGGGTTGTACGTTTGCTGCTGGACGCTGGTGCTAGCATAGACCTTGTGAATGAGCACGGCCAGACAGCCGCGGGGCTCGCGCTTGAGAGTGGTCACTTCGCAGTTGCCCAGATGTTTTTTGATGCCGGTGCTTCCTGGCGAAGTGCATGACGCACACCTGCGGTTTCGTCCCAGGGAGGTTGCTCTTCATTGCTCGTCTGCTGTTGGAAGTGACGCTGGCACAAATTGCGCTCGCCGCGAACTACACATAATTCCGGGTGCCATAGCGTGCGCGGACGCTGCAGCATCTTCCGAGCTTGACAAAGCCCCGAGCATCCCGGAGCCCTAAAATGGAAGCCCCGATCGCAAACTTGAAACCCCCGCTCAGAACCCCAAACGCCAAACCAAGAGAATGCTGCTGTAAAGGGAACTCCAGAAAGTTGGAATATGGATTAATGGTAGGATCCCCGATAATTTACCGTAAACGGGTTACGATAATGATATTCCAACTTTCTGGCTTCTACTGTAAGTCAAAGGTAGTAGTATGAAGGCCTTGCGATGCTGCAAATCGGTAACGTCGCATCTGGAGTCCTTTGGAACTCCTGAGTCTCCACATAATATAGGGGCCGGAACAATTCCCTACACTATCGTGGGGTTCCTCATTAGAGTTATATTATAGTAGAGTATACCCCGAAACCCTATCGTGGGGTTCCTTTTTATAGTTATAGTAGAGTATATCCCGAAACCCTATTCTAATCATGAAGCCCCCTACATTATTCTCGAAGCCTCGATTCCGAGTAAACCCATATTGCCACAGAGCGCAAGGCATCTACCACGTCTGCATGCGGAATCCCATGACCGATGTGATGGAGCATTTGATAGGCATCACCGAGGTTACACAGGACCCTTGTCGTGGCTTAGGGTTCAGGGTATTTGCTGACTGCTTCCCATCTGTGCCCCAAGAGCCCGAACGGTGCCGCTTGAAGTCTGCCGTGGTCTGGCAATTCAGCTGCAGTTTCTTGTGGGAGAGCAGCCTTTTCTGCGTTGCATGAGCAGAGCAGGGTATTTCAGGCTGGGCGATATTCTGGCAGAAGTTTCTCTTCTGGTAGGAGCAGCAGAGCAGCCGTGTAGCCAGCGAGTACAGCGGCTCCCGGCACGACTTGGCTTCCGCAGACATGAGGCGCCGAGGGGCCTGCAAGTGCAAGTGGGGCAAAGCTAGAATCGTTTTGCGGGGTTGTTCACGGGTCTCCGACAAGGGTCCCAAGGTCCTGTCTCGGATTACAGCGTAAGGGCTCCCTCTTCGTGCCTGTGTCTGTGCGTGCGACTGGTCTGGAGAAAGCGGCTCAAGAACTTCTATCCCGGCTCCCGTAGCCGCAAGAAGACAGGGAGTGCAACAGAGTATTGGTAATGGTGAGAGTAGTGCCGATACTGGCAGTACTGACCATCGCAGCAAAAGATGCATCTCCATCACAACCATGAGTGTAGTAATAGTGATGCTGCTGCTGATGATGTTGCTGGTGATGATGATGCTCGTGGTTATTAACATTTGGCAGCTGCCTCTGATGCTGCTGCCGCTGCTGCCGCTGCTCCTGGTCCTGCAGCTGTTGCTGCCCCTGCTACAGGTACCACGAAGACGGCGACGATCACTGCCAGTAGTCGTCGTCATAGCAACGAAGTAGTACCGGGAACAGAACGAGCAATGTTAAATGCTTAGATATAGTGCAAGTCACACAGGGTGGCCCGTGCAGCTACTGCTCTTCTAGTGTGTTGTGTTGCGTAACGGGCACTCAGCGCTTGCTCCGCCTATATACTTTCGGATACTGGGGAGGCCGCCAGTACGGAAAACGGGTGGTGAGGTGGGAATCCCCTGTTCTCGGCCTCTCCTGGTCCCCCTCAGCCATGGGCAGAAGGAAGAGAGGGTTCAACAAAAAGAGGGAGAAATCGGAATGGTAGCGTGTAATCTCGCCGCTTAGAATACGATCAACCAAAGAACCTTCTTCAACCGACAAACCCGAAACCTAAGCCCTCACAAGCCCTTGATCCCTACAGCAAAAGGCACCTTCTCGGCTATGGTGTCGATGAGGCCCATTGCTTTCGCAGTGTTGTTTGATCATAACCTGGATTCTGTGACAGCTTCTATCGTTACCTGGCGTCTAATCGTGGGTATGTTTGGTATCGCTACGATACAGGTTAAGACAATCGTTTGCAAAAGACTTCCATGCAGCAGCATCGTCATCATCATCAGCAGCAATTGGTTAAAGCGATGCGCAAATGGTTGTAATTGATGTAGCAGCAGTCATAGCAACGGCAGCCACCACAGTACAGATGGCATATCCAAAAGAATAGCACTGCCGGTGCCAAAGACTTTTGAGCCCTCTGCTTTAGCTAGCATGGGGTCGGAATGCTTAGTAAGACTATACCCTTGCCGTTCCTGCACAGTCGGACTATGATGTACCCCACGACCCTGTTCGAAGTGTTGAGGCGTATTGGGCCTCGAGTTTTCAACTTGGCGCGTTGGATTTTTAACTACGGCGGGCAGTTCCTTGTGGAGGTTGTGCGGGGCAAAATCAGCGCATGCGACGTTCTCCTTGCTAAACCGAAAACCCTACACCCCAAAAGCCTAAACCGACCTCAACCCTCTAGCCCAAAATCCTATTCCTCACCCCCAAACACAAGAACAAGCCTGCATTCGAACTCCAAGTGCCGCCAGGGCATCCGTCTCCCGAGCCAAAGCAGTGAAGGCGCCTTTCTCTGATACGGTCTAGGGTTCTGGGTTGGGGTTTGGGTTTAAGGTATGCGATTTAAAGGTCAGGGTTTCAGGTTTACGGCTTGGGCTTCCATGAGGGTTGCTGCAAGGGATTCTTGTAAGGGGCATTATACCGTTTGGTGGCTCCGGATCTTGAGAACCTGACACCTAAGCCCTTGCAGCCCTGAAACCGTAAACCCCAAAAGCCCCAAGCCCCAAAACACACTCTAAAACCACCAGCAGTCCACTCCAAGAAGCCAAAATCCCTCTGCGTAGATGCCCTGAACCCGGCAAGGCCTAAGCCCAAGAACTTCAGCGCCCTGAGCACCAAACCCCCATGAAAACCCCCAAACCCCCCAGACCCGAGGGAGGATCTAGAAAGTAGATCCCCTAAATTTGGGGCCCTACACTATTAAGGGTACTTTATAGGAGCCCCATGAAGGGATCTACTTTTTGGATTCTCCAAAGGGGGTCTGGGCCTTGAATGCCTAAAACCGAAAGCTCCAACACCGAGGCCAGAAGGGTTCAGGGTGTTGAGGTTTAGGGCATGTGAATCTGGTCTCTGTTGGAGGCCCTTCGTTTCTGAGACCCTCTTTACCACCGCTTGGAGAGTGCTACAGATTCTTCATCATTCTGACAACTTGCGTTGCTTTTCACCTTTCCTGTCTCCGCTACAGCCGTGACCAGCCCAGCGTGACGAATATGGCCAACTGTTAGCAGTCGTCGTGACGTCGTTGCACTGTTCTTGCTGAGGAACTACTACACAGCAAAGTCAAGAGAAGAATACTGTCTCTAGTATGGCAAGCTGAACTAAGCTCCACAGCGAGGGTCGTGAATCTCCGGAGCTACCCATTTCGACCCCAGCAGGGGTATGCCATGGAGGGTTGAGCAAGTAGCATTGATATACCTCCCTACCATCATAATTGTCGAAAGCTGATAAAGCTTCTACAAGATTTTTGGGTCACGGAAGCGGAGGACCAAGAAAATCTACAGGTTCCTATATGGGTTCTTAGGAAGGGCTTGGTTCAGGGCGCCAGGGTTTGGGGTCCAGGGTTTCGGGAGCTGAGTTTTCGGTTTGAGATCCAGGGTATGAGGGCTCATTCGGATCAGGGGTATGTGGCCTAAACCCCTAAACCCTAAACCCTAAACCCCTGTTTGCTCCCTGAGGGCGTTCTCGCAGCCGGCGCAGTCGCAGCGGAACGGACACGAGTAGAGAGGCTCGACAGTGGTGGGGGGTTCCGATGCCTAGAAGAAAAAATCGAAGACCCTAAGCCCCAAACCGGACTTTGGGCTTTGGCCCGAATAATACTACTGTGCATACCGGTTCTGCATTCCCGCAGTCTGCCACAGTATGCTTAGACTTGGGCTACAGTCGCAATTACACCCGAAACCCTAAACTCTAAACTCTGGGCCCGCAGGCCTAAACATACACTCCAAGTGGGATGGAGGCTTCGGATCGATCCCAGAGCTTCGGCCGTGTACTGTTGAAAGCAAGGGCCTTTGAAACGGGGCTTCTTAAAGGGGCCGTGTTCGGGGTTTAAGTATAATCTGCGGTAAGGGAACACGATTCGTTCCGACGCCTACATAAGGCAAGCGTAGTCTGGTGTGCACGGGTTTTTGGACGCTTGCTTCGTCTCCGCAGTTTGCCGAACTCACGATGTCAAACGGGTTTAGCGTTCAGGGTGGGAGCCAAACCTCGAGGGCACGTCGTCCGAAACGTCGTGCTAGAAGTGATAGTTATGCATCAAGACAAATGTGGGAGTTTTCGAAAACAGGGGTATCTTATTTTAGGACCCTTGTGATAAGGATCCTACTATTTAGGGTACTATATTAGGGTCCCCTATTTCCGGAAAGTCCCATGTCGGTGCTGCCGAGTACTGTTTCGTCTGCCTGGTGATTATCCTCACCAGTGTCATCGCCAACACATCACCGACACCATTTTCATTCTCATCACCTCTACAATCAGCATGATTATGACCATCCTCTACGTGGTCGTCGTCATCATCTTCTGCCTCATCGTCATCATCATCGCCGTTGCGGTGGCCGTGGTAGGCGCGGTAGCCGCCATACTTGGAGGATCATGGGACTTACTAAGTATGGCTATAAGTACCTTAATTATGGGGTTGTAAGTAGTTATAAATTATAAGTATAGTTACCCTAATAATAACCTTAGTTACTAAGTCCCATGATCCTTTAAGTATGGTGGCCATGCTTCGTAAGTCCCATGATCCTTTTAGTACTATCAGAAGACGCGGTCCTCGCAGGACTGGGCTCCCCTATTTGGCTTAGAGGCCGGGACGGCAGGGACAGGGTCGATCTTCCGGGACCACCGGGTATCCCGTAACCCTTAACCAGAAGTCCGGGAGGATCCAAAAAGTAGATCCCTTAATGGGAGTTCCTATAAAGTAGCCTTGGTAGTATAGGGCCCCAAATTAGGGATCTACTTTCTAGCTCCTCCCGGGGGTCTGGGTAACCCTAAACCCAGAGTTTCAGAAAATTATGGACTCCCACCTAGATCGTAAATCGGAGCATCTGGTTCATAAGTCGTCAGGGCCCCTCAACACGAAAAGCCCGCACCTTGGAGAACCACGGTAAAGGCGGCGACTTGCCAAGGTTTCAAGCTAAAGTCGCAAGGTGTCGAGGTGGACACGGGGCCTGCCAGTTACTATAGGGGCCTAACTTCCAATACTGTTTTGGGGGCTCCTTGAAAATTTACATAGTGACTATAGTATAATGGGCCCCAAAACCCTATTCTAATTCTTAAGGCCCGTATATTCTCTTCCCCAAGCTGGTTGCGATGGACACATTCTGGATTTCTACTGCCGCTGTGGCAGCCTATTCTGGGGACGACAAGGTCGCTGTAGAATCCAATACTTCGGCATTCCCGAAGTCCAGAACTTGATGAATTGTACTCTTGCCCTGCTGCTGTGGGTGGACTGTTTTTTTTTTTTTGCGGAAATCGTGATAAAAAGTCTCCCTCTCGTTTCGGCCTTCACAGCGCTCGAACTCGTTCAAGTCCTCGCAAGGAGGCACTATGAGGCTCCTTCGTGTGCTCTAAGAATCTCTTCCCTTCTATGTTTCGTTCTTGGGAGCAAGCCGCAATGGTACCGATGCTACATTGCTGTGCGCCTGCGGGGCTGTCTGCGTTCTGGGGTGCCAACCGTGCTCCTGCCACAGGATCGTGCGCATTTTCGACGCATGGGGTGCTTCAATGGTGCAACTACACTGTTGTAAATAAGATAACGGTAGTTATGCTTGCTTATAACTCCAAAGTACTTGAGACCTGACACTAAGTCCCAAGATCCTCCAAGTAGATGGTTCTGGGCATTTGGACCAAGCACACTTTGCTGTCTACACAGGCACATTGTTGAAATGAGCAAGCTACGACTTTGGACCCGGAGGCCTAAATCTTACACCCACAAACCCTATTGTCCGTGCTGCTTCACTTTTTGCATTTTAGCTTCTTGTGAGGCTGTGCATTTGGTTTCCTAGCAGTCAACATCATATGAACCGCGCAGTCTGGCTAGGGGCGATTCGTTGCCAGGCAGTTCATCTGGTGCTGGATGCAGGCGCTGTGCATGTGCCACTGCCCGAAAGGAATTGCAAGGTGTATATATAATTACGTATACTATTGTCGGGGTTCCTGATTATAGTTGTAGTATAATGGGCCCCAAAACCTTATTCTAATTATTAAAAGGCCCGTACATTAGAGGCAAGAGTGACAGGCGACAGGGGAGGCGGTCGACTTTGGCATCACAATCTCAACCTATGTGCCTCAAGATTAGTATAGGGGCCTTGATGATTAGAATAAGGTTTTGGGGCCCATTATACTACAATTATAATAAGGAGCCCCCAAAATAGTATAGGTAATTACTAGGGCCCCTGTATTAGAAGACTACCCCTTGCTCCTTGTCTGCTCGACTGAGTGTTCTTGTCGCACGCAGCTTGGGTCTACAGGGCCTGCTCTAATTAAGAACTGCTTGCCCCACTACTGTGGGGAAATGGAGTGATGGAGGTCGAAGTCTGTGTTTCCTTTCCCAGGTGAATTCCCGTTAGTCTTCAGTTTTACAGTTCAGGGTTTTGGGGTTTAGGGAGTTCAGGGTTTCGAAGGGTCTACCTCGGCAATTGAGTGTGAGCTATTCATTGGGGCCGGCTCGCGCGGTTCTGTCGGCATAGTGTGAGAATCATCGGCAGTGCTCGGATTGTTGCTATTGCCATTATTTCGATCATTGCTCTTATTATTCTTATTGCTCTTCTTCCTTTTTTCTATTGTCAATTAGTCTTGCTATTGTTGTGAGTAGGCCAGCTTGGTAGCGATCTCTCCTCCCCAAAGCTGGTACTCGCCGCTAAGGACGGCTTCACGATCAAATCTGCCAAGTTTCAGTTTCGGCGCGGGATGGGCGAGGACCACTTCTGCTAGTCTGGCCAATGGACCATGCTGTTCCGCCCTGATTCTACCTAAGCCTTCAACCCAAACCATGTCGGGACGTGCCGGGGCGAATTCTTTGCGGCTGCGCCGTGCATAACCTGGATGATCGCTCTGGAAGCCCCAGTCAAGCCCAACACACCGTTGGTTCAGAGAGTCATGAAATATGGGTGGGGGGGGGGGCTAAATAATTACGAACACTATTCTCTAGATTTTTCTCATTAACGATGTACCCCACAAGCCCTACGAATTCGAACTGCTAAGGCCCCCGAAACCTTCGACCCTAAGGCCGCTGCTCTTGCAAGAGCTTGGCATCGCAGGAGCTGCATGGGCTACTCCCCAACCTCCTGGAGTGGGTCTTGCCAAAATACAAAAACAAGGCCCCTTTTGGGGTTCAGGGGTTTTCAACTGAGAGTTTGGGCTTGAGGGTTTGGGCCGAGGTTTGGGGTTTGGGGCTTAGAGTTTAGGCTTCGGGATGAGGGTGTAGGAGATTCAGAAACTATGCCACCCCGATATCAACCCTAGGAGGCACCTGATGTTTAAGATACCCTCGTTTCCCAAGGCTCTAACGCGCTGCTCCACAGAAGCACCGACCAACCTGTGCAGGTTTTCTGTTGGGTGCAAGACCACGTCAATTCCTACATGCACGGCTATCAGAGCCCTTCGGCTGGCAAAATTCATGCTCCGTTGGGTTCGGCGTGGCTGAGGTTTACGGTTGAGGGTTTAGATTGACATGAGAGGTTCAGTCACTGCAGGCATGGAGTTTCGCCGGGTCGATCCGTTCTCAACCCTCAGCAGAGTGCAGGGTTTGACATGGAGCGACTAAGATCCCTTCGAAGTCCCTGTATCACTGCAGTAGAATATGCCCCCAAACCGTATTCTGATCGTGAAGGCTCCTATATCAAAACCTAAAACCTTAAATCCCCTTTAGAACCCTTTTAGGGGACCTTTTTGCAGGAACCCTATTCTAATTATTCAGGTTCTGCTTTCGGCAGAGAATCCCGAAGATCCCCAGTCCCTAAACCCCAACTAAACCCCAAACCCTAAATCCTAATCCCAACACCCTAAACCCTAAACAAAAAAAACCCTAAATCCTAATCCCAAACCCCTAAACCCTACACCCTAAATCCCAATCCCAAACCCCCAAACCCCTAAAGCCTAAACCTCATACACCCGCTCCTCGAAGCTTCCCGGGCTTGAGGCTGCAAAGTCGGGGTAAAGCCAGTTTGAAGAGGTAGTTCATTTAGGGGACTTAATAAATACCATGGGGGGGTTCCTTCAAAAAGGGTTACTATAAGGGTTACTGCAAGGGTGCTATGATATAGAGGTCTACATAAATTCCTGTACTATTTTGGGGGTTCCTTATCAGAACTATAGTGTAAGGGGCCCCAAAACCCTATGCTAAGGATTAAGGCCCCTAAATATCAGTAGGGGCAGCAGAATCAGGGGCCTCTAAAGAGTTCAGCTCATAGGGGTGCTGTGGGGGCTTCAAGGGCTTCTGATAAGTTGAGCTCCATACCTCGAGTGTTCAGTTCCCAAGTCTCCAAATGGAAGAACTCCACACCGACTATAGGGGCCCTTGGGGGTTCCTTATTGTAAGTATCGTATAATAAGGGGCCCCAAAGCCCTATTCTAATTATCAAGGTCCCTGTATTGCTGAGATCCGGCCGAGGTAACCGGCAAGTGTTGAATCACGTGCAGGCGCGGTGGAAGAAGCTTCAATTCAACAGAACCTCGCATCCCAAACCCCAAATCGGCAACCTCAAACCCGGAACACAAGAAGCCCCAAGTAAGATGAGTGAGGTTCGCGACGGTCTTGGGAGTATTTGGAGGTGGAGGGTACCGGGACTTGCAAGACTTAGGCTGTCACGGCCTGGTAGTGTCTGAAGAACTGAAAGCGGCCGTCTGCTCATGTGACAGGTGTTGCAGCCGGGCACGGATGACGGATGCCTGCTGCACCTTGGCAGACCCTAAATATAGTACGAATCAGTGTTTTTTTCGGATCCTCTGTGTTGTGCCGATCTGCGGTGTTGCGCACAGGAAGCCGTAATCGCCACGTCGCACCCACTTTGCACCGAGGGTGGGTGAGTTGGAGATGGTGGAGATGTCGTCGCTCGAGAGTATATTATGGTAAGGTTTAGGACTAGGGCCTTAGGGCTTTAAAGGGTTCAGGGTTTAAGGTTGTGAGGGGCCCAGGATGTGTGCTTTGAGAGACGAACGCCTTCGCCCGTTTGTCTTTGGATGCCCTAATTCTTCAGAGGCTGTGTGTTTGGGGGATCAGGAGGAACAGCGCCACAAAACCTAGGCTTAAACCCGTACTCAGAGATCAACTGCCTCGGCTGCGAATGTTCGGTCTCCGCACCCCTGAATGATTGGACATCTTAGCTCGGAGTTTGTCTTTAGTTTTGATGCCCGGATCACGAAACCTTGATCTGAAAAGCCTTCCCACCCCGACCACACCACATCCCGAAGTTGTGGGAAGTGGCCCTACTCGGACATCGCCACCCATGTTCCCCCGAAGTGCCTTGTCCAAATCTCCAGTTGTAAACCATCCAGCTCCGGACGTGAGGTTCTCAACCCAGTTCCCAAACTCCTCATGCAGATGCCTGAGCCATCAAGCTTGTTTCCTAGGCTTCCTTCTTATGGTGCTACGAACAGAAAACCCCAAAGCCCTATTCTCATTATTATGGCACCAAACGTAAACCATCCAACCCTCAGCCTCAAGCTCTAAACCCTAAACGCGCTAAACCCTAAACTCCCAATCTTAAACCCTACACCCCAAAAGCCCTAATCTCAACCTTACACCCTACACCCCTTAAAGCCCTAAACCCCAAAGCCCCAAACCGGTACATGGCTTAATATAGGGGCCTTAAGAATTGCCTATACTGTTTTGGGTGTTCCATAATAGTTATGGTATAATGGGCCCCAAAACAGTATTCTAACTATTAAGGCCCTATTATAGTGCCTTTATAGTATCCCTTATAGCAGCCCCTATAGACCCAGTATATTGTAATACCCTTATAGATGTGTTATAAAGTAACCCTTATTGGCCCACTAATGGAACCCTATTCTAACTATTAAGGCCCCTTGTTTTAAGAGCCCGCTCTTGAGGAAGTCTCAGCTCGGAGCGCCGGCCTCGGTGATCTTTAAGAGCTCAAGAGAGTTTAGGGTTGTAGGGTTCAGGGGTTAGAGTTTAGGGGTTCAGGGGTTAGAGGTTAAGGTTTAGGGATCAGGGTTCAGGGATTAGGGTTTAGGGATTAGGGTTCAGGGTTCAGGGTTTAAGGGTTCGCAGCCTAGAAACTCACGACATCCCAAGGAGAGGAGGGCGGATTCAGAATTCCCGTAAGGCTTGGGAGGCTTTTCGGCTTAAGGCTTTCGGGTTCGGGTGTTTCGGTTGAGACTTCCGTGTCCGCTTCAAAGTCCAGGGCTCAACGCCTCTGGCCCCCAGGAAGTCCGGCCTAATTACTAATTTAGTGCTATTGCTCAGGTCTACTGACCACCTACATGTTGTTACAGCTACTGCTCCTCAAAAATCCTGTCTGTAAGGTTAGACTGGGGTTGTGTGGGCTGTCTCTTTGGAGACATTAAAGCTTTTCTCGGGTTCCTGCATGCAGCTGCGAATTGGGGGAGCATTCGTCAGGCGAGAGCAAGGGCTTGAGTGCAGTTGATAGTACTTCATGTATAGTACCTTCTGCATACTCTACTCGCCCCTGTTGGCAGGACGACACGCCACCACGCAGACACAGCCCACGATCGGGTATTGGGGAAGCTGGGGAGGAGAAGGAGGAGGAAGAAGAGGACAGTCGCACCACAAAGTATAACGCACTAGGGATGATGCGCTGCAAGCCAAACTGTGCCCATGTTCAGCAATTAGGTGCAAGGGAGTGCCAGAAGTGTGCGGTTTAAATGATGTGTGGCATAAATGCTGAGACAGGGTGGCGAGTTTTGATATCTTTGGGGTTTCGCAACTGCAGACCGCATGCAACATACATGTGTGGTGAATACCGTTGGCCGCATGAAGCAGTTAGTAGTCAGGTGTTTCGCGGAAGGGAGCTAGATTATAGGGGTCGGAAGAATTATACATACTATTGCTTGCTGGTCTTCATTACAGTTCTATTACAATATATCCTCAACCTGACGCTAGTGATACATGTCGCCACGTTAGCCTTAACCCTAAAGCTTCAGAGCGACGAGTTCCCACACCCGAACCCCAGCTCCCGAAGGTTGTGCCCATGATCCAGGATGCATGGGAAGGCTGAAGGTGAGAGATGCCTTCGGACCGAGAGCATTTGTTCGGATTTCGGGGTTTGGGTTTAGGCCCAGGGTTTCGGAGTTTAGGTTTTGCTGAGAGAGGCATGCTATGGACTTCCCCACAAGCTGCCTTCGATGGCGGTAATCTAGAATGGCAGTATAATAAATCCCGCACCGAACCCACCGAAAACAAGGTTCCGGATAATTCTGGCCCCCTACACTGCCAAATCCTATTCGTGTTTCCTTTCTAGAGGCCGTGGTATTTCGTGGGGGGTCAGATTCGTCCCTGGCAGGACGTCTTCATGCATCTCGAGATGCGGCGCTTCTTTTTTCGGTGAACAGCGACGAGACCCCAAGCACCTTCTGACGGGTTGGGCGTAGGAGTCAGGCTGGAGGTATGATGGCATCAGCGTCTGTACTCCTTGTCTTGCAAACAGCACGATCGAACGACATGGGGCGAAGCCGTTGAGAGGGTAGTGTCGATGGTGTGCCCTGGTGACGACTGCTAGAAAGGGGGTGTACTGCACAGTTTCACTGGCCCATGGCTTCATCTCTCCTAGGTCCTAGGTAAGCAAGCTATGAGGTGCACCTCGGTCTTCGGTAAATACAGGTGCTTAAGCAATTACCCATACTATTTTGGGAGTTCTTCATCAGAATTATGGTATAATAAGCCCCCAAACCCTATTCTAATTATTAAGTCTCCTATGTAGGCATGCTGCTGCTGGACACAATGCGCACTATCCAGAACAGGGAAACCACTACACTCGAAAAGGTCGCCGGTACGATCGTATTATATAATTAGAATAGGGTTTGGGGCGGTTATTATGATAACGACACCCCCCCCCAAAAAAAACAAATAGTGTAGGTAATTACTTTGGCCCCTTTGTTAGTCTATCTTCCTTCCAGAATTCCATAGCCTCCCGTAACCTGCTTGGGATTTAGGCGCCTGTAAGGGGTTCAACAACGATCCCGTATGGCCCGTTGCAACTATTGTTGAGTATACCCAGGCACCCGAGCCTAACTGTCCAAACCTCTATCTTCATGTAATGGATTATATAGTTTAATGTAGTCTTCTGTAGTATAATGTCATCTCATATAGCATAACGTTGTAAGATATTAGAAAGTTTTATAAGAATCTGATGGAAGACTCATTCCTGCAGAAAAGCAGGTTCTAGGCTGGGGAGGAGCTCAAAACTCTGCGTCGGTGCTGCTTGGGCGCTTGTTGCACAGGTCTGTTGTTTTCCAGTGGCTTGAGCTGACTTCGAGCCCGAGTTAGGCATTTCTGCTTGGAGGATCATGGGCAGTAAGTAAGGTTATCATAAGTATTGTAGCTGGGGTTCTATGTAATTAAAGCTATAGCTACAGTGCTTATAGGCCAAGCTACTAAATCCCATGATCATCCAAGTGTGTTGCGGAGATCGTTCGCAGTATATCACCGGCTGCAAGCCCAGAGAGCCCAATACCCCTTGATTAAGGAAAAGAGCTTAAATCATGATATGAAGCCCTATATACTCTAAGCCATATTCCTTAATTAAGGGGTATTGGGCTCTCTGGGAGGTTGGTGCCGCTTAGGCCTCGGACGAGCTCCTGCTCCGGTCTTATCGAACCGTCTCCTCGAAAATTCCTAAAACCCTGAGCCTTATCCGTAGACTCCAATTCATACATCGTAAACCCCTAAACCCTCAACCTTAAACAATAAACCAAAACCTTAAGCCTTAAACCCCCAGAGATCTAATGGATTCTTGCGTGGGCTCGTCTCGTAGCAGGGGGTGCCTTCCGTCGCCCTGATGTCCTGTATGCGTGTCAGGGGAGACAAGAGCCGAATCCTCGTTTCCGTGCCGCCGTCTGCAGAGTTCGAGAGGGTTGGGTTGCCAAGGGGGTTCTTACGGGGTTTGCTGAGGGGTCGGGGTTTACGGTTTGGTCCGGCCTACTCTTGGATTTGCGGCTTAAGCTCAGCTTGGTCGTCAAAGAGGGCCACACCAGGAGGGAGCCTGGGCAGGGGTCAGCAAGAGCTTCCGGGCCGAGGCGACTTTACATCTAAGACTCACACGACGGATATCTAGAGTTCGAGCTTGAGACCAGATGTGAGCATTTGTGAGCAACGACGTAGGAGGGATGTTGAGCGCTTTAGGAGCTCATTCTTTCATGTGCCGCCTTGCGTCCGATCTCAGCAGACGGTGAAGAAGGAGCTGTTGCAGAAGGAGCCGTGAATGGACTCTTCTGTCATGTGCAGCTGAGTTCCGATAGGGACAACGACCTGAAGATGCAGCCATCGATGGCCACCGCGGTTTCGAATTGAGAGCCGCGAATATGATTTGACATAGTTCTACCTCAAGCAGCCCCTGCTAGCACCTTTACTAGGTCTGGCCGACGTCGTCATGATCATCGTCACCATCATCATCAACATCCCCATCATCTTCATCACAACTTGCCTGCTCGTCGTCGTCGTCGTCGTCCCCAACAACATCATCATCATCATCGTCATCATCGTCGTCACCATTACCGTCAGCGTCACCCTCACCGTCACCGTCTCCATGTTGCTGCTTCCGCCTCCAGAGAGCTGTCCCCGTGCATGCCCGACGTGCCAGTTAATCGGTATGACGAGAATGTCGTTAGTGGTGTCGATTGTGATGGCAACGATGATGGCAACGGTGATAATGATGGTGTTGCTGGTCCCGATGATGGCATTGGTGATCGAGCAGCGCAAATCATGATTGCGTGGATGATTGTATGATTGTCTTTGGTCGGAGCACCACGGGGCGATGTTGATTCGGGTATCTTCCGTAGGCCGCGATCTCTTGCTCTCTTGCCAGGCTGCATCCCCTTGTCGGTTGCAGCGGCTGCCTTACATTGTGTAGGCAAGGGTGCCTGGCTTCGAGGCGGTTGCATCTCCGGGCCAGGAGGTAAGGGAGTCGCCAAGTTCTGGACGACCCGGTATCCCGTATCCATGGATCCTCCAGATTCCTCAGCGATGAAGGAAGGTTGCTGCCAGCTCTTTGTGTATTGTAGCGCCGTGGTTGTACTTTCTGCTACTGCTGCCGCCCGCCCCTGCTGCTCTCACTAACCGAACTCTTGCTACCGGTTCAAACCTAGAGAGCTCTGTGTGCAACGCCGAGGGGTCAAACATCTGCTCAGCCGCTGCTGCAATTGTTGCTTTGTTCTGCACTTTTAGGCTTCTGAAATGGTACCGCGATGTAGGACAACGACCGACATCCAGTGGTATCAATCGTGGCAAGTCCTCCTCCCAACCCTAAATCCTAGTCGAGAGAGCGCTGAGCTCGGAATGAAGAACCTGGTGGCCGAAGATTACATTCTATTCCATTCTATTCTGTAGTCTATGCTATACCATTTCATTCCTTTATGCTATATGATGTCATATTGAGAAAGTGCAATCTAGTGCTGGCATTATGTCTCATATAATACTGTTTTCTTCCCGCCCCCATCTTACTATGCCAAAATGCACCCCCAGCCCCAAACCCTTTCAATACAAAGGCTCTAGTTTTATACCTATGTAAACATGCACTATGAATCCAAAGGGCAAAAATCAAGCCCCCAACCGTCCCGAATCTCAAAGCCCAAGCCACAAGCCTCCACCACCAAACTCATTTATGCTGTATCTAATATCTATATAGATATATGTATATAATGCGTGTCATATGTATAACATGTATAATATGTATACTAGATATACTATGTGTAATATGTATAATATGTGTAATATGTATAATACGTCTAATATGTATAATATGTATAATATGTATAATATGTATAATACGTATAATATGTATAGTATGTATAATACACATAATACGCATAATATGTATAATATGCAGAGTTTGTAGAATATGAAGAATATGTATAATGTGTGCACCATGTCTAAATGTGAATATGTATGTATATACATATGTATAGGTATGTATGTACCTCTGTATGTGTGTATACATGTTCATATGCATGTATGCATATATGCATAGACAATATACATGCATACATAAGGTTAGGTGCATCTATGCATAACACACACACACATATATATATATATATATATATATACATACATACATATATACATATATACATATATATATGTATATATACACACATATATATATATATATATATATGACAAAGTATTACATTGCATAGGACTTTTCATTGCATTGTGTTTAGCATGCTTCTAAGAGTATGTAGTTTTGTATCATGTGTCAAGAGGAATCTGAAGAGTTCATCGACAAGTGTGGGCACTAATTAAAGGTGCAAACTCGCCCCAGAGCCCCGGCTGCTGGTGTTCTGTGGAGATTGGTTGCGGTTTAGCCTTGGGGTGCAGGGTTGAGGGTGTTGAAAAGTTGGGGAGTTGATAAAGATGCTTTGTGCCGGGATACTGTTTGCGATACCTCCGTGGCAAAAGTTCCATCAGGTTCCCAGTTGCTCAATGGCTCAGAAGGCTTGTATGAAGCCCTAAAGGCTTCCAAAAACCTTATCAAACTCTTCAGAAGGATCCTTCCAAAACTTAGCGGCTTGGCCGGGCTGAGTGCACCTTTCCGGAGACTCCAAACTACCGCTGGATTAAGGGTTTTGCTCTAAATCCGACACCCTAGAAGATGTGTTGCGTAATTGAGGGGTTTTGGAGTCTCTGGGCTCCATGTTTAGTGCTGAAATGCCCCCGGCCGCCCGGCAGAGCTGTTTTCATGGACATTTTCAATCAACGGCTGGCGGCAGAAAGTATTCTCGACCCGACACGTGCGTCGAAGCCCGACCCCGTATGCCCCTATGCTTCAAAACCTAACAACTACACCCGGAACCCTAAACCCTTGCAGGAGCCCTTTCATGGGAACCCCTGTTCGGTCATCAAGGATAGTCTCTTCAGCACCGAAGCGGGCTTGTTGTTTGCCTTGAGTGTGGGGTTGGTTCAATCCAAGGGTAAAAGGATGGACCCTCTATAAGGACCCCTAGGTATATGCTGTTATATACCCATTATATAGCCCACTATAGGCCAAGGGTCCCCATTAAGGGTCCCTCCTTTGCCCCTTTGATTCAAGGTTCTGGGCCTGCGGCATCCCGAGTTTCCCCCAATCCGTGAGCCCGAAACGGCAGGTACCCAACGACCCCGGCGCCTCCGAGCTGGAAGCTCTTGTAGCTCCGTCTTATCAGAGGGGGCTTCCGTGGGTTTCGGGGAGTTTATGGGGTCTGCCAAGGGTTTTGGGACATAAACCTGCCAGGCTCGGAACCCTGCACCGCAATCCCGAAGCACTTCCTGTTGAAGGAACTTGTGGGTTGGGCCCTAAAACACGAGAGTCCTAAGGCTTTCCCGCAGACATCAACGGTGTTTGTGCGAAGGTGAGGCTGTGACTCGAGACCTGGGGGGCTGCGATGTAGAGGCCATAATGATTACCTTATTGTAGTTATAGTATAAGGGCCCCCCAAAACCATGTCCTCATTATTAAGGCCCTATATTAGCAACCCCAGGTGATCCGTTGTGCGTCAGAAGCCACCGCCCAGAGGCAAGACTCAACTGTATTGTCTTGTTCTTCCTGTTGCACACCCTAAACGCCAAACCCCAACCTCTAAAACCGAGATGCCAAACCGTACACCCGAAATCCTCTGCACGGCTGGGATTCTGGATCCTTCTCGATGGTCGTGAAAGTCAGATCCCAGCACAGGGCACCTGTATAGTTGTAGTATAACATACCCCGGCTTTTCGAGTCCCTATGTAATTGCAGTTTCATAAACCCCTTAAACCCTATTCTTGCCATTAGCTCCCCCAACAAGCTCCAAGGAGAAGCCGAACACCCCAACGTCTAAACCCTGATACCTTCCAAGGAGAAGCGGATAAACCAGTTGCTGGCCGCTTGGGTGCCGGGAGACTGACTGCCGGGTTCCGGGACACGGACGACCAGACAGCCGTTCCCTCAGACTGTCTGTTGCAAACATCTCTGGGTATGCGGTATAGTCGGGGTTGGGGTCTTATAGGGCTTTGTTTGAGTTTCAGCTATAAGGTTTCGTGAGTGTTCAACGTTCTTCTCTTCTCGGTGCTTTGGAAAGCCAGGTATGGGGCTTTCAGACATTATATATATATATATATGGCTTCCCGTTCTGATTCAGAATAAATACTCCTTGGTCAAGGAATGCCTTGGGCTGACTGAGTGGTTGATAGTTCCGGTTACCTTGCACCTAAACTTTAAGAAGCTCTTAAAAAATCCCTCAACCCGAAATCCTCAACTCTAAACCCCAAATCTTTGGACCTTCTACTAAGCTCTGAAAAGTAAACCCGAGGCCCTTAAACCAAGTGAGCTAAGTCTTAAAGCCTTTCCGAGACAGAGCCTTACAGCTCTCAACCCTGAATACCCAAAGCACAAACCCCACAGCACCCCTGAACCCTTTGAGGGTAAAACCGAAGCCCCGGACTCCAAACCCTTGAGTCACAAACCTCTATGGGATTTGTGGGCTTTCACCCCAAGCCTCCGAAGCCCTCGCAAGGGCCTTACCAACAAGACCCCGAGACCCTTCAAAACCCTGCTCGCTCTTAGAATGATCTGAAAAAATCCCTTCTCTTACGGAACCGTTTCTTGTCATCGTAAGCCGCAAGCCCCGACGACACGAACCATATCTACACACATATACATATATATATATATCTTTATAAAAATAGTATATACCTACATGTGTATATATATATATATATATGTAGAGAGAGAGAGAGAGAGAGAGAGAGATTGAGCCCCTCAAGTGCCTGTGAATCAGGTCGGAGAGCTTTGGTGCCGCTGCCAGAGACTAGGGATGCAAAGAAAAGGAAAGACAAAAACCTCTGCCTCCGCTCTGCCGGGGGAGGGTCTTCTTAAGGCATTTTTGGGGTTGAGGGATGTTGAGGGTCGTTTTGAGTGGAGGGTTTGACTTCCTGAAATCGAAAGGAGGGGATTTTGCGGCCGTTGGGATTGGCGTGGTTTTCCGAGGCTGTCTTCTTTAAGCATCCGAGACGATCCCAGTAGCTCAACTTCTCCACAGCATGCTGTAAGGGCTAATGACACCCTAAACCTTTAACCCTAAAGCTTCTACAACTAAGCCCTAAACTCCTAAAACCTAAACCCTGAACCTTCTAGAGCCCTAACTAAGCCCTAAGCTCCTAAGCCCTAAACCCTGAGCCTTCTAGAGCCCCAATTAAGCCCTAAATACCCCTAAACCTGAACCTTAAACCCACAGCCAAAACCCACAGACCCACATAGAGGATCATGGGACTTAGTAAGTAAGGTTATAAGTACCTCAATTGGGGTTATAAGTAATCTTAACGATAGCTACCTTACTTACAACCCGAGTTACTAAGTCCCATGATCCTCCAAGTACCCTACGCCCTAAACCCTAAACCCTTATAGTACCCCCTATATACCCCTTAAAGGGACCCGAAACCCTGAGTACTAAGTCCCATGATCCTCCAAGCATGGCCAAAGCTTCCAGGAGCTCACAGCTCGATGCCGCGCTGCCGAAGTGCGCGTGGCGGGGCTGCGCCACGAGGCCCTCGGAGATCCCCCAATACGCTTTAACCAAGGAATACCTGGGGGTTCCTTTAAAGGGATCCTTAAGTCCTTAAGGGTTCCGTTAAGGGGATCCTTTAAGGGGTCTTTAGGGTTTAGGGTTTAGGGAATTCTAATACCCCCTTAATTGAGGAATATACCTTAAATTATAGGGGCCTTGATTTTATGGTTTAAGGTATATCCCTTCATTAAGGGGTATTGGGATCTCTGGGCCAGGGCAACCCGAAGGTTAGGGGCTAACGGCTAACGGTTTTGGGTTTAGGATTTAATGTAGGGGCCTTCATCATTAAATATGTATAATTTTGGCGGTTCCTTATTATAACTATAGTAGAGTGGGCCCCAAAACCCTATTCTAATTGTATAAGTCCCTGTATGAACAGTTTCGGGCTTAGGACTGAGGGGGTTGCATTTGGTAGAGTTTGGGTTTAGGGTTAGGGGCCTCGGCTTGTTTGAGTTGCTGAGGAAATCTGCTCGGATTAAGGGAAATACAGAAGCCTAAGCAATGAAAACTACTGGTCCTGAGGGTTCCTCCAGGTAGTTATACTACAGCACATCGCCAAAACCCTATTCCATTCTGTAAGGGCCGGGCCTGCAGAACGGCATGTGGCTCGTTTTATGCAGGGTAAAGCAATCCAACACAGCCCAACGCCGTAAAGCCCTACAGCCGCGAGCCCCGGCACAATCACTAAACTCCACACGTTGCTTGGAGGATCATGTGACTTGGTAAGCAAGGTTATAATTTCCTGAGTTGGGGCTTCAAGAAATTACAGCCATAGCTTCCTTGATTTGTAACCCTACCAGGTCATGGTCCCACGACCCCCAAGAAAGAGCCAGCCCCAAAGCCTGCCAACTCCCCAAACCCCTAAACCCTAAACCCCTAAACCGTGAACCCTACACCCTAAACCCTACAGCCACATTCCGAAACGAGCTCCGAGTGCCCTGAAGGTAAAGTCCTAAGCCCTGACCTGAGACCCGCGACCTGGTAAAGCCCGAAAGCTTTAAAGCCCCAAGCGCTAAATCCTAATCCGGACCCGAGATCCCAAAATGCCTTAAACCCCAAACCCTGGATCCTAGAACCTAAAACCTGAAGCCGTGGAAAAATACTCCATAAAGTCCTAAACTGGGTTCCAGAATAGGGGTCTATAGTAGATAATATGGTGTCCTTATCATGGTACCTTAAAACTAAATCCCTTAAGAAGAGCTCAATACTGCTCATGGTACCTTAAACTAAATATGCTTATCATGGTACCTTAAACTAAATCCCTTTAGAAGAGCTCATTTAAAGCCCTGAAGCCGTGTCGGCCGTTTTGGGAGGTCGGGGAGCGACAAGCCCAGTTTGGGCAAATGCAGCAAGACCTCAAGGCCAGAGCCCTCCTTGAAGGGATCTATAGGGTTCCTTAAAAGGGGATCTGTAGGGTTTAGTTTAGGGTTTAGGGTCTACTTGGAGGATCGCGGGAATTAGTAAGTAAGGTTAGAAGTACCCTAACTGGGGTGACAAGTAAGTGTGACTATAGTCACCCTACTTATAACCCTAATTACTAAGTCCCATGATCCTTCAAGTTGGGTTATCCAGAGAACCCAAGACCCCTTAATCAAGGAATATACCTTAAATCATAGTATGAAGGCAGCTTGTATTTTGAGGTGTATTCCTTAATCAAGGGGTATTGGGCTCTCTGGGTATCTCTGTTTCGTCTTTAGGGCTTATGTGGTGTAGGGTTTAAGGTTCAGGGCTCAGGGTTCAGGGTATAGGGGCAAGGGTTCAGGGTTTAGCGTTCAGGGTGCAGGGGTCAGGGTTCATCTGTGTAGAACAAACTTGACACACTTCAGAGCGTTTGACACAGTAGACTGAATCAAGGATCAAAGGGCTGAGCCGATACGCATTCAGGTTTGAGGCTTTAGCGGGAAGTGTAAGTTCAGGGCTGATCGCAGAGAGGCCGATGCCCTTCAACTATACAAGGGTTACCTCCATGGCTGGACTGGGGGTCTTCCCTAGGTACCCTGAACAGTGGTCGTTGCTTGGGGAATTCAGGGGCAGACGCTCGTCCAGCCCTTGAAGTGGATTCCTCTCTTTGTCCCGGGATTGGGGGTTCCCCTCTTTCATACAAGGGCCTTGCTAGACTTGATGAGATTTCCCTCATAAGAGACTTTGAAGTTTGGTATCAATGGCAGGAGTACTATAGGTGCTTTTAGAGTAAATGAACTGAGTCATCTTGGCCTCTTACATGGGAGTGCGAGTCCGTTACATGCCGTCAATCTCAAGCTGCTGTATCAGTGGTGAATCGTTTGGGGTTTTGGGGTTTAGGGTCTAGGATTGCTGCAGACGAACGACAGCCGAAAAGAATAGTTAGTTCAGTCGAGGGGGCGTACGAAGTATTTCGATGGCAGAAATCTGACAGTTTCCGTTTACGGTTTCGGGTATAGGGTTCAGGGTGTACTAGCATACACGGACATCTAGCGCTCGGCAGCACCGGTGCAATGTTCAGTCTGCGAATCATGCGCTGTGAGGTCGAGCTCCTCCAACCCGCTGAACCCTAAGTTTAAATCAAGTATAGTATAACGGGCCCCAAAACCCAATTCTAATTACTATGCCCCCTATATTAAGTCTAAATCTCCATGAGCCCCGAGCCTAAGCCCCACATGCGAGAAGACAACCTGAGGATCAGATTGCCAACCTGCGGAAAGAGGCAGGTCTTTGTCGGACACATGGGGCTTTCTTAGGATCATATTCTAATTTGGGCATATCTATGCTGAAACTAAATACTGAAGTCTTCTCCTCGCGGTGTTCAGGCCCAAGGTTTTTGTGTTTCAAGGTGCCAGAACTAAATGTTTTAGGAGCCGCATTGATTAGATTAGAGTTTTGAGGTAAGTTGTACCGTATCTTAACAAAGGACCTAAGGAACAGGATTTTGTAACCGTTGAGGCCCCTACACTACTACGCTATTTCAGTGAGTGTCATGCTTTCGTAGATATGGTGCGTGACTGAGACTTGTGTTTGCAAAGCTCACGGCTTGGGGTCTGGGGATCGAAGTGTACGTGTACTATCTTCATCCGTCAGCCATAATGTATTCTAACATACAATAGTATGCCAATGCTGTAATGTGCTATAATATGCTGTAACATGCTCACAGATGATATGGTATATAGTTCACTTAAAATTTGCTAAACGACAGTGACGTCTGCTAGGAGGAGAAGTGACAGGAAGATGGACACCTGCCCAGATCTAGAATCCAGATTTGACAGTGACAGCAAGGCATGATAAGTATAAGAACAGAGCTAGTACTTACTAATACTAGTAATGTATATAATGGTAGTATACCGAGCACAGAGCGAGTACTGAATAGTATTGGTAATGAATATAATGGTAATACACCTGCAAGCCTAAAGCGCACAACGACTGTTCCGATCCAGCTCAACGACGCTGCCGGTCGGCGCGTGACTCATGATGGTGCGAGGCTCATTTCCAATCAGCAGGTCTGGGGCGGAGGGAATGGATTTAGGATTCGCAGGTTCGATGTTTCGTTGGATTTGCAGTCGGAGCCGCGACAATAGCCTGAGCAAGGCCTTTCGTCATGGTGTTTGCTTGCAGAGCAAGCCTGTGTCTTTGGTCGCACAAGCTTCGCGATCGAAGCCGCAAACCTAAACCTCCAGCTGCGTGAAACATGTCAACCTTGAGCGAAAGACCATGGGTGCTGACTCCAAACGAGCAATGAGGCGGAATGCAAGAGCAGCTGCGGCAGCTGGAGCTGCTTCGGCACCGAGAGCTGCAGCACCTGCGCTTGCAGGCGGCCATTCACGTTAGCGTGTTGCCCGACAGAAGCATTAGCTTTTGGCGGAAGTTTTGGGGATGCAGTGGCGGCATTCTACAGTTTTACGTGCACCTTGAAACTCGAGGGCACTCCTCCTCCTCCTCCTCCTCCTCCTCCTCCTCCTCCTCCTCCTCCTCCTCCTCCTCCTCCTCCTCCTCCTCCTCCTCCTCCTCGACTACAACTACAACAACAACTACAACAACTACAACAACTACTACTACAAGTACTACTACTACGACGACGACTACTACTACTACTACTACTACTACTACTACTACTACTACTACTGCTACTACTACTGCTACTACTACTTTACTACGACCTACTACGAGGAGGAGGGGGAGGAGTCAGCGCTAGCGGTCGCGGTCGCGGTAGCCGTTGCATTATCAGTATTTTAAGCACCGTTGCTGCTTCCGGCATCGGGGGGATGGGGTGCGGGGGATGGGGCGGGGGCATGATGACGTACAGTTTTAGAGCACATCCGTTTTACTCTGAACCATAAAGATTTCTAATCCCTACACTTCTAGAACCCCCACCTGTCGCCAGGAGGAGCAACTCGAGTCCCTGCAGTATGGGGAGCATTGGGAGGCCGAGGGTCAGAGGGCTTCATCGCTGAAAGCCCCTACCTCCCTTTTCTGCCACCCTTCCAACCAAAAAGCTGCAAACAAAACCCAGGCCTTAAAAGCAACCGAAAGGTCGGACCAGTTGTCTCCAAAAGGCTATGTACACTCTCCAATGCCTTCGTCCCTAAACTCCCCTGAACCCGAGCCCTACTTCACATGAGTTTACAGATCCTGTGGCACCTGCATGGTCAAACCCCTCCAACGCCACCCCAATAATTCCTAAAACCTAGGAGCCCCTAAACCCTAACCTTAAATCCTAAACCCTAAGCCGTAGCCATTTTGGCTCAAGCCATTTTGGCTCAAGGCCGAGGTACCGCCCTGGTGACTGAGGTGTGCAAGGCCGAGGGGTAGCTGGCGTGGGCCATGTCTGCCGGTCTGCAGTTGGGGATGCAGTTGGGGGTGCCGGGCTTGAACGTCCCTGAATTTGACCCGGATCTTGAAGGGGATAGCCCCGCCAAGAAGCGAGGGAGTGAACACAAAGCCAGTGGGGTCAATAAAGCCAAGAGGGGTGTCAAGCATGATGATACCCTTGCGGATGAGTCGGTTAGCTTGGCAAACATCACCCTCAAGGATCTTCGTTTTCTGCTGGATGAGCAGGCTGGGAAAATTCTTCAGGCCAACAACAGCCATTCGGAGAGTTTGGTGACTGCCCTGGAAGAACGACAGAATGCCCGCATGGCCGGTATGGAGGAGGCGACGAAGGGACTTGCATCCACGGTGGATGCGGTTCAGGAGCGTTTGGCTAAGCTCGAGTCTCTTATGACGCGAGGGCCGCCAGCTGCCAGGGCCGATGAGGAGCGCAGACGTCAGACCCTGGTGTTCGGAGGTTGGGGGAGGGATACTCGACGCCAGACGATCGTTACGGAGATCACTGAAGCGATCACAAAGTTGGGCCTGACCACGTCGGTGGATGAATCGGCCTTCACCACAGGGCCCCGAAGGTCTCTGGCGCTGCTCAACATGCCTCTTCGCCTACAAGAATCGGACTCCACTAGGAAAGCCAGAATGCACCGAGTGCTCACTACTATCAACTCTGCAGATGCTCGCACCTCGGCAGGTAAGAAGCTTTGGTGCTCATACAGCAAGACGAGGGCAGAGCGCCAAATGGGGGGGCACTGCTCCTGGATCAAGCGGTCTCTTGGGGCGATCTCCGATGACTTGGCACGATCAGTGGACCTGGAGTACAGTACGGGATCGGCATGGCTTGGAGAGAGCCTGATAGCTAGCGTTACCAGGCAGCCGGAAAATGGGGCGAACTCACACGAGATGATCACAGTCTCCTCGGATGATGCGGGGCCACAGTGGGTCGACTTGGGAGCAATGGCAAGGGAGTCAGGGCACCCGGTTGACAAGCTCAAAGGGGCACTAGATGCCAACCGCCGGTGACAGGAACCGGATTTTAGTGAGCTCCTGGGGTTGCTTCATGTTTGCCAAGAAGATGTGGAGCGACTGACACGGAGTGCGAATTCGTTTGCCCAATGGGGTTCTGCGGATGTTTCTGCGAGATCTCAAACGGTGCATGGGATCAAAGGTTCTTTTCACGATGCTACCTTCAAAGGGTCGGGCATCCTCTCTGGCGACAAGACTGTGAATACCAGGGTCATGCGCGGGAGAATGAATTTGAGTACGTTGCAAGGGTCCCGGGGTCAGAACTTGACACTGCCTCACATGCGTGCAGAACAAGAGTTCTCCGTGCTGGGATGGAACGTTGGAGGTGCTGAACTGGGAAATCTCACGGAAGCAGCCCGCCTTTCGATTGGGCAACCATTACACACGAATCAGCTTTTTCTACTTCAGGAAGTACCAAGGGGTCGGGATGGATGGAGTACGTGGCACCAGGACTCCTGGACAGTTTGCTCCTACCAACACAAAGATCAGTGGAGAGGGACGGGGGTAATGTTCTGCAAAGATGCTTGGGCCATCATTCGTAGGGTACCTGCAGGCAAGGGATCCTGGTTCAAACTCCGCCGACTTTGTGATGGTTTCGAGCTGTGGGTTGCGACCTTTCATTTTACTCCGGGGTGTACAGTTGATTGCTTCGCTTCTCAGGTGGATGCTTTCCTCCGGAAAAAACCCGCGGGTAAGAACAGAGTTGTTGTGCAAGGGGATGCCAATGCGGTTTTGGGCTGGACCGAAACAGAAGGCACCATGCAGCCGTCAGGGAAAGATGCCAAGGCCTTGCTCCTTTTGGACAGGTTTGCCAAGCACGAGCTCTCCTTGGTGCCGCCGAGGTCCCCCTATGTGAACTTACCCACGTCGAGGCCTAGACAGGAGGGTCGTGAAGGCAAACAGATTGACCTGTTCGCAACTTCTCGGTTGAGACATGAGGGGATGATCGTGCACAGGGACTCATGCTACGCAATAGGAACGGACCATGAGCTGCTCCAGGGTGTCTTTAAAGTTGTCAAGGGCAAGGTGGTTGCGAGATGTCAAACCAAGCCCCGAGTCTGGGTAGGTGGCCCGGCCAAGATTGAACACATTGACCAAGATGTATTGGAGGGTTTGGCTCGGACATGTACGAAACCCAGGAGGTCTATGGCTTACAAAGACCCGAAGCATGTCGTTCAGATGTTTCAGCAGGCCAAGACGTCAAAGACCCGGGAGGCCTGGAAGCGGGCCCTCGCTTCTCGCCGTGCGGCACGTCAGGAGTGGGAGAGAGCTCGTCAGGACAGGGCTTTACAGGGCGACTGGAAAGCTTTTCAGCAGAGCAAGGTGGCCACCAAGCAGGGCTGGGAGATCGAGTATGCGGATCTGCAATCTAGGGACCCCCATGCCACAGTACATGATCACCTCAGTGCACTTTATAAGGGGCAGGACATTGAGCCGAAGTATAACCCGGCTCAGGAGGTTCAGGCATTCACGGTTGATGAACTCCGAACAGCGCTGGCCCAGTTGAAGGGTGGTAAGTCAGTCGGACGTGACCTCACATCGAAAGAACTCCTCCAGGGGGTGGTCAATACCGAAGGTGGGCAATGTCATCTACTTGAATTTATGAACCGTGTATTATGCACGCAGAAGATCCCGCCAGCATGGAATCAGCCATTGTTGATCGTCCTCCCAAAACTTGACCAGCCCGCTGCCCCTACAGATTTGAGACCGATTGCCTTGGGAAGCTCGGCTTCGAAGCTTTTCTCCCGACTAGTGCTCAACAGGGTATCACACCACTTCGCCTATACGAGTCACGCCCAATGTGCCGGAGGGCAACGACAATGCTCTGATGTCATCTTTGCAATATGGCGTTTGCTGCAATTAGAGAAAGAGTGGAAACAAGGGCTTGTGATATCTCAGATTGACGTCTCCAAAGCGTTTGACTCGCTCAGCAGGAGCAAGCTTATAAACAAACTGGAGCAGTTGTTGGGAGATACTCCTGAATGCAGATGCCTGCGAAACTTGCTATGCAGCACCGAGGCAACATTACAAACGGTGTGGGGCGCGTCTACCTTCAAAATGTGTAGCGGTATCAAGCAGGGGGCGACCGAATCGCCACTCCTCTTCTCGTATGTAATGGAGCAGGCGTTAAATGAGGCCGCGAGCCGCTATCGTTGGAATGACAGACCAACCCTCTTCCCCGATTTCCCCTGCGAAGACTCCCTTTTCATGGATGATGGATTACTCTGGGCCAGGGATGTTGAGAGCTTGCGGAGGAAACTTCAGGAGTTCGCAACGGTCCTTGCAGAGTACGGGTTGCTTCTCAACTACAAGAAGTGCAAGCTTTACTGCTCCCCTTACAGTGGTAAGACCAGGGCTATACAGTTGGGTGACCACCAGTTGTTGGATCAGGGTTTTATCACAGTGCTGGGCCTTGACATGAAGGTGGGCATGACCGTGTGCCAGTTCCTGCAACCCCTGCTTACAAGAGCACGAAACAAGTTCTGGTCCATTAAGCACCTACTTAGGCGCAGAACACCAGTGAGTGGAAGAGTTTGCCTGATGGACAGGGTCGTTACCAACTCTTTGATGTGGTGCTTGGGGGCTATCCCTCCTGATCGGCATGCCTTGGGATTGGTTAACAGCTTCCAAGCAATGCTCCTGGGTGGCTAATGCGGCATGCGAAGGGTGTGGGGGAGAGTTGGCCGGACTTCAGAAGGCGTTCAGTGAGGGCATCGAGGGCAGTCTTATGCAAAGCAGGAGTTCACAGGTGGTCGACGACTTGGCTTACCAGATGGTGGGGTTTTTCAGGACACAGGGAGCGGGCATGCTTCAGAGACCAGCCGCCCATCTCATCCAGAATCGACCGTTTTCGGACCCTTCAATGGTGGCGCGAACAGCAAGCCTTGCCCGAAGGAGTCGGGCTCCGCCATCCGGGCAAACTTTATGCCCGCCTTACGAGCCTGGAGATCTCCATGGACGAAGCATGCCTGGGACCCTGGAGGGAAGTGGCGAGAGACAGGGTTAAGTGGGCTGATGCGGGGCGAAGATGGTTACAACAACAGGATCTCCCTTGGTCTTCCGGAAGGCAGTTGAGTTTGGGAGACTAGGCTTCGGGGTGGCGTGATGAAGGTATGGCAGTGGCTGTGCCTGACCAGCAATCTCTGAGCAATCCCGGGCTTGATGTATGAGATCCTAACTACTGGTTTTGAACTTGCTCGCCCAGCATGCAAGGATTTCCACGACTTGGTACACTCGAACAACAGAGTATGACAACGACGGCCTAACAATCTACAAGGGTTTCACCGTATAGGGACTGGTCTGTAAGAGGATCGGACAACTTGACAAATTGGCAAAGGGTTTTACACTATGAGGGTGCTTTCAGCATGTGGAGCACAACCACGGCTCCTACGACTACAGGCAAGTACAAAGGGTTTACAAAGGGTTTCTGGATGCGTCACATCACGGGTCACTCACGGACATGGTGACCTCAGCATTGGGTCGAGCGAGGCCCACAGGGATAGCGATCTTCGTGCTCTCCGATTTTCCATATGACGAGCTGCCTGACGGCTCCCTTCATGCGCGGCATTACGCTTGCGGCCCTCTACGCACTACTCGGTGTGCGTACAAGTGCGGACTCTGGGGGCAAGGTCGGCACGTGGAGCCTGCTCTCAATGCAGGCCATGCCACTGGCCCAACCACCTGAGATCTTCGGAGATTGGCCCCCACACTGGTACTACCAGGCGAGGATGATGGCGAGGTCACTTGTGGCAGAAGGGGGGGATTCCAGTCAAATGATGAACTTCCTCTACTACCTGGTCTGCTCCCGGGACGACTCCTACTATACGGAGTTCCTGCCCGACATCCTGGCAGACCTCGAGCATACTCTGTCGGCTACCCTCGACCCGACAGCGGTGGTCCGACCCCTTAAGGACCAGGAAATGATGTGGGCGAGGTATGTGGAAGACGCCCTGCACCAAGAGTTCCTCGAGGAGTTCTACCCGCAGGAGCAAGCCCAGCTGGAAGCTCAAGCGGGCCAGCTACCGACCGAGCTTGTGATCCTGCGTGCGACGGCCGAACGTGAGACAGAAGCTCAAAGAGTGCGACGGAAGGAGTTCAACAGGAAGAGGGAACTGCCTAAGGTTGTAAAGGCGATTCTCGACCTCCCTGTGGAGGGTGCCTCTTCTTCGTCGAGTGACGAGCTGCCATCCATGCACTACCGGGTGCATCAAGCCATGGGAAAGAGGGCCTGGCAACAGCACATGAATGCTGGCAGCACTCCCATGCTGACCCAGCACGAGAAAAAGGTCCTCTGGATGCAAAGGGTTACACGGTACCTCCGCCAGGCACATCTTGAGGGAAATGATGGCTGGTCGTTCCAATTACTCCGGCAACGAGTTCTAGCGAGAGCTACTCGCAACTATGTGAGCAGGGCTATGGGGTACATAAGGGAGATCGAAGTGGCGGCTGCCCCAGCGGACACCATGGGGACTGAGCCACCGGACCACATTTGCGACTGGGCCATTGGAGAAGAGGCCTCCCTGTACCGAATCCTCACTACGTGGGAGCCTGACGAAGATGAGCCCTCGGCCGCCTCTACAGACGTGGCACAGGTGCAACCGAACCTTGTGGTGAACCTGACTTCGGAGGGTGAGGGCCTCATGGTTGTCGAGGGTGCCGAGACTGTGAGCTTCGAGGGCATCGGGCTTGCAGGCGTGGGGGACTACGGGAACCAGGACGGGATTGTGCACGATCCTGCCTCCTCTGCGGTGAACTTGCTCCCGAATGACCAGGGCTTCGGGCATGGGCACAGGGATCAGCAGCACCATGTTGTGAACCTCACCCAATGTGAGGATGAAACATGGAGCGAACTTCAGGAAGGGGAGGCGGACGTTGTGCCCATGTATGACCTGACCCAGGCTGAGGACACTGCTGACTCTGACGAGGTTTTCCTGATGGACAGACCGAAGCTGAAGAAGCGATGGATTAAAAGCCGCAGTCGAAGCCGGAGGCGCCGGAGGCCCACCCCCACTGTTGTCACGACGGAGGTACGACGTCTTACGGAGACAGGGAGGGGAGGCCCCCTGCCGCGCCCGGCCCCGACTGTATGCACTCCGAGCACACCGGCAAACTCTAGCAGTGGAGCTACTGAACCAAGGGCGAAGGCTAAGAGCAGGCCGAGGCCATCTGGGGAACCTACGACTCCTGCTCCGCCTCCGGGTACCCCCATGTCAGCTCAAGAGGCGCGTGATCTATGGTTCATCCTGCTTGGCATCATGGATGAGGATGCGCCGGCAGATTCCTTTCCGACCACGTACCAGTGCAACGTGATCTCGGAGACCTTTCTGGGGTTGTCACTGCAGGACCGAATCACGTTCCTGGCATCCCTGGGAATGGTGACACAAAGAATCTTGGAGGTGGTTGGAAACTTGGTGCAGTTGGCACGCTCCAACGAGCGTGACAATGAGGAGGTCGAGGTGCCCCTCGACGAGGACACGGCGGCACTGATGCAGCAAAGTTTGGCTGGTCGCGGGGAATGGTTCACTGTGCTTCGGGGCCTACGGGAAGCACTGGAGGATTTGACAGAGGAGGACAGATGCTCTACGGCTCTTCTCCTACTGAAGTTGCTAGATTGGCAGTGCACCAACTGGGGAGCTGGAATGGTTTTGGGCCACGTTACGGGACGCGCCGCTGACCTCCTGGCCCTACTCACCGTGGCCTTTGAGGACCGCAAGGGCAGGGTCAGCGACTGTCGTCCAAATCAGGGTGCAGTCATGGAACTCTGGAGGAAGGTCCAGCCGTACCTCCCGGTGGCCACTGGGTCCCGATCACAACGTGGTGTACCAATATGCAGCCAACGACCCGCCTGGTGTGTACCACATCGGCAACCGCTTACACCGCCAAGCTCACCGGCATCGCCTGTGCTGGGAGAAACGGCAGACCCACATCTGCTCCATGGTGACTTGCCGGCTGCGATGCTGGACCGTGAACTTGAGTACGAAAGGGTGTCTATGCCTGAAGAGGATGATGGACAACGACAGAGAGAAGAAGAGGAACACCATGAGGAACAACGGGTACGTGAACATATCCTGGAGAACCAGAAAGAACAAGGGCGAGCTTACCAGGAGTGGGAAGATCGTATGATGGAGGAGTCAATGAGGAAGGGCGAGCGAGGGCAAAAACGGAAGGGCGTCCAAGTGGAGCTTAGCTCGGGTAGCATGGATGCGCCCCGAGTACTACATCGACTCACCCTACCCACGGACAGCACTGAGATCCACATTGCCATCCGCCTGGTGAACGACGTGGAGGGGAGTGACGTGGAAACTGAGCCAATGCCGGCACAATCTACACCAGAGGAACTACAGCTGCCTACCCTTGGGGAGAGGGCAGGGGGAGGCAATGCTGTGGAACCCACCTTGAGGCCTGACCAATACGACCGACTCCGGCGAGACTTACAAGACGGCACTATTAGCCTGGCTACCATCCAAGCCAGCCATGGGCGAGAGGTGGTGGAGCTAATGCAAGTCCAGTGGGCGATGGAACATGCATCCGAAGCCTCCGAGACACAGCCGACACTCCCCTTTTCGCCCGTACCTCAAGGAGATCTATACCGGAGCTGGCTGGGGGGGACCACCACAGATGCCCAAGTGACTCGAGCCCTCGGAGAAAATGGTCTGGAACTCTTCCGGTCTGCCAAGGCACTTCATGAGCAGGGAACGTGGCAGGAGGAAGATGGTCAAATTGGTGGAAGTGACAGAGCTCCGGATATGCATGAGTCGATCGGGGTGACGGAAGTGCCGGACGAGCAGTCTACGGGGGTTGGTGTGACACAGGTTAACCTTGCCATGGACGATCTGCTCATGACTGGACCTGGTGTCGCGCCGGTGCTGCCTCCGGATGTGCCAGGTGCGGCTGCGTTTCCCTTGGGGCCGCTTCCAGCGGATCCTGCTGATCAGTTTGAGGGCTGAAGTGTGGACTGTGCGACCTGCAGCAGGGGATGATGGTCTTGGCTGGTCTGATCCTGCTCTATGGTGTGATGCTTCATCCTTGCTCGACGTTGAGGGCTATGAGGGTGACACCTGAGGGGTTTTCTTTCCAATGGGGCAGAAAATATGTCCTGTTGTCCTGGCTTTACAGCCTCTTCGAACCTGCTGGCTTGGAGAAAAGGAGCTCAAAAAAAAAAAAAAACCCTAAGCCCTAAACCCTAAATCCTAAACCCCTAAATCCTAAACCCTAAATCCCAAACCCCTAAATCCTAAACCCTAAATCCTAAACCCAACGATACCTAAAACCAAGGAGCCCTGAAGGCCCCCAGGGCCTGAAGTTTCGGAGTTGGGATCTGTCTCAGCGAAGGCTTGCGGCTAGAAGCGCCCAAAATGTGACTCATCCTGAGTATAGCCTACTTGAAAGCTGGTAGCATATGGGTGGTTGTCAAAATTAGGGCCCCTTTTTGGGCACCCTAAATATTAGGTGCCGCTATAGTAGGGGCCCACCCGAATTTTGACAACCATATCTTCATTGGGGGTGTGGCGACTTTGGGACCTTACTTCGAGGGTCAGGGGGCGTTCCAAGAAATCGGCCGAGATGTAGATGATACTGCGGATCAAAAGAGTACTTGGAGGTTCATGGGACTTAGTAAGTAATTCTGACTTCTAACTGTAGTTACCCTATTTATAGCCCCAATTACTATGTCCCATGGTCCTACAAGTAAGGCCCTCAAGGAAAGTGGGGTTATCAAGCAGGTGTCTACCTGAGCCTTCACATTTCTTAAAGCCGCACGAAACCGCTGTAGAACCCCTGTTTCCAACCACCTAGAAGCCATCCGTGTAGAGCCCGTGTGACACCCCGAGGACACCTTGCGTATACCTTTACAAAGGCTCATGAAACCGTTACAAGTAGTATGAAGACCTTTCTATGAATCCCTGAAACAAACCTTATAAACCCTTAGTGTAGAAGCCCTACAAGAGCCCTACAAACCTTACACCCTAAACCGAGAAGCCCTAAAAGAGCCCTAGGAAACCCTGATCTCATAAGTGGGGGCCGTCGGCAGGAGCCTGTGATCTTCGCTACTTCCGATCCTCCGGCACGGCTGGCAGAAGACTCAGGGACCGGTCGATGGGGATTCGGGTTGATGGCTTAGGGTTGTTGGTTTAGGGATTCGGGTTTAGGAATTGGGGTTGAGGGTTTTAGGGTTTAGGGGTTCAGGTGTGGGGGATTCGGGTTGAGAGCTTAGGGATTAAGTTGAGGGTTTCAGGGTTTAGGGATTAGGGTGTAGGGGTTAGGGATGAGGGTTTACGGATTCGGGTTGAGGGCTCCAGGGATTAGGGTTAAGGTGTTAGGGAAACGGGTTGAGGGTTTAGGGATTAGGGTCGAGGGTTTTTTGTTTTAGGGATTTGGGCTTAGAAATTAGGGTTGGGGGTTTAGGGATTAGGGTTTACGGACTAGAAGTCAGATTAGAACTCGGCATTCTTAGAAGCCATATGAAACCCTTGTAATTCCTCTTAGGACACAAAATGGACCCTACGAGTCCTGTACCGATCCCAGGGTGCATAAGCAAGTTTCAATACGATGCTAGAAAGCGGATCCTCGCCATAAGCCCCAAGCAATTATATCCAGCCTTCCAAGATTGTTTTCGCACCTTTACCAGACAGCTTTCCCCCCAAATACCGTGAAAAGCTCAATACCACCCTGCTTTTCGGAATATGCATGAAGCTACAGGGGCTTCTCATGATGATGTAGGGCCTATTCCTTGCACAAGCGCTAAACAAACGCTAAACCCTAAAACACCCAATTCCCCTGACCCCTAAATCCTAAACCAAAAAGCACCAAAACCTGAGTCGCCTTTACAACTCCAAACCCCAAAACCTGAGCCCCAGACCCTGCAGCCTTTAACTACAAAAAAGAGGGTCCATAGAGCTGGCAAGGTGGACCCGGGCCTAATGGAGGGAAGTCCACCACAGAGGCCTAAGAAGGGCTTTCGTGGGATTTGAGGGTTCAGGGTTTTGGGCCCATGGTTCAGGGTTTAGGGTGTAAGGGTTTTGGGCTTAGGGGTTAGAGGATTTGTTAAGCTTGTTTAGGTTTGGCAGCTTTTTGCGATAAGGTTGTGGGAAGGGATTGCCGTCACAGGGACGATATGCAGGGGTGCGACCAAGTCCTGGGGTTGTGCTGAGGATGAGTGTAAAGGTATCACCCCAAACGGAAACCCGCATGAACCGTGGCACCCCAAACCCTGCGCCACACCCGAAACCAATATGAACTAACTGAGCTCCAGCGGTCGACCGCACGCAGAATTTGGCATAAGATCCTGATCTTGTCAGCCATTTCCAGCCGTGTTGTTGGTTTTGCAGTTGCTGCAGTTGCTGCTGCTGCTGCTGCTGCTGCTGCTGCTGACTGTCATAACAAAAAAGATCATGATCGTTATAATGAGAAGAATAAGAAGACCAAGAATCATACTAGTCCGAAGAACAATGACTATTGTAATGGCATCTACATTCATCACCATCTTCATCGTCAGGTCCGTCGTCATCGTCATTTTCATCGTCACACTACGCCGACTACTAGAGATCCTCATCTTAAACCCTAAACCCTAAACCCTAAATCGTACCATCGCCACAGACGCCTTGAGCCATGAGGAGCTATGGACCGGGACGCCGGTCTGATCTGCGCCAGGCCAGCCTGGAGGGGCGCCTGTGGGGCTCTTTACGTCGTTGTTTTTGTCTTTATGTTCTTTGGTCTAGGTCGTGGGTATCTTTGAGAGGGGTGTTAAGAGTCAGTTCTTGCTTAATTTCCCATCGGGAGGAGAGGCCGAGATTCCGGCTTCAGGGCTCTTGATTTCATATGGGTGGCTGTCGAAATTAGGGTCCCTTTTTGGGTCCCTATTAAACTGCGGCGCCTATTGTTTAGGGTACCCAAAAGGGGGCCCTAAGTTTGACAACCACCCAATATGGCTACTTGGGGTGTCTGCACGGCTCGATGGGCCCAAGCTGTCAACTCCGAGGGCTCAGCCTTCCTCCAATAGCGGTTTTTTTGAGGGGGGGGGGAGGGGGGGGAGGGGGGGGGTAGACCTGTGAGAAGTAGGAATAGCTGCCCTGAGACCTGTCGAAGCCACCTGAGACTGTATCTATCATAAGGAACCCCCCCCAGCAAAACCCTATTGCAATTTTAAGGCTGCTGCATTAGATTCGCCTGGAAATTGATGGAGTTTAGGACCCACAAACTTTGCCAGGTAAACGGGCACCACAGAAGAGTGTAAAGCGGTTCGTGAAGTATACGGGTTTGGAGCACGAGTAGCCTTATCCCTTGAAGTTTCCATAATATAGGGGCCTTAACAATTAGAATAGGGTTTTGGGGCCCATTATATTATGACTATAATAAGGGACCACCCAGTAAAAAAGGTGATTGCTCAGGCCCCTTCTGTATACTTCGATTTTACTACGCCCGAAAACCTTCATTCTAGCATAGGTAAAAAGGCAGTAAATGGGCCATAATCTAGCCTCCTCAGTACTACCCTTTTGCACTTTTTCTTTTTGGGTTCGGGCCTTTTTAAAACCAAATAGTAGGAAAAAGGTGTACCCTTAACATTAAGGGCCCACTAGAGGCTAGAACAGCCACACAAGTTGGGGCCCATGACGACGTACGCAAGGTTATGGCAGCTCCCAGCCTTAAGTACCCTAATGGGGTTAATAAGCAAGTATGGCGATAGCAACCTTGTGGATAACCCAAGTTGCTAAGTCCCATGATCCTCCACGTAAGCCCTCGCCCTCAGCCCGAGATGGAGCCCACAGCCGGACTTGTTCGTTCCGACAGTCCTTGGAGTAATTACAACATGGGTTTGGGGTTGGGGGGTGTAAGGTTTAAGGTGCAGGGTTTTGGGTTTTGTGGTTGTGCGAATTGTTCGAAAAAGGGTCACGTTGTCGGAGAACATACAAATCCCCGTAATTTATGGGCTCTGAGGCTTTAGTTTTGCTAAGAGGTGCTTAGGGTCCTGAAACCTGCTTTGTGAGGACTGGGTGGAGAGGAAGCCACATAGTATAGGGGGAAAGGCTGGCTGTAAGGTTTAAAGCTTCGCCTGGATCCCTTTTCAGCAGGTCTCGCACTTAGCATCCCAGTAATACCATGTTGGGAGCTTCCTTTCTGCGAACTGAATAGCACCCAGACCCTATGAGGATCCCAGAAAGTAGATCCGATAGGGGGTAGCTTATCTGATCCGATAAGGGGTTTCCGATAAACTACCCCTTGGCAGGATAAGGTTCGAATTCTTTTTGGATCCTTCCAGAAGTCTGGTCCGGGCACAAAGACCCCCATCATGAAGAGGATATGAAAAGGCCTTAGAATACAGGATATATTTGAGGGGGTACCAGTAAAGCCAAGATAGGGATCTTAAGACTTAGTACTGTGAGATTGAATTGAAGGGCCGAGAGGAGTAATACTGGTAACTGTTCCGGCCTCTATGTGAACCCTAATCCGTAAACCCTTACCCGGACCCTGAGCGGATCCTCCCAGAGTTCTGAGATATCGAACCGTGATTAGAAGCCTTATTACCCCCCTTACAGACCTCAGGCTCGCTGAAGAGCTTCATAGCATTTTTGCACCTGGGAGCTAATCCGCAAGGATTGGTTGTATCGAACAAGCTCATGATTCACCTGCACGAGTTGCCACCATCTGAAAGATTCACGACCAAAAAATGCCATATTCTGACAGAGCTTCGGGTGAGACTGTGTGATGAGAGTTGCATAGGGCCTACAACCCTATATATAGCGGGCAAGTAGAAGATCGCATAATTTCATTCCAAGGGGCACTAGCGGCAGTTTGACAGACTGAAGGAGTGACGGAATACAGTTGTCATACGTGACATGCGTCTGGCTTTCTTGAAAAGAAAAGAGACCAAATCACAAACTAAAGCTATGAGGCGTTCGCATGGCCAGCATGCTGCGTGCGGTGCAGATCGGCCTGTGTAAGTTTATTCATCCGGGGATGTCTTGAGAAGACTGCTCGCCTAAACTTAAATGCTAACCTAAACAGAGTCAACCCCTTTAAAACGAGCCAGCCCTGCAGCCCCAATTCTTGATTGTGGCTTTGCACCAACATCCTGTAAGATACTATAGGGGCCAAACAATCACCTATACCACTTTGGGGGCTCCTTATTATATTTACAGGGTAATATACCCCAAAACCCGGTTCTAATTATTAATGCCGCCCTTTTTCTAAACCCTATAATACCCCTTGTAGCAATCCTTTTTGACCCCTTTAAAGGGAACCCCTTTAAAGGGACCCTATTCAAATTGTTAAGGCCCCTAGAACCCCGAGGCAACGAGGTTCTCGGGAAGCAACAGTTGTTATAAAGCCGGGTCATGTCATACTATAGAAGCCTAAATAATTACCAATATTGCTCCTTAGGGTTCCTTATTACAATTATTATTCTATAAGGCGCACAAAAGCCTATTGAAACTAGTAAGGCCCCGGCTTTAGTTGTTCAGTAGAAACCTCCCGGGAACACAACCCTACAGAACAATCTTTCCTGCTTGAGGTCATGGCACCATCCTCCTTGGTGGCCCACTGGCCGCGGGATCTGGAGGTGGTTGCAGGGGGGCCTTCCATTCAATCCCCCGCCCCGGTCCCACCCGACACCCTCAACCCTGAAAAGTTGAACCTAAAACCCCGAAATAAAGCTGGACCGCGAAGCCTAAACTTTCAGCCCCGAAGCTGAAAACTTGAGCCTGAAAACCTACACCCTACAGCCGTTTTATCACAAGCCTAACTCTGACCTTGCAATGGGCATACTTACTCCTTTGGACGTCCTCAAGCCCTGCGAGACTTGGTGAGGCAAGCCTGAGCTCTCAGTTCACGCAAGAAGACGGGAGCCATGGCAAGAGTTCCGTGGGTGGGCTGTAGGGTTTAGGGTTTAGGTTTAGGGGTTTAGGGTTAAGGGCTTAGGTTTAGGGGTTTGGGGTGTAGGGTTAGTTTGGCGTCAAGCTTCAGCTTCTGACGCTTCCGTGCATCGCAGTCCTTAACCTCTCAACCCAAGCCCTGAGCCGGTCAAATAATTGAGTCTTTATATATATATATATATACACACACACACACACACCAGAAGAGGCTTCCAATTCAGCGGGTTGCACTTCGGCGTCGAACCATTAAACCCCGTTATGCGTCTAAACTTGCTTTACTCTTTTTCTTCGCCGGCTAGGAAAACGTCGCTGAAGGCTTAGCCTTCAGCACGAACCCGTGAATGCCTAGACCCTGCACCCAACTTTGGCCACCCCTAAGCCCTGAACATGAAGCCCCGAAGTGGTCCATGGATTCCATGCATGTCAACATGGTCTTTCACCCAGGACACCGCAGATCAAAGATCTCGATCCTTCAGGCAGGGTAATTGGGGTGTCAGGGCCGCGTCAGGTTTCTAGCGGTTTGGGATAGGAGTAGGGTAGAAGAGGCTTAATATAGGGGCCCAAAATTACCAATACTATTATGGGGTTCCTTACTATAATCATAGTATCATAGGCCCCATAATCATGAAGGCCGCTATATTGGTCTCCTTCCATCCCTGATCGCAGTTGGACTCGTCCCCGAATCCCTGCTAGCCCTAAGACTAAAACCTGCTACCTCAAAAGCTTTTTCTTGGGAGGGCTTGGCATTTGGAGGCTCTTGTGGAACAGGAAATCTTCCGGAATGCTTTTGGCCCCATGGTGTCACCAAACAAGCCCAGACAAAGCCATGTCTGCAAATGTGTCTGCAAAAGGCGATGAGTCACCGCCCCTGCCGGCTCGGTCGAGGTGGTGGTGATTCACGTGGGTAGTTCTTTGAGTTAGGGTCCCTTTTTGGGGTTCCTATACGCTTTCCAGAAACACACCAGAGGGGTAGTTTTCCAAATAAGGGCAGGGGTGCCACCTTCTTTTGGGTTCCGCAAAAGGCACCCGAGTTTGGAAAACTACCCAAGTATCTTTAGTCGCGGTGACACTCACTGTTGCAGGTGAGCTAGGATAAGCTGAAGCCCTACACCTAATCACAACACTGGTAGCAACAGTTGCAACAGTTGCACTAGTGATGCTGATGATAGTGATGTCACTGTAGATCATAAATCGTGAAAGCATGCCAAGCAGTCCCAGCTCTGCATATGCAACACAGTATGCACCACATAGCATTATCACATCGTTCCGGGTATCTAAGAAATCAAACATAATCATATACAAGCATGCTCAAGTTCGTTTCGATCACAGTCGTCACAATCACAAGCCCCAGACTCTAAACACAAACCCCAGATTGAGCCATAACTCCCAAAACCCTAACTAAACCCAAAATCCTTAAACCCGAAGCCCCAAGCCTCCCTAAACCCTAAACCCGAAGCCTTCTCAAATCCTAAACCCCTTAACCCTTAAAGCCTAAACCGCCTAAACCCCTTAACCCTAAACCCCTAGGCCATAAAAACCCCCAAAACCCCAAACCCCCTAAACCTCTAAACCCCTCAGCCCCTAAGCCCTTAAGCCCTAAACCCGAAGCTTCCCGGCCAGCGCCCTCCCGGCTTTTGTTCCAGGTTGTCCCTGCGGCCGCGGCTTCCGCGCGGGGAGTTTGAGGTGCTCTGGTTTCTCCATCTTTAACGGTTCAGGGCTTGGGGTTTAGAGGTTTAGGGCTTAGAAGTAGGGTTTAAGATTTGGGAGTTGATGCTTTGGGTTTCCCTTCTACTCTTGTAGCTTCTTTCGACAAAAACTACTTGTGAGCTGCTAGTGCTAGTGTGCTACAAACACAAGTTCTTTCGTTCCGACTGCAGTCGTTCCTTCTTCGATGAGGTCTCTGCCTGGTCTGGCTCTTGCAGTCTTTCTTGCCGTCAGCAAACCTGAGCTCGAAAGCGTTCGGTCGCCTTCCCTCAGCCCCTGGAGAGATGAGTAGGGTTTTAGGGTTTAGGGTACCCTCAGAAACCCTAAACCCTAAACCCCTAAACCCCTTAGCGCCTAAGCCCCCAAACCCCATAAACCCTTAACTTACCCCTAGCCTTTAAACCCCAACACCCTAAACCGTCTAAACCTCGCATTCTGACTACATCTCTCTGGCGACAGTGCCTGAAGCCGGAGCTCCCAGAGCCGATCTGTTTCTGCTGTTGCTGTTGATATTCAGGGAGCCAAAAAGCACATAAGCATAAGCATTTTATACGGATATCCCTACCTTATTGGGCTTCATCATAAGGGGTTTTTGTGGGATGTCCCTATCCTAATTTTTGCTTATGTGCTTTTTTGGTGCACTAGATATAAACAGATAATTAGACTAGGATTCCTTTAGAAGGTATATAAGGGTTACTATAAGGGCTGCAAGTACTATTCTGGGGGTTCCTTCCCCAACACCCTATTGTAATTCATAAGGCTCCTGTATTACCCAGACCTTCCAATACACCGTAACTGAGGACTATGTCCGAAATCATGTTAGGGATCCCACCACCGTAAATAAGGGGTATTGGAATCCCTAAACCCCGTTTAGTAGCCCATAGAACCCTTCACGGCTCTCTAAACCCTAAGCTCTCCGCAAGCAGTGCCACGAGGCTCGTATCTCGCGGCTCTCTGAGTCTGTGGGCGCCTCGCTTCAGCGTCTTGCCGAGGCCAAAATTTCCGTTGTCGCGGAAAGTTTAGGGAAGAGTCTTGACTGTGATGAAGGTTGCGGATTGTGTTTGAGTTAAGTTTGTTTCCCGGAGCTATGAACTTTTCCATCTGCCGATTCGCGTTGTAACGCATCAAAACGGAGCACGGTATGGTGCGTCCAGTCTAGTTGCAGAGCAGCACCTCGTATTGTGTACGTCTTACAAGTTCCTTATTTCAATATAGCTGAACAGTGAATAGTAGCTCTCATAAACCCTGAAACCTTACATTACATTCCACCTACCCACCCCCCGAAACCCGAAACGAAAAGGGGGAGCCACATAGCTCAAGCGAAGGAGTCGCTTCCGAGGGAGAGAGGTGAAGAGCCGAGTAGAGACAAGTAAGGAAGAGATTACGGGCCTAAACCCCCAAGCCTAAACCCTAAACCCCAAACCCTAAACCCTAAACGCCAAACCCTAAGCCCTAAACCGTAAACCCTAAACCCTAAACCCCAAACCCTAAACCCTAAATCCTAAACCCTAAGCCCTAAACCCCAAACCCTACACCCGGGGTGATCTGCCCGCACCTCCGGGCAGGAAGATCTCCGAGGTTGAGAAGCGGCATTTTGGCACTACGGGACCCTTGGCTTCACGACGCCTGGAGCCCGCGACGCCCCAAACCCTAGGCCCAATCCCGAAAGCCAAAACGCTAAACCCTAACAAAAAGCCCTAGAGTAGAAGCCAGAAAGTTGGAACATCATTATCCCCATGCCCTTAAGGTAAAGTATAAGGGATCCTAGCACTAATCCTCCTAAAGCCATGTTCCAGAACTTTCTGGCTTCTACTGTAAATGCCCAAGCCCTCAAACTTGGCAGAGAAGGCGAGTTGCCCTCATGCTCAGATCCACTTTTGGCAGGAGATTCGGACTTGGGGCTTTGGGGTTCAAGGTGTCAGTATAGTGTTGGGGATTTGGGTTGTAGGTTGTAGGTTATTTAGGGTTACCTGTAGGGATTATAGCCGATCTCACAGGTCGGGGCCGGTAGCCTCAGCATCTGTTGACTACTTTGGTATTTAGGGTTTAGGGTTCAAGGCCTTGGTACTGTACACCGGACAAGATGCCAGAGTCCCCGTGGAAGTTGCTGCGGAAGTCACTAGCCAAAGCAGGCAACCACGAAGCAAGATTTGTATCCGCCGTGGTACACCTGGACGCTCGAGTTTCCACTCTGGCCTTCGACACGGCCTGAAGTCTCTAGGAGGGGCGAGACTTGATAATGTGGTTCTTGGCTACACCCACACAAACCAGTAATGCCCTGTATAGCTACTGAAACCCCAAAGCCCAGTTAATCACTTCTCATGAAAAGTCATGTTGCCAAACTCTAAGGAATCTGAGGTGGATCCCGTGCAGGGCCTCACGAGTACGCAAGCGGGGCTCCTTCTTCACGGAGGAGTGCTGAGTGGCTTCGATGGAAGATGAGGCGAAGAAGATTCCACTCTCGCCTTGCAGATGTTCAGTGGGCCCTTCCATGGTACGGAGAAGCTCAGTGCAGAGGCTCAGACTGCTACTGCGACACCTGGAGTCCGCGTTCTGGAAGACTGATGAAGACTGTGGACAGGACATCGAGGATCTACTGAGTCGGGCCATACAGTGAGCTGCCAAAGGAGAGAACATCGGAGGTCGAAGTCCCGCGATGGGTCTTTTTTTTTTGGCAGATTCAGCGGCGTCGGCGGACTCAGTGCCAGAGCGTCCCAGGACGAAAAGCCCTTGCCGCGAGCTGATTGCAAAAGCATCCTTCACATGATCCGGATCTTCCTCGTGCCAGTGCGACAAACGTGCCTGAAGTCAGAGTTCTGTCTTGCTCTCCTGCCCGTGGATCGACGACTTGCCGATTGGCTCAAAGCCTACAGCTCGAAGCACCAAAAGCTCGCGACACCCCAAGGCGCCAGCATTAGCCCAAAGCCTCGGACCTTGAACACCTAAACCTCGGCATGCTGCCACTTAAACTTTCTCATTCTTTAGCATTGCAGCTACATGGCAATACACCCCAAAAGCCCCGATCTCTGAGCCTAAACCAGCCGAAGCCAACCACACGGAAGCTTGAATGATTAGCAATACGTGCCTTCTTATGACGATACCGCACGGTATCCGATTCTAAATGAAATTTCAAGGCCTGTATTCTAAGTTTGTCCCCAGCACATGGCTGGACGAAGTCTTTCGCGCCGCGCACTGGCAGCGAATGCCATGCTTGCTTGATTGATCTGCTTTTTCACGTTGGGGTTTATATATAGGGTGTTACGACAGTCTTGTTTGGGTTGCGGAGGTTTTATGTGGGTTCGGTAGGATCTTTGGAGGAGCTTGAGGGCGGGTTTCTGAATTAGGGGTGAACAAAGAGGTTTTGATTTTTTCACCAGAGACTACAACTAGGATTCCTACCTTCTGTAACTTTCGTTTGGGGTTTAGGTAGGTTTAGGGTGCAGGGTATGGGGTGTAGGGTGTCGTGCAGCGTTGAGGGTGGGTTGAAGCCCGAAAACACCGTGAAACTCTCAAGCTCGCAGCCCTACTGTTGAAGCTAAGGTTAAGCCGTACAGCCGAAACTGGAACACTTTTATTCAGCTCCTTTCAACCGCAGACCCAGAAATCCAAACAAATGTTCCAACAGCCTGAAGCCTCAAGCCATCACTTCCGGAATGCCAGGTCTATATTTCAGAGGCTGGCGCTTCGGAAGTGATTCGTTCAGCGCATAGGGTTTAGGCTGATAGGGGCTTTGCCGCAGAGTGAAGGGTTGCATGGGATCGCTATTGCATTTGTGTTGGTATACAGTTTTTGTAAGTATGTATGGATAGATTCTTCCAAATCAGGCCATTGAGTTGCAGCATCATTGAGGCACACGTGTGACCGCATGGACGCATCCTAGAATGCGGAAACCCCAAGACCCGAAACCCAAACCCCAAACGCCACACCCTATACCCCAAACCCCAAACTTCAATCCCCAAACCCTGGACCCCAAACCCTACACCCTGAACACTAAAAGCCTAAACCTTGAATCCCAAAAAAAGAAAAGCCCTAAAAGCCCCAATCCCTAAATCTCAGAGGGGCTGGGTCCGGGCTTCCTAGGGCCTTGGGACCTGAGAAGGCGTCGGGGCGACCGGGTCTGGCACTCGTACTGTAGCAGAATAGAGAACCAGAAGAGGGTTTGGGGATGTACTTTAAGTGATTTGAGTTGTATTTTACGTCATTAGGTGTATTTCTAAGTAGCTGGGGGGGCCTAAGGGGAGAACTCTTGTAATGGCTTATAGATGCGCCCATTAGTCGTAGCTGACTGTTGCCTGAACAACCAGTATCGTGGCCTTATTTATTAGAAGGGCGGTTTTGGGCACGTTTCAATACGACAATCACAAGGAACCTTACAGAATGGTATCAATAACTGTTCATGCCTCCATATTAGTCTGCGGAGTCCAATGCCAGCAAATGCGCAGGGACGAGACCGTGCTACCATCGCCAAGATCGTGGCAGCAGGCGTGGCTGCGAAGAAGTCTGCAGTTTTGGGGGTGTGCTCTCCCTTTCGTGGAGCTGCTTGGTCTTCCAATCTCGGAATCTTAATGTGTGCTGTATGTTGTTGTACATTGCAGACTATATTTTACAAATCTCATATTTTGTAGCGTTGATTTGACAAACCGGAGATCTTCAACCCCAAATCCTAAATCCTCACAAGAACTCTCTAGAATCAGTACAGAACTGGAAGCCTTACAGCCTTCTTATGTAGAACTCCACAACGAATTCCCGGCTCAACGTACTTTGACCTTCTTAGCTCCAGTGGGGCGTTCGTCTTGCAAGTGCGAAGCGGGGTGTTTAGGGGTTTCACGGTTTAGTTCTTCGGTTCACGGCTTCGGCTTAGGGTTTAGGGTTGTTACATGTTTTTGAGGCTTCGGTTTTGGTGGGAGTTGTACTGGCGCCATTGACATCCACCAGCCGGCAACCCCAGAACCCCAACGCACCGCTGGAAGCCTCCGATCTCACACTTCCGACCACGCCATAAGCTCTATATATAGAATGCTCTTGGGATTCTTCAAAGAAACCTCGATTCTGACATTATGCTTGCAGCCGAAGGTACGCAGCCCGGTGTGATCTTGGGTAATGAATTCGTGGATCCGGTCTACAACCGGTCAGGCAGGAACCCTGGTGAGGTTTCCTTACGACACAAGGAAGAACAAGGGGCCCAAAACGCCCTGAAATGTTTAAGACGCCTATATTGCATGAGCTATCTTGATTGGTGGTCTATAGGGTCTTATAGCGTGTCATCGGGATTTCGTAGGGGCCTTTACTCCTTAAGCCCTGAACCAAAAAGCCAAAACGTAATCCGTGATAAATGCCAAGCCATGAATCCTTTGCATAGGGATGTTGGGGCCATGGGTTTCAGCGTCTGCAAGGTTCCAGGGTTCAGAAAAACACAGTAGTTTTGACCTCGGGGCTCGGTGTCATTTTTGTCTTGTGGAGAAATTCATTTCTTACTGCTACCATTAAATATTAGTGTAGCCATGGTTATTGTATAAGTATTACTACCAGTAGTACTATCAGTAGTACCAAACGGGGGTTTTTGACACATAGGCTAACCGGATCTCTTGTCGCTGCTGTCATCCTTTTTCACGCCCCGGAGCATGGAGCCGTGAAGCCTTAAACCCTCCACATCAACTTCTTAAGTCAACACATCAAGGCTAGAACGCTGAAAGCCCAAAGCATAAAGAAATTTCTGAACCGCAGAATCGTCTGCCAGATTTCGCCGAATCAGATCTTCATTAATTATCTGTTTCATCACTCCATCCTCTGCAGGCATCAGGGCTGGGCGCGGGGGAGGGAGGGCCATGAGTCACAACCCCACTACTACTACTACTACTACTACTACTGCTACTGCTACTGCTACTACTACTACTACTACTACTACTACTACTAGTACTACTAGTACTACTAGTACTACTAGTACTAGTACTAGTACTAGTACTAGTACTAGTACTAGTACTAGTACTAGTACTAGTACTAGTACTACTACTACTACTACTGCTGCTACTGCTACTGCTACTCCTACTACTACTACTACTAGTACTACTAGTACTACTAGTACTACTAGTACTACTAGTACTACTAGTACTACTAGTACTACTAGTACTAGTACTAGTACTAGTACTGGTACTAGTACTAGTACTAGTACTAGTACTAGTACTAGTACTACTACTACTACTACTACTACTACTACTACTACTACTACTACTACTACGACTAGTACTAGTACTAGTACTAGTACAAAAGCAACAAAAACCGTAGTAGTCACAATAACATAAGTATTAACATCGACAACAAGACAATTCTAATGATAATGAGAATCAGACTCAGAAGACTGACGGGGGACAATACCAATAAGCAAAAGAACGCTAATCACTCCAACCATAGTGATAGTCCTAAACCCTAAGCACCCTAAACCCAATGGCGTCACTTCAGGTCTCACCTTGGCTTCTGCAGAAGCCTCGAAAGTGGAGGCGCTCTATGACTGCAGGGCAGTCAGTAGCAACTTTAATAGGACTGATCGTAGTAAGAACAGTGGTAATAACTACTTTCACACTAGTAGCAATAATTGGCTAGATGCGTGATAACAAAAGCTTCAGAAATGGCTTGTGGCTGGCTTCGGGCTTTCAGAAGATTCTTTGCAGCTGCCCAGGCGGACATGTCCAATTGCCAGCGCATCTTCGCCCTAAGCCCCAAAACCCTAAAGCCCTACTTGGAGGATCATGGGACTTAACAAACAAGGTAATTAACTGTAGTAATATATAGTCACTTAGAACCCCAATCAGGGTACTTTTATAACCTTACTTACTAAGTCCCATGATCCTCCGGGCCATAGAGTGAACGCCGCTCCGACCTCCTCTGGCTCAGCGTTGGAACTCCGGGTAGGATCACAATACGACAGAGAGCCCCTTAGAGCGATATCTTCATTGGTCAAGATCAAGACTGAACCTAGCAAGTAGCTAAGTTGCAAGTTAGGAAAAACTGTAGGGCTGGCTTTAGCTATCTTTTGGGGTCCCGAACCAGGGGCTGTAAGATCTGCATCTTCAGCACCATAGAGAGTCGAGCGAGTTGGAATGCCATTCGCCGAGCCCCTCAGACGCGACGCCTCTGCCAGCTCTTATGTAGTGCTTTAAGGGTGCAGAGTTCAGGTTTAGGGTCAACCTGTGTTTCAAAGCTTGATTTTTTAGCGGCAAGCATTCGTCAATTCGCCCACGAACCCGCTTCACTGGATTTTGAGCCCGAACAAACCCTGAACCCCAAATCCTAAACCCAAACCCCTGGAGCTCCTAAACCCAATCCCACACCCTAAACCCTAAACCCTAAACCCTGAAACCTAAACCTCCATTAAAGGCGTGTCAATATAGTTCAAAAAACCCTAATTACATCCCGACAGCCCTAAACCCTACAAGCCCCCCCTTAAGCCCTAAAGCTTCATCTTCCCGCTCATCCTTGAGCTCGCGCTGGCCCCGCATCCATGAAGAGTTGAGGCCGGTAGTCAGGGTTCTACAGAAATATGCGGGGGAGGGGGGGGGTCTTTAAAAGGGTTCTAGGGTTTTTAAACGGGATCGATAGGGGTCCGCAAAACGGATCTCTATAGGGGTCTTTGAAGGGATCTATAGGTGTCCTGAGAGGGATCTATAATGATTCTTCAAAGGGATCTACAATACTCTTTAAAGGGATCAAAACTGTTTCTTTAACGGGGTCTATAGTAATCTTTGAAGGGATCTATAATAATGACGGCTAATCCTACCATGAGGGTTTGGGTTTTAAGGGGTTCAGGGAATGCAGGGGTTATGGCGCAGTTGTGGGCAAAATGCGGAGCTTTACAGCGATCCACATGGGCTCTGTAAGAGTTCTACAGCAATTATTGGGTCAGTAGCACTCGAGATGGAAATACGATTAAGGGTGCTATGGCCACGGGTTTTACTGTGGGTTGTAGCGCTTTGGGGTTCTAGGTGGTGGTGTTTCAGGGAGGTAGGCTGGAGTGTTGCAGTTTTTGAGGAAGTTAGGTTGTAGTGTACGAGGGCGTGTGGGCTTTGTGACTTTCGTGGTGATATGACCATGGCCATGTCATATGCGTGGTTTTCAAAGTTAGGGTCCCTGTTTGGATCCCAATTATAACACGGCACTTCCTTGTTAAGGGCACCCAAAAAAGGACCCTAATTTTGACAATTACCCATATTACTAGCTTGGAACCAGGTGGTAGCTATTAAGCATGAGGCATGATTCGTAGCAAAGCACCACCATCCCCACCATATGCCCGGAATCCTATCCGAAACCCTTTACGCCCCCAAGACCAAAACCCCCACAATTCTCAAACCCGCAAGCCCTAGACCAGACTTCTCTGGATTCCCAGGCAAACCAATTTTCAACCCCTAGACCATAAACCCTACACCCCTAAAAACCCCAACCACCAAAAACTCAAAACCCCTAAACCTAAACCCCCAGGCCCTAAATCCTAAGCAAAAATCCCTAAACCCTAAACCCCTGAACCCTAAAACCCCAACAAGAAATCAAGAAATCTTCAACCCTAAAACCCAAAACCTCTAAACCTAATCAAACCCCTTAAGCCCTCTTTCCTGGCTGCTTTTCAGGTCCATGGCCTGGCCATGGGCTTGCATGAAAGGGCAAAACGAGCTCAGCAGGTAGGGCTGTTTTGGGGTTTCGGTGCTTATTACTTTTGTTTGTTTTGGCGCAGGGGAGGGGGGTGGTTGGGATGGTTCAGGGTTTAGGGGCTTAAGGTTCAACATCTTTAATTAAAGTTTTAGAGTTTACTTCACAGCCTGGGGTGAGTAACAGTGTGATTGCGCCTACAGTCACATCACAGAACTCCTCAGCCCTCAGCCCTTGGCCCTCGGCCCTTTTATTAGAAGGGAAGCCCTAAACCCTAAACCCTAAATTCTAAAATCTGTTGAATCATGTTTTGATTCGACTCTTTGGGCTGTTAGCTGATGGAATATTGTTCCTTCCAGGTGCTTGGGTGGAGCTCTTCAGCTTCCAGAACCCTAAGCTTTGGTGCTGATTTTCATTTGTAATTCCCATAATATACATTTTTCCTGGAATGTTGATTTTTCGATTATAAAATGTTTGAGGGCAGGGTTGGGGGACCCTTCGAACCAATCTTTGATCGGGCTCCTTGTGATAGTCATTGCAATGTACCCGAGCCCCTTTTCGAAGCTTTCCGGCTCCTATATGGGGATTTCCGAAAATAGGGACCTTAATATAGTATTTAAATAGTAGTATCCTTATCATAAGGACCCTACAATCCAAGAATAAGGTACCCCTAGTTTTCGGAAACTCCCATATTAGAGGATCTGAAGGGCCAAGGCTTTGAAGCAGTCGAAGTTTCCTGGGCACAGGGCGGAGTTGGACAAGAGCCTCAGCCGACCCAAGCTCCTTGGCTGCAGGTGCCCAGAGGCTCATGTGAGTTCTTGTTTCGTAACTTGGTGGTTTGGAGTTTGGGGTTTGCGGTTGTTCAACTCAGTTTTAGCTACCATACTGGGGATATGTGTGTGGAGTGGTTTCACATGCAGCCTTTATGTAGTAAGTTAGTTTGAGTTCCTGAACAGGAGCCTGGTCATCGGCAGTCCTTCTAGTATAGGGATCGCCTCATGGTCCCCACCATAGTGTCATACCATAATCCAGCACAGAACCGTAGTCTAACTACTAATGCCGATAATTCACCTGTGCTAGTCAATCCCGCTTATAGAGCCTTTTTGAAGGAACCATATAAAAACCTTGTTCTGACTGTAGGAACACTTGCATGCTGCTTGCTATGTGACCAAGGCTGGATGCAACCTTGGTCCTCGACTCCTGCAAGGAGGCTCAAAACGGGAAACGCTTTTTGAGGTGTGAACGGGGGTCTTTTGATTTTTTGCTAAGGAAATCAGATGAGTTCAAGTTAGCATGATGGGGTTTCCAGTACATAATGCTTTCCCTGTAAGGAAGTCAAAACTACGCTCCCCAAGGCCCTATTGAGCCAGTAAGCAAAGCCCGTACGAAATCTTGATAGCAACTTGACCATGGTATGACTATTTTATGTGTAGCTTGAACTATGTTCCTGTGCAGTGAAGGTAGATGAAGTCATTCGGCCCGGCTTCAGCTGTGGCGCGGAATGCGTCAACGATACAATCAGAGTTTGCTGCCATATACTTGGTGTCGAGTTGGTTAGGATCATGGTTTAAAGGCTTCAGGCTCTAGGGTGCCAGAGGTTTAGTATACCTAGCTTAGGTTTTAGGCTTCAAGTCGAAATGAGTCGAAATGTCCTGGATACTAAACAGAGCTGCCACAATCAAGGTTTCTATGTTGATGCACGCACATCGCAATCAGTTGTCTTTGCAAGCACCATGCGACATAGGGTACATTCTTGTATGCCCAAGCCTGCACGAAGCCTTAAGCCAAGAGCCCTCGATCTCCTCAGGAGGAGACTCCGAAGAGACCGTCCGGCACTTGGCTGGCCGTGGGATGTTCTTAGCCCGGAACTTCTCAAGCCCTACTTAAAAGATGCGGGGACGGAGCACACAGGCTACGAGTAGGAATCCGCACAGGAACGAGCCCAATTTAGTTAGGGTTCTGTTCTGTGCATTCTACTTAGGACACTAACCCCAAACCCGACCCTCCATGACGAAGGCCTACAGATCCCAAGATGAAGGGTGGCCCCCGCATTCTGGAAACTGAACGACAAAGCCTGAGCCCTGAACCCTTTCTGGGCTCGAAACCCTATAACTAGGTAGGCCTTTGGGACATTTTATATTTTCCTTTTTTGGGCTTAATTGGATCCTATTTACGAATATTTTTCAGAGGCTTTAAAGGGCCAACCTAGATAACATTTACGAATATTTTTCAGAGGCTTTAAAGGGCCAACCTAGATAACATTTACGAATAGTTTTCAGAGGCTTTAAAGGGCCAACCTAGATAACATTTACGAATATTTTTCAGAGGCTTTAAAGGGCCAACCTAGATAACATTTACGAATATTTTTCAGAGGCTTTAAAGGGCCAACCTAGATAACACTTACGAATATTTTTCAGAGGCTTTAAAGGGCCAACCTAGATAACATTTACGAATAGTTTTCAGAGGCTTTAAAGGGCCAACCTAGATAACATTTACGAATATTTTTCAGAGGCTTTAAAGGGCCAACCTAGATAACATTTACGAATATTTTTCAGAGGCTTTAAAGGGCCAGCCTAGATAACATTTACGAATATTTTTCAGAGGCTTTAAAGGGCCAACCTAGATAACATTTACGAATATTTTCAGAGGCTTTAAAGGGCCAACCTAGATAACATTTACGAATATTTTTCAGAGGCTTTGAAGGGCCAACCTAGATAACATCGCCAGGTTTGAACATAAAACCCTTAGCCCAGCCTTTCGACCTGTTACCCCTCCCGGAGTATAAGCCCAGTACTGCTTAGAGTCGGGTTGTAGGCTTGTGCGCTCTTAGGAATTGTTCTATGGTAATACAAAACTCCAAGGGGTTGACACAAGTTCTTAATTATGGTTCCAAGGGCGCCTAAGTGGGGTGTATTCTATCATAATCCTGATTTAGGGACTACTGGGGAGCAGTTACTTCTTACTCCAATGCTTTGATCAGGAGCCTGAACAAGCAGAAATTCCGGCGCAGCACACCAAACCGTGCTAACTTAGTTTTAGTTTCGGTAATCTCCTTTAGAGCCTTTGCGAAACCTGTTGAAGCTTGTTGTGCTGGCCGAAGAGCCCATGTCCTAAAGCCGTGAAAGCTAAGACCGCCAGCTTTTAGACATCCTGAACCCTGAAGCCCTCCTAAACTCTAAACCCCTAAACCCTTAAACCCTCTAACCCTCCGAACCCTCCCAAACTCGAAATTCTATAAGCCCTAAACCCTCAACATCTCAAAGCCCACCCTTAAACCCCGCCCCAAAGGCCCTAAGCGATCTCTTCTTCCCTCGAGGCACACGCTCTTTGCCCTCGCCTCCCTCAACTCGAAGTCCGGGATCCTAGTTTTCAGGCGTCTAAGGGTGTTTAGTCTGAGAAGCCTGGCCTCTTTTAGGGTTCCTTTCATGGGGTCCATAAGAGGGGGCCTAGAAGGGATCTATAAGGGTTCTATAAGAATCTAGGAGCCTGAGTAAGAAGCCCTGGGTCCTTATGGGGGTTCTTAAAAGGGATCCTAAGATACTGGGGTTGCAGGGCCAGGGTTCCTCAATCAGGTTCCTGCATTAGGCGGCTGAGAGGCTGTTAGGGGGGGGCCCAGGGGTTGAGAGCTTTAGATGGGCTTTTGTCTGTTTCAAGGGTTCCGGTAAGGTGCTCTTCAAGGGTTTTTTTGAGGGGTTGTCTAAGGGTTCTATATGGATTCTGTACTGGTTTGGGGCTTTCGGGGTTTGGGAGTGTTCAGGGGGCTTCGGTGGTTTGGGGCCTAGGGTTTGGTTTTTCGTGGTTTAGGCGCCTTTGGGTAGGCGTTTTTTGTGTCTACTTGGGGGTGTTTGAGTGGGAGGTTTGGGGGATCTGGGCTTTGTGGTTCAGGGTTATGGAATGGGGTATGGAGTTTTAAATGTCTAGAGTGCAGGATTTGCGGTTCAGGGCTCGCGGCTTGGGGTTTATTTCTACTTAACAACCTTTTGCTCACTCTGTTCATTCTGCTGGTGGTGTCGATGATCAGAATCATCTTGGTCACGGTACTTTGTTGTTGACAGTGTTATTCCTGCTCCTAGCTATCGGAGTCTGCTTCCTGCAGATATCTTGGGATGATGACTGAGGTCTGGAAGAACCAGAGGTTTGGTCAGGGCTGAAGCCATAGGGTGCAACGGGGCAGCAGGATGCGGGTTGAACGCTTTATAATTAGACTGGGCCCGAATGGGTCTGGGGGTTTAACCATAGTAAGGAACCCTAGTAAAGAATATAACTAGCGTGAGCCATTAGGGTGAGCTTCCCCCTTGCCCGAGGACAGCGGCGAGTGCCGAGGTGCTTCGACTGCGCATAAGTCCGGGCTGGGTGGGTGGGGGAGGTTTAAGGGTCTATGTTGGTGTTTAGAGTTTAGGCGGATATAGGGATGAAGGGGTTGAGACTTTGGGGTCTTGAGGTTTAAGAGGTTGGGGTTCAGAGTTGTAGGGTTTATTGCCTGGGCCCTGTGGGGTGTAGGGTTTCGGGGTGGTAGTCAGGTGAAGCCATTTCATGTTCTTCGCATCGAAACCTTTCTGTATAGAGCCTTGGTTTGGAACAGCCCCACATGCAGTAGAGCTCGGTTGCTTGTGTTGAAACATCGTTGAGGAATGGAACAGAAACAGTATGGATGAATCCAGAAACCTAAAACCCAAAGCACCGGAAGTCTAGCATCAGCAACGTTTTGCAGGTCCCCTGGTCGCAGCTTCTGGCACTGAGCCTCAAGCATGGAGCCAAGAGATGTCGCGCTTGGCAAGAGGGCTTGGTGCTTATGGGTTTTGAGTGGGGTTTAGGGCTTAGGGGTTGTTAGGGTTCCGGGGTTTGCAGGCGGGCTTTGGGCTTGGAATTGTTTGTTCAAGTTGTTCAATCCCAGCCCCAAACCCTACACTTAAAACTTGAATCCCAAGGCCTACACCCTAGGCCGTAAACCAGAAGCGTTATCTAAAGCCTAATCCCCGTCTGAAGGCCAGACGTCGAGCCCGTTCTGTCTGTTGGGCGGCACAAGGTGGGTCTAAAACACACTCAGGCTTCAGGGTTCAGGGTCTGTGAGGTTTTACGGGAGTCGTAGATTTGTTTGGTTTTGGGCTGTGCGGGATAGGGTATTTCGGGTCTGGCGAGCGGATGCAAGTCTGCTATTCTGAAGAGGCAGTTGTCGTGACGGCCCTATCTTAACCCATACAGTAGTAGGATGCCTTTTTGCTTTTTGTAGATCCTTTAAATGTTCCGGGAAGAGGTTCGACTTTAAATTGAGCGTTGAACATGTTGGACCTGGAGGGCTGAAAAAAAACCGGAGCAAGTGGGCCCCGCCGTACCGAATATAGGGCTATAGGGTATACTATTCCTTCGAGGTGCTTACGATAGTTGCAGTACTATATGTACCAAAACCCTATTCTGTTTGTTAAGGTCCCTATAGTATTCCCGGAGATCCGAATTCACATTCAGCATCGAGCCTGGATCCTGTAAGAATCTGATGAAGAAAAAGTCTGAGTCTGGATGATAGGCACAAGTTTAGGCTTCAGATGCCAATCTGCCAAGCCAAGTAAGCGCCCGCTGTGCGCTTCTGCCAGGACTGCCACGTGCGGGTCAACGACCAGCGGGTATCCGTCGTACATTTTGACGTCGTGGCGCGACGGGCGGGGCAGGCCGGCTCTCAAAGACACGCAGATATCATATATATATATATATATGTATATATATATATATATATGTGTGTATATATATATATATATATCTACATATATATATATATATATATATATCTGTATAGGCACACACACACACGTACACATATAGGTACATGCATATATATATATATATATATATATATTTATGGTTACTGTTCATGCTTGAAATATTTACTCAGCAAGCGGAAGAATAAGAAGACACGGGGGTACCACTGAACAGAGTAGATCAGAGCCAGCAATAGCATCAGTGTTACGTGGTAGTGCTGCGATCGAGTTTCTGCTCAAGACGATTGAGTTGAGGCTCATGACAGAGGATTGGAAGGTCGGTGAGGAGGTGTTTAGCCCTAAACTTCGGTCCCAAGTCGCTGAACCCTATAAACTACTTGGAGGATCATGGGACTTAGTAACTAAGGTCATGAGTTAGCTAGCTATACTTATAGTTATGTATATCTCCAACTAGGGTACATACAACCTTGCTTACGAATTCCCATGATCCTCTACGTACAGTTCACGAACGACCTTGACAAGAAGGTTCCGAGAAAGCTCAAGGTGTCATGCTGAGCCAAACGGTCGTCTTAGCATACGCCGTGGGGTGATATAAGGGGCCTTAATCATTAGACTAGGGGTTTCGGGGTATATTATACTAGAATCAAAATAAGGAGCCGCCAGAATAATACAGGTAATTATTAAGGCCCCTCAAATGCCTTTAATTTGGATCCAGAAAGCTCCCTAGTCCCCAGTGCCAGAAAGCTGGGTTTAGGTTTAGGGTTGAGGGCTTAGGGTTTAGGGCTGCTTTTATTGTTGTTGTCATCAAGACTGATAGTCAGTCGCTGTTCACGGAATCCGATACACCCCCAACCCCAATTCCCAAGCCCTAAACCCTTTGATAGGATTTCCCTAAAGCCGATGAGGCTGGCCGGAGTGGAATGGAAGACCTGTTCTATGAGCGCCTGGCCGCAGAGTTGGCCTGATGGTCTCAGCGCAGATTTCGGTATATTGGAGTTGAAGCTGTAAGAAAGGTTTCGGGCTTCTTGCAACAGAGTCCTCGTACCACCTCCTGAGTATGATCTGAAACGAACTTAGGGCTTTTCGGTCGCCTGCCAGCTTGGCGGATGAATTGTGGCAGTGTGGAAGACGGCAAGAAGATCGGAAGAACATGGTAAGCAAGCTCAAGAGCATGGTGGTTTAGGGCTTGGGGTTTTCCGCTTAGATTCTCTTCCGCTCGGCATGATTCCACGACGGCATCAGGTGCTTTCTGCATGACCGCTCGTCCAACGGAACGGCCATCAACGGCGAAGTGGCGTGGAGGAATTGGATCAGGGGCTTTGGTCCAACGAGTTTGGGCTGTGGGATTTTTCTCCTATGAGCCAGAAGTTCTGTGATGTTTTTGTTGGGGGGCCGCTTCCTTGCTGGTCGTGCCAGTTACAGGATAAGCTTTGCTTGTCCTGCTTGTTATTATCGGACCTCCAGTGTTTTTCAAGTCGTCGTCCTCGTTGTGGCCATCGTAACTGTCGCTTCAAAAACCCCCGTGTTGCCACACCAGGTAGCCAATGTCTTGCCGTCGTAACATCTTGTGGGAAAGCCTGCAGAGGGTCTCCAAGCCCAGCTGCCTGGAAGAAGAAGCAACAGCAAGAGCTCGAAGTATACCCCACGCAGCAATACCAGGCCACGAAGACTCGTCTACCTTCTGGGTCCTGTAATCGTATTCACGCCTGAGGTCGTGGGTAAAGGCCAATCGCGACCACTTCGACATGGTGACGAGATCGCAGTACTTCCGGCCAAGAGGCTGTCGCTGTAATTCCTGCAGTGTTTGTTGGGAGATAATTGATCGCAGTAGAGCTGCGCGCTTTCCTTTCCTAGGATTCGTGCTGGCGTAAAGGGTTGAATACTCTCGTGGTCTTTGTCGTCTGTCCTTCGTTGCCTTCGTGTGTCAGTGTAGAGTTTACAGGGACATCAGCTTGCTGGTGCAGGAATCGCTGTCCAGCATCTGTCGTGTGATTTCAGGTTTGTCACCTCAGGGAGGGATATGGATTAGTGTCTGGGGTTTATAGAGTTGATGAACATCCTGTAAATCCTGAGAGAGCCTTGACAACGCCGTGATTCAACAGAGCCCAGGTACTCTTAGACTTGTTTCAGGGGCGCCCGGTTAAAGCCCTCGAGTCCGTCGCTGTCGTCCCTTTTCGGGTGTGCAGGGTCTAGGGTTTAGGATCGCAGCAGTCGTGTCTCTCATCAACAGGGCAAGAAAGCGCATGATATCCAGTGAATCCAGTGTCTCACTAAAAGCGCAAGTTTTTCTTGCCATAGAAATGCTGCCTGGAAGATGTGGTTGCAAGACAAACTGACACAATGGGAGGCCTCTGAAGTTCGAGCAAAAAACACTACCCAGTTACCACTCCAACAAAATCGAGCCACGAAGGAGGATTCGTAATTTACAGCAGTATGCAAACAGCTTCTAAATGGCGTATTTTTGCTGTTGAATTTACTATCATACTTTCTGGTCACATACTTCGAACCTGTAGACAGCAGCTAATCTGAATTGTTGCATTCAGCTGGGAGAAGCACCCCCTGTTGGCCAGGGTCGGCGAGGAGGAGATGCGCCTCACCCGGTTAGCTGGGGTTTTGCCCTTGTGGTTGGGTAGCAGTCGTAGTAGGAGCAGTCGTAGTAGATGACAACAACATCGGTAATGATAGTGATCATGATACTGATAATGGTAGTAAGATCAGCAGCAGCTGCAGCAGCAGCAGAACGAGGACTAAGAGTAGGAGTAGGTGAGTAGGTGTAGGAATACGAGTACGATCACGAGTACGAGTGGGAGTAGCAACTGCCATCGAAGCCAGTCAAGAGCGATTTACCCCCTGAAGCCTGCACTCACCGCACCCTGCATCTTCAACCCTGAAGATTTAAACCCTAAGCCCAGAGCCCCTAATGTAGGAACCTGATTAAGAGACGCTGGGCCTATAACCCCAAAATAGTACGGTTCATATATGGAACCCTAATAATTAAAGGCCCAAGGTTTCTTAAAATCAGGTTCCTACATTAAACCCTGCACCCACGCCACTCAGGATAGCTTTTCTCTTCCGCAACACGTCGGAGGGGCTCCGCTCGCCCAGGGGTGCCCGGCACTTGGTAAAAGACTTCGGACGCAGAAGGGGTTTGGGGTGCAGAGTTTGGGGGTTTCGCCACTCCCGAAAGCAAAACAATCACCGAGATAGTATGACCCATGAGAAAAGCGGTCCACCACTGCCAACCTTGAAATCCAAGAGTTTTGTAGCTTTGTTCGCTTTGGGATCGGTTCTTTTGGGAGCGTGTGGCGATTTCTGTGGCTGTCGGGTTTGAAGTTTGGCTGAGCGAAAAGGATCACGAGACTGAACAAGCGAATAATTAGGGGTCCAGTCTTAAACTAATGATAGCCTCCATGTAGGATACGTCTAGTTCTATATATATATATATATACATATAACTATGCGCGCACACACACATACATCTGTATCTCTATCTGAAAACGGCTTCCAAAGTTGATTCAAGCAGGAGTTCAGGGTTTAGGCCCCTGGACCCCCAGGCCATAGGGATTGGGCATGCGCGATGAGTAGAACCGGAGCCACGAAATGCCGGGCTTCGCATTTAGGACGAGGGTTCGGGGCTCATGGTTCTAGAGCCCTAAACTCTAGCGCAGTTTGTTTTCATCTGATGGCTACTACCGTTGCCGTTGCTATTACTGCGTGTTTGGCAACTGCTATTTTACTAGTCTTGTCGCAGTGCCAAGGGATCCCACGAAACCCTAGGTCCACCAGGCATATTTTGGGGACAGGAAGAATGAGCAATAGTATCTCCCTAGTCTCAAGTTTAGAAGTAGAAGTTACTCTGAGTGAGCACTTCCAGCACAGCTTGCAAGCCGTTATGGTAAGACAAGATATGGATGTATCGCAACATTCCGGAAGAGAGTTAAGATGTGATTGGTCCCAAAAGCTTTTGCTCGTCCCTTCGTTGGCCTGTGGCTTCAGCTTCTGCATATATGCTTGGAGGCACCCCGACGCCGAAGAAACCATGTATGTTCGGCTCCGGGTACAAGGAACCCCCCTTACTGCAAGCCATGGCTCTTGATGTGGAAGTCCCTGCGCTCCCTATACATCTACATTAATCATACTACGGCCCCTTGGGCTTCGGCCAAAGCCGCCTTCGGCCTCAGCTCATTCATAGTACTGGGAGTTTCTGAAAATTAGGGGTACCTTATTATGAGGTCCTTATAGTAGGAATCCTATGATTTAGGGTAACATAGTTCTATTGCAATAGAGCCCAGCAGATTTTGTCAAGTTAGGAAGGCCCCGAGGTTTCAACTCCAAGGGTTAACACCTCCAGACCCCAGACTTCCCCAAGCGGAAGCCATGGGAAATGCGTGCATCTGTGATGCGAACAAGGCCCCTAGGGCTTTCAGGGTTCAGGGTTTAGAGTGTTGGATTCGGGGTTCAGGGTTTAGGCTTCAGGGTTCAGGGTTTAGAGTTTTGGATTCGGGGTTAGGGTTTAGGCTTCAGGGTTCAGGGTTTAGAGTTGCGATTGTTTGCGACCTTGCGGCGGGGTTTGCAGGATGAGGGCCTCCTTCAGAAGAAGCCTGGAGCCAAAGGGCAGCACCAAGCCACCAAACCCTAAACTGAAACACGCAAGCCCGAAATCCTAAACCTCCAAATTGATATCCTCAACAGCCCCCAAAACCCCGTATTACCTTGAACTCGTGACAGACGAACCCCAACCTGAGCAGATGGTATCGCAGCCGGCAAGCTGGAGGGGTTTAGTAGAGCTTAGGGTCTGCAGGTTCATGGTTGTTCACTAGTCACGAGGTTGTCTTTTGATACAGGCCCTGTCTCGGCCTTCTCCTTTTTCTTAAACGGACAGCAGTGTCTCGTTAAACCTCGGAGGGCTGCCAATGTCACCAGAGATCCACAGCCCGGAATGGGGAATCACTATCTTTACTTCCCCCCTTATAGTCCCTATATTACGACTGTGTACTATATCATTACCTCAAAAGCTTGTTTTGAGATTTCAGGCCCCTTTTTCAAGCCTTGATCCTAAAGTAGCAAAGACTGAAACGTAGCAGCGCAGAACTTTAAGCCGATCCCGGAAACTTACTCTAGATCCGAGGTCCTAGTGCTTCCCCTAAACAAAGGGCCTGCGGTTTCGTGCCTAGGTCAAGCCTTCATAGTAACATTCCTAGTCTGTGAGTCGCCGTTCACTTTTGTCCTGTGTGCCCACCCCCTGCGCCGTAGACCTGCTTTACCGGTGGCTGGAATGGTGCTTCGATGGCCTAAGACAAGTTGCCTTCCTAGCCACCTTGACTCATGGAAGCCCCTGAACCCCAAGTCCCAAACCACAAATCCTACATGGAAAGTTGTCGAAATTATGGTCCCTTTTTGGTCCCCATTATAATACGGCACCTATTATTTAGCGTACCCCAAAAGGGACCACAATTTTGACAACTACCCACATGACTGCCAACCCCTAGCCCCCAAACTGATTCCGTGGGGTTCCGGGCTTCGGGTAAAAGGAGGGACCCTTAATAAGGACCCCTAGGTATATACCCGTAATATAGCTATGATATACCCATGATTATAGCCCATTATAGGGTAGGGGTCCCCACTAAGGGTCCCTCCTGTTCTGCTTTGATTCGGGCTTCGGGACCACCTTCTTCCTCTTCGCTTCGCCTTTCCAGGGCGATCGAGCCATGTGCTTGCATCGGCCTCTGTCAGATGGCGCGCAGCTGGGTGGCACTTACCTTTGGTTAGTAGGGAATGGAGGAAGGGGGTACAATTATAACTGCTCTTACTACTGTAAGGTAAGGGCAGGGAAGTCTTCGGCCGTAGTGCTCTTTCGGGGTTGCTGCGTATTGCCGTGCCCGATCGGAGTCCCAGCATGTGCTGTTCTAGGTATTCAGCGTACCGATATAGTGCCGGTGTTTCTCCGAACACTCAACACGTAGGCATGCGTTCAGGGACGTCCATAGAAGCTTCCCAGAGCAACGGGTTGCCCCAGAAAGCTCCTCTTGCAAAAGCGGCTTCCGAACTCCCGGCATCGATGCTTCTTGTGTCTGACTCTCCGCAGAAGCGGCACTGCAATTCCTCCAAAGGCAGAACGAGAAGCTCGTTCTAGCCTTCTAGCGTGGAACACAGGGTGAGTAAAGACCAATAGCCAGCTGCAGGCTTCCTACTTGGAGGATCATGGGACTTAGTAATTGGGGATATAAATATGGGAACTACAGCTATAACGACTTATAACCCCCATTAGGGTACTTATAACCTTACTTACTAAGTTACTAAGTCCCATGATCCTCTAAGCAGGGTTCAGCAAGCTTCGGACTGCCATGCAGTGCAAGGTCAGGGCCTCAACCAACAACAGTAACACTGGGATTTGTTTTGATACTGCGTCAGCAAGAACCGCGACCCTGGCAATGACTATATATTTCAAAGGCCGCTCATGGCTCTTCGGGGTTTTTTGAGTGGCCACTTTGATCGAGAATCCCTGAGCTCGCTCTCTCTCTCTCTCTCTATCTCTCCTCTCTCTCTCTCTCTCCTCTCTCTCTCTCTCCTCTCTCTCTCTCTCTCTCTCTCTCTCTCTCTCTCTCTCTTCCCCCCCTCCCTATGAGACATCGCTTGCCTTTGTGATAAGCTTTTCCATGGTCCCCAACCAGGGTCCCGAACCTCTAACTCGAAACCGCATACGCCTGTCATCCCCGAACTATTGGACGCTCGGCCGAGGGCGCAAGATCAGCCGCGTGTTCTGCTCGGGCCGGTTGTTGGGGAGGCAAGGCACAGGGTTTTTGGTCCCCAGAGAGCCCAACATCCCTAAACCAAGGAAGGTACCCTAACTCAGAACACTAAGGGGCTCTTATCATTTTAGCCATATTCCATGGTTAAGTGGTATTGAGTTCTCCGGGTCTTCGGCCCAGCAGTGCGAGTCTACAAAAATAGGAGTACGACGGACATGCAACTGCAAAACCCAATCATAATATGGGCAGAACACATGACGGCATAATCATCACGAGAGCGATCATTTCCATGCATAAAACATGAGATTGACAAGCAGACTTTGCAGAGGGCTCATAGCGACAAGGTGCCACTTGTGCGATTTCTTCTACTCCTACTACTAGCAGCAGCAGTATCAGCAGGAGTAGAGTCAGACTTTCAGAACATGTTCTTTCTCATTCTGAATTAGGTTCGTTTTGGCGTTCGGAGTTCTCTATTCGGCAGTTCTCAGACGTGGGAAATGTCGATCGGGTGGGGGGTGGGTTTGCAGCTTGCTCGACAAGAGTTGCAGCTTGATTTTCTGGATGCTCAGCTGGGCTTTGGGCCAACAGGCACAGGCACCACCTTCATTCCATCCGTTTGGAAACCTGGCAAAGCCCAGGACCCACCTCCTGCGTTTCCAGACGGCTCGAAACTGCGTGCCACCTTCCATGCGTGCTTGAACATGCTTGCTCTACTTTGCGGCACTGTTTCATGTTGTGAGGTTACTGCCACCACAGCGAACATCCTCCTAGAGGTGGACCGCGACATGCAGGCCCTGGGAGTTGCTTGCTCTTTAGTTTTGTGTCAGTGCTCTGCTTGCAAGACTATACAGGCATCTTTTCCCCAGCCTCTGAAACCCAAAACCTGGTCAAGTCCAGCATGCGGCAAAGACCCACGCACGGCCACGAGCAAGCGGCTGCTGTTGGAGGTGGTTTGCTTTGCGACGGCGCACGGCGGAACCGGCCATTTAGTACAAGAGAGCCTGAGCCCCAGTTTCTTCAGCAAGGGGTAGTATGCGAAGGAAGAGGAGGACTAGGACCAGGAGGAAGAGGAGACGGAGATGATGTTGCCTCCGCCCTGGCTGTCGCGGTCGCGGTCGGGGTCGGGTGCTATGTGGTGCTGGGTGGTCGTCAACATCATCATTGTAATTATCACCACCTTCATCAACTTCATCATTTTCATCACCCTCATCATCGTCATCATCATCACCGTCGTCAGTATGATCGCGATCATCAGCAGCATCATCATCATCATCATCATTTTCAACATCATGCTCGTCAGGTCAGCTCATCATTCTGATTAGGCTCATAATCATGTCTGACTTCTCCCATTCCTCGTCGTCATTGTCAGCAGCTTCGTCATCACCGTGACCAGCGTGATGGATTGCTGCCATAATCCAACCGCCGGTTGATGAAGTCCACCGAGGTAGTGAGAGTCTTGGAGCCATCAAACTCCAAGCCCCAATCCGATTACAAGGGAATTGAGGAGCCAGCAGGTGGGGGAAAACAGAGCAGAGAAGATAAGACGAGGATCGTACGAGTAAGACTGGCTTAGAGAGTAAGTCTGTTATCGTAAGTTGTTTAGAGAAACAAGATAGGAAGCTTCGACGGGAATACAGCGATGGTAAGAGGTTTAGCACTCGCAGGATCCGGCAGGTCAGCAACAGACTCCTGCCATTCATTGCATTGCCATGGTACATTGTCCAGAGGTATGACGTGATCTTTCTTTAGATGGTGTTCACTTACACTTTCTGATTTCCCCAAGATTAGATATTGTGATGCTTTTGAAGTGGAAGATGTTATGAAGTCGCGCCAGGTCCAGGAAACCGAGCAGACAACATCAGACACCGCCCACCAACCGAGCTCCTTCCGCAGACTTTTTCATCTCGCACCCCACCATCCACCTGACTCGTGCTTGCCATGTCGTTGGCTCTGGGCGGCGTTCCAAACGTGCTGCCGGCGGGCAAGCTGGCGGAACTCAAGGAGACCGCGGGGAAGCTCTGCGCGCCAGGTGCGGTGGTGAAAAACTGAGGTTGAAACTGAATCTTTTTGAATACCAGATCTACATTTTTCATGAACACTTGGCCCAAAATCGGTGTACTAACCGGCTGTAGACTGCAACCCCTCAAACCCACTTCAGATATTTGTGTGTCAAGTTGTTGGCCGCCAAGTGTCCAAGACCGAAGTTGATTGTGTCCAAGTGTACAAGCTTTCTTCATCTTGGGGCGATGTGACCAATGTGGGTACACCATGCAGTTCACAAGAGCATCAATTTACGGGGTACCATTATATCGCAAGGTTTGGCTCCCACCAGGCACCGGAGCGTCCCCCCAGTGCGGTCCAATTCAGTGTAAGGGCAGCAAGAGATTCTTTTTTGCCGCGAATGAGAAATGAGAAACCAAAAAACCCCGAGGCAAAGGTTTCTATATTATACCATACTTTACTCTGCTATACTAATGTTCTACTATAACATCATAGAGTAGATTGTAGCAGATTCTTAGATGAAACCATCAAACTCCGAGGCTAAACCCCAAACCCTAAACCCCAAACCCCTAATCCCTAAACCCCTGAACCCTAAACCCCTAAACCCTAAACCCCTAAACCCTAAACCCCTAAACCCTAAACCCTAAACCCTAAACCCTAAACCCCTAAACCCGAAACCCCTAAACCCGAAACCCCTAAACCCCTAATCCCTAAACCCTCCATCAAACCCCGAGGCAAAGGTTTCCTGGCCGCCGATGAAAGCGCCGGGCCGTGGCTCCGGGCACGACACGCAGAAGCGGCAAAGATCCCAGAGACTAAGCTCATAGGAGGCCAACGAAGGGGGTTTTAGCCTATGGGGGTTTAGTAGGGATAAGGGTTCCCATAATAGAGTTCATATTTAGGAATCCCTACCCCAAGAAGCGGCAAAGATCCCAGCGCCTTGCATCTGGGAAGCTACTACTACTACTACTACTACTACTACTACTACTACGACTACGACTACGACTACGACTACGACTACGACGACGACGGCGACTACGACGACGACGGCGACGACGACGACGACGACACTAGCCCTTACGGGTACTTAGAAACATTTTTTGTGCTTTTGGTTATTATAACACCGAAGAAACAGCTAAAATCATAATTTTTGCCAGGGTTCCAAGTTCAGTATAGAGACACTAAGCGGCTAAGCATCACTGGGGTGATGTGTTTACATTTTTTTACCTCATTTTTTTGGAAGTTTTTAGATATGAGTTGCTGGGTTCATATAGTTAACCATAAGATCTGTGTTGTTTTGTCCATCACAGATAGCTTTTGAAATCTTTGATTGAGGACCGGATGGGACTTATAGTTGTTCTTTTTTCTTTCGGGTGTGGTGCTGTGACATCTGACATGCGAGGATGTGGCCGAGAATAGAGCAGAGTATCGGTCCATGTGCTTCGCAACTCCGGGCTTGAGCGAGCACATCGGCGGAGTGATCCTCCACTGGGAGACGCTGTTTCAACGAGATGCGCAGGGCAAAGCCATAGTGGACATCATCAAGGACAATGGCATGATCCCTGGTATCAAGGTGGACAAGGGCTACAACAAGAAGCCTGGATTTGCTGGTGATTTTCTGAACTTCCCATTTAGTTGAGCCGCAAGAAAAACGGCGAATTTACTGGGATTACACAATACGGTAATCTATTGTTTCAGCTATTTCTGAGCTATGGAAATCCACAGGTGTCCCGGGTCCCGTTCGGAAATGATCTGCTTGACCTGATGGATTTTCTATAGTTCTGGTCGTTTACTGGAGGGTATCACCTGTTATCCATCTATGATATTGGTAAATTGTTTGTCTACAACCCAAATGGGAATCGACTTTGAACCACACGGAAAATCAAAGTCGTATTGAATGCTGAGTTGAACTGGCGTTAAATCATGTAACGTGGTTTAAACTATTAATGTTTAAATGTGTACTGAATCTTTTTGTTCCTTGCATCTCCGATATCGCAACTCCAAGGAAGGGCATCTTGGGAACTCCGGTTGGGCCTTTGGGACACCCGGAGGTGGCCACTGTGGGCTTGGATGACCTACAGCAAAGATGCCACCAGGCGGTGCTTGCCACTGAAATGGAAAATCAGTCAAAACCATGGCAACTTCTTATGGCAAAATACAGATGATCATAGCAACATATAGCAACTCTTGGACGGACAACGGGTTTACCAAAGCTGAAAACCACGTTATCTCGTTGTCATCTCTTCATCATCTGCCTTTGCATGTCTTTTTGCCAGGCCTATGAGCAGGGCGCCCGTTTTGCCAAGTGGCGCAACGTGCTGCAGCTGGACCCGGCGAAGCACATGCCCACAGAGCTGGCGATCGCAGATTGTGTGCATACCTTGGCGCGCTATGCCTCGATCTCCCAGAGCGAAGGCTTGGTGCCCATTGTGGAGCCGGAAATCGTTCCCAATGGAAACACGACTGGACTTGGGGGTAATGGGTTAGATGGGATGGGTTGGGGGCTAGGCTGAACACAAGCAATGCCCGCTAAGGCGATCATGACATCCACTACTGCGCCCGAATGACCGAGAAGGTCTTGGCTGCACAGTTCAAGGCCCTGGCAGACCACCACATCTACTTGGAGGGTGCTGTCTTGAAGCCCAACATGGTGAAGAATGGCCTCGGTGGCCCGAAAGCCAATGCTGAGACCATTGCCACTTTGTCAGTGCAAACTTTGCTGCGCACTGTGCCTGCCTCCATGCCTGGAATCTTCTTCTTGTCGGGCGAGTCAGCTAAGAATGAAGACAACGAGGAAGAGGCAACCATCAACTTGAGCACCATGAACAAGTTGTTTCCCAAGTTGCCATGGCACCTCTCCTTCTCCTATGGCAAAGCTTTGCAGAGGACTTGTATTGTCACGTGGCTAGGCAAGGCTGAGAACAAGGATGCTGCTCAAAAGGCTTTGAAGGCGAGAGCCAATGCGAACTCTGATGCTTGCTTTGGCAAATACACGCCCGGCAGTTGCAAAAGCCTTGGACCGGAGGAAGGAGCAAGCAGCAAATTGGCTTCTGAACCTTACTGAGTAGATGGACTCAGGAGTAAGGAAGCAGCTTGCACAAAAGCTGCAAGTGTTCCCTGGATTTCAAGTTTGCAGGTAGCTGCAGGTGCTGGTTGCAGGTAACCAGGTACCTACTCCTGTGATTCCAGGTTGGTCAGATTCTGCCAAGACTGGTCTTTGGCGGCCTTCTCTTGTTTCACAGTAGTTTGGGCTGTCATGACTTGCAAGTGGGCAAAGCAATGTATGTCTCTGTCATTTGGTGCAGCTGCAAGTCATTTGTACCGAGTTCGTGAATCGATGCAGCTAAGCTAGGCCGTAGGGCTGAACTTATTTCAAGCACAGTTGGTGCTGTTTTCTGAGCGCATTTACGCGCCTGATATGTCCTAGGGTGTCATGTTGGAAGGTTGGAATGTTGAGAGAGGATTGGACTGCTCAGTGAACATGATCTGCATGTTTCTTGCAGTTCACCCTAGGGAACGTCGATGTACAGATTGCCGCTTTCATTCACCCGTAAGCGATGCAGCCAGGCCGTATGGCTAAACTTATTTCAAGCACAGTTGGTGCTGTTTTGTGAGCGCATTTAAGCGCCCGATATGTCCTAGGGTGTCACCCTAGGGAACGTCGATGTACAGAACTCGCAGCGCTTTGATTCACCTGTTGGCCTCGCCACTCCGTCGCTTTGCGCCTGGTGGTCCCGTCCGCCTGTTAGAAAAAGAGCGCCTGTTGCAAGGGGTAGTATGCGAAGGAAGAGGAGGACTAGGACCAGGAGGAAGAGGAGACGGAGATGATGTTGCCTCCGCGCTGGCTGTCGCGGTCGCGGTCGGGGTCGGGTGCTATGTGGTGCTGGGTGGTCGTCAACATCATCATTGTAATTATCACCACCTTCATCAACTTCATCATTTTCATCACCCTCATCATCGTCATCATCATCACCGTCGTCAGTATGATCACGATCATCAGCAGCATCATCATCATCATCATCATTTTCAACATCATGCTCGTCAGGTCAGCTCATCATTCTGATTAGGCTCATAATCATGTCTGACTTCTCCCATTCCTCGTCGTCATTGTCAGCAGCTTCGTCATCACCGTGACCAGCGTGATGGATTGCTGCCATAATCCAACCGCCGGTTGATGAAGTCCACCGAGGTAGTGAGAGTCTTGGAGCCATCAAACTCCAAGCCCCAATCCGATTACAAGGGAATTGAGGCGAGAAAACACTGCATTGGCGGAGCCAGCAGGTGGGGGAAAACAGAGCAGAGAAGATAAGACGAGGATCGTACGAGTAAGACTGGCTTAGAGAGTAAGTCTGTAATCGTAAGTTGTTTAGAGAAGCAAGATAGGAAGCTTCGACGGGAATACAGCGATGGTAAGAGGTTTAGCACTCGCAGGATCCGGCAGGTCAGCAACAGACTCCTGCCATTCATTGCATTGCCATGGTACATTGTCCAGAGGTATGACGTGATCTTTCTTTAGATGGTGTTCACTTACACTTTCTGATTTCCCCAAGATTAGATATTGTGATGCTTTTGAAGTGGAAGATGTTATGAAGTCGCGCCAGGTCCAGGAAACCGAGCAGACAACATCAGACACCGCCCACCAACCGAGCTCCTTCCGCAGACTTTTTCATCTCGCACCCCACCATCCACCTGACTCGTGCTTGCCATGTCGTTGGCTCTGGGCGGCCTTCCAAACGTGCTGCCGGCGGACAAGCTGGCGGAACTCAAGGAGACCGCGGGGAAGCTCTGCGCGCCAGGTGCGGTGGTGAAAAACTGAGGTTGAAACTGAATCTTTTTGAATACCAGATCTACATTTTTCATGAACACTTGGCCCAAAATCGGTGTACTAACCGGCTGTAGACTGCAACCCCTCAAACCCACTTCAGATATTTGTGTGTCAAGTTGTTGGCCGCCAAGTGTCCAAGACCGAAGTTGATTGTGTCCAAGTGTACAAGCTTTCTTCATCTTGGGGCGATGTGACCAATGTGGGTACACCATGCAGTTCACAAGAGCATCAACTTACGGGGTACCATTATATCGCAAGGTTTGGCTCCCACCAGGCACTGGAGCGTCCCCCCAGTGCGGTCCAATTCAGTGTAAGGGCAGCAAGAGATTCTTTTTTGCCGCGAATGAGAAATGAGAAACCAAAAAACCCCGAGGCAAAGGTTTCTATATTATACCATACTTTACTCTGCTATACTAATGTTCTACTATAACATCATAGAGTAGATTGTAGCAGATTCTTAGATGAAACCATCAAACTCCGAGGCTAAACCCCAAACCCTAAACCCCAAACCCCTAATCCCTAAACCCCCGAAACCCTAAACCCCTAAACCTTAAACCCCTAAACCCTAAACCCCTAAACCCTAAACCCTAAACCCTAAACCCCTAAACCCGAAACCCCTAAACCCGAAACCCCTAAACCCCTAATCCCTAAACCCTCCATCAAACCCCGAGGCAAAGGTTTCCTGGCCGCCGATGAAAGCGCCGGGCCGTGGCTCCGGGCACGACACGCAGAAGCGGCAAAGATCCCAGAGACTAAGCTCATAGGAGGCCAACGAAGGGGGTTTTAGCCTATGGGGGTTTAGTAGGGATAAGGGTTCCCATAATAGAGTTCATATTTAGGAATCCCTACCCCAAGAAGCGGCAAAGATCCCAGCGCCTTGCATCTGGGAAGCTACTACTACTACTACTACTACTACTACTACTACTACGACTACGACTACGACTACGACTACGACTACGACGACGACGGCGACTACGACGACGACGGCGACGACGACGACGACGACACTAGCCCTTACGGGTACTTAGAAACATTTTTTGTGCTTTTGGTTATTATAACACCGAAGAAACAGCTAAAATCATAATTTTTGCCAGGGTTCCAAGTTCAGTATAGAGACACTAAGCGGCTAAGCATCACTGGGGTGATGTGTTTACATTTGTTTACCTCATTTTTTTGGAAGTTTTTAGATATGAGTTGCTGGGTTCATATAGTTAACCATAAGATCTGTGTTGTTTTGTCCATCACAGATAGCTTTTGAAATCTTTGATTGAGGATCGGATGGGACTTATAGTTGTTCTTTTTTCTTTCGGGTGTGGTGCTGTGACATCTGACATGCGAGGATGTGGCCGAGAATAGAGCAGAGTATCGGTCCATGTGCTTCGCAACTCCGGGCTTGAGCGAGCACATCGGCGGAGTGATCCTCCACTGGGAGACGCTGTTTCAACGAGATGCGCAGGGCAAAGCCATAGTGGACATCATCAAGGACAATGGCATGATCCCTGGTATCAAGGTGGACAAGGGCTACAACAAGAAGCCTGGATTTGCTGGTGATTTTCTGAACTTCCCATTTAGTTGAGCCGCAAGAAAAACGGCGAATTTACTGGCATTACACAATACGGTAATCTATTGTTTCAGCTATTTCTGAGCTATGGAAATCCACAGGTGTCCCGGGTCCCGTTCGGAAATGATCTGCTTGACCTGATGGATTTTCTATAGTTCTGGTCGTTTACTGGAGGGTATCACCTGTTATCCATCTATGATATTGGTAAATTGTTTGTCTACAACCCAAATGGGAATCGACTTTGAACCACACGGAAAATCAAAGTCGTATTGAATGCTGAGTTGAACTGGCGTTAAATCATGTAACGTGGTTTAAACTATTAATGTTTAAATGTGTACTGAATCTTTTTGTTCCTTGCATCTCCGATATCGCAACTCCAAGGAAGGGCATCTTGGGAACTCCGGTTGGGCCTTTGGGACACCCGGAGGTGGCCACTGTGGGCTTGGATGACCTACAGCAAAGATGCCACCAGGCGGTGCTTGCCACTGAAATGGAAAATCAGTCAAAACCATGGCAACTTCTTATGGCAAAATACAGATGATCATAGCAACATATAGCAACTCTTGGACGGACAACGGGTTTACCAAAGCTGAAAACCACGTTATCTCGTTGTCATCTCTTCATCATCTGCCTTTGCATGTCTTTTTGCCAGGCCTATGAGCAGGGCGCCCGTTTTGCCAAGTGGCGCAACGTGCTGCAGCTGGACCCGGCGAAGCACATGCCCACAGAGCTGGCGATCGCAGATTGTGTGCATACCTTGGCGCGCTATGCCTCGATCTCCCAGAGCGAAGGCTTGGTGCCCATTGTGGAGCCGGAAATCGTTCCCAATGGAAACACGACTGGACTTGGGGGTAATGGGTTAGATGGGATGGGTTGGGGGCTAGGCTGAACACAAGCAATGCCCGCTAAGGCGATCATGACATCCACTACTGCGCCCGAATGACCGAGAAGGTCTTGGCTGCACAGTTCAAGGCCCTGGCAGACCACCACATCTACTTGGAGGGTGCTGTCTTGAAGCCCAACATGGTGAAGAATGGCCTCGGTGGCCCGAAAGCCAATGCTGAGACCATTGCCACTTTGTCAGTGCAAACTTTGCTGCGCACTGTGCCTGCCTCCATGCCTGGAATCTTCTTCTTGTCGGGCGAGTCAGCTAAGAATGAAGACAACGAGGAAGAGGCAACCATCAACTTGAGCACCATGAACAAGTTGTTTCCCAAGTTGCCATGGCACCTCTCCTTCTCCTATGGCAAAGCTTTGCAGAGGACTTGTATTGTCACGTGGCTAGGCAAGGCTGAGAACAAGGATGCTGCTCAAAAGGCTTTGAAGGCGAGAGCCAATGCGAACTCTGATGCTTGCTTTGGCAAATACACGCCCGCCAGTTGCAAAAGCCTTGGACCGGAGGAAGGAGCAAGCAGCAAATTGGCTTCTGAACCTTACTGAGTAGATGGACTCAGGAGTAAGGAAGCAGCTTGCACAAAAGCTGCAAGTGTTCCCTGGATTTCAACATTGCAGGTAGCTGCAGGTGCTGGTTGCAGGTAACCAGGTACCTACTCCTGTGATTCCAGGTTGGTCAGATTCTGCCAAGACTGGTCTTTGGCGGCCTTCTCTTGTTTCACAGTAGTTTGGGCTGTCATGACTTGCAAGTGGGCAAAGCAATGTATGTCTCTGTCATTTGGTGCAGCTGCAAGTCATTTGTACCGAGTTCGTGAATCGATGCAGCTAAGCTAGGCCGTAGGGCTGAACTTATTTCAAGCACAGTTGGTGCTGTTTTCTGAGCGCATTTACGCGCCCGATATGTCCTAGGGTGTCATGTTGGAAGGTTGGAATGTTGAGAGAGGATTGGACTGCTCAGTGAACATGATCTGCATGTTTCTTGCAGTTCACCCTAGGGAACGTCGATGTACAGATTGCCGCTTTCATTCACCCGTAAGCGATGCAGCTAGGCCGTATGGCTAAACTTATTTCAAGCACAGTTGGTGCTGTTTTGTGAGCGCATTTAAGCGCCCGATATGTCCTAGGGTGTCACCCTAGGGAACGTCGATGTACAGAACTCGCAGCGCTTTGATTCACCTGTTGGCCTCGCCACTCCGTCGCTTTGCGCCTGGTGGTCCCGTCCGCCTGTTAGAAAAAGAGCGCCTGTTGCAGACCTCTTTTCTCCTTTGCCTCGAGTTGTTTCAAGCTTCTGACTCGTCTCAAGATGTCTTCAGTCTCATTTCATTCAGTTTTTTGAGTAAGAATGCTCATCCAGGATGTTATGGCCCCCCCCCTCCCAAAGCCAGTGGGAGACCGAAGGGTGACCGCGAAGGGAAGGAGGTTTTAGGTTTAGGGTGTGGGGTTGAGGGTCAAAGGAAGCCCAAGAAGGAGATCCCTAATGTTCGGAGATGTCAAGCACGGATCTCTGGCGCTCGTCTTGCTGAGCACAGGCTTGCAGCTCTTTGCCGAGGACTGGCACGGCATGTGGGTCAGTCATTCGGGGAGCTCTTCTTGGGTTTTACCATCGCAGCAGCCAGAGGTGCGACTTCACCCAACCAGAAGCCAAAAACGCCCTCTGCACAAAGCGCCAGATCCCAGGGCTGCAGCCGAGCTCCAGAAAGCCCCGCTAAAGAACTCTGAATCTGATCTTCTGCTATAGACCCGTTGAACCTCTTCAGGACAGGCCTTCATGAGCCCAAGTCCCAAAAAAGTGGCGTCAGACGCTAATTCACTCGACCCTGAGCGTTAAACCCTGAACTTGTTTGTAGAGCTCTATAGACTCTCATCATCCCTAAATGCTTTTTTCTGTAAGACCTTCTCTTTTCTTGCAGGATCCCGTGGTTGTTCGCTTGCGCGGCCTCTCCCCGCTGTCCACGCCGCCTGGGGCAATTGCCAGCTTTCTCTTTTTGGCTTTCCGGGTTCTGTACACGTTCTACGAAAATGATACAAAGCCCAAAACCCCAAAGCACAAAAGCTCTAAATCCTAAACCCTAAATCCTAAACCACCCTAATGTAATGATAATTAATGAAAAAAGGGAGACGGCGGAGTGCACTAGTTTCAAGGCTGAGTCGTTTGTGGGGTTGTAGGGTCGTGAACTTCTGGGCTCTGGAGTTTGGGGTTCAGAGTTTCAGGGCCCCGAGGTTGACCTAAGTCCGGCCCATGTCACAAAAGGTAGTATGTAATCAGTACAGTTCCAGGGGGTTGCTGATTATATTCAGAGTACAACATGCCCAAAAACCCTTTCTTCATGATTCAGGCCTATATATGGTCACATCCCAAGTTCTCGAAAAATATGAAGCGAAGAATTCGCCCAGGTATAGCATAACTTGGTCTCCGAATCTGCTCTTCAACACTCAAGGTGGACGGGCGGGGGCGGCAGCAGCTATACGTACGTTGCAGCTCACGGGCTTGAGTTCTTATTCTTCCCATCATAGCACCCCAGCGGTACTTCTGCCACACTATTCTAGCTACCTTCGCCTGACTATTGCTATTTTCCAAGCCTGCGCGTTCGCGCTAGTGTTTCTTGTGCCTCCTCCATTGGCTCTGCACCGGTTTCGGGACGTCCTGGGCTTGCTGGTTCGAAGGGGAGGTCGGGTTAGTTTGCACGGTGTGGGAGCTGCGACTTCTGAGCTGTGACTTGTGGTAGCGTTGTTCCAATTGGAGGGGTTGGACTTGACTCCAGGTCCAGGTCTGGAAGCTCTTGCGGCAGTGCCGGTGTGACTCCATCTCCACCTGTGCTCATGAAACCCGAAGGGGAGTGAAACACATGAGGACAACGCAGAACGAACCATGCGCATGGAGTGGGTGAGACCTCCGACTGGCAGTTAAGCCCGAAACCCTACAGCCTAGACCATAAGTCCCAAGATGCTAAACTACGAAACCGTAGCACCGCTCAAAATCCCATCAAGCAGACTCCCAAGCCCCTGGCAATCAATCACTGCATTCTGATCGGCAGGCTCCTCTAGCACAATGACCATGCCGCGGAAATGTGTGGTGAGAACGCTGCCGGAGGAGTCCTCAGGGATTGGTCTCCGTTCTTGTCTTGTTGCTGTCATCCCTGCATGGATGATGAGGATAGTTCATGATGATGAAAATGACAATGAGGATGAACATGAAGCTGAAGAAACGAAGATGACGATGATGATGATGATGATGATATGATGAGGATGTGGATGTGGGTGTGGTTGAGGATGAGCATGATTCATGAGAAATGATAGATCATGATGATGAATATGGCAATGAGGATGTGTATGAGTTTGGTGATGAACATGCTTAAGATTACTGTGTTGATGTCATTGACTGCTAGCATCTGCCAGCACGTCACGATGACCACGAGGACAACTTTACGTATTTCACCACCTGCGTCGTGATTTCTATGGTTGCACTAGGACCATTGCCTATCCTGTTATATGCGGGAAGAAACGTCCTCCTGGTCTTGAAGTGTCCTGTCTCCGCGAAACCCTCAAGCACTGCTGTTGTTTGCACTTGGGGGAGCCCCTTCATGGTCATCTGTTTGTGGTGAAGGGTTTGGTGTTGCGAGGTTGGAGGAATTTTGGCATGGGATACCCCTAAACTCTGAACCCTTAATCTGTTGAGGACAAAGATTTCCAACACCTGCAGCTTATCGCCGTGAGCTGCAACCGGCTCTCCGAGAACCTGACACTTCCGCTGCAGTTTTCGCTGCTTGAATTCTGGTTCCAGGTTCGGCGGGTTTAATATAGGGGCCTAAATAAGTACCAAGACTGTTTTAGGGGCTCCTTAATGTAAGCATAGTTTCATGGGCCCTAAAACCGTATTCTAATTCTGAAGGCCCCTGTATTGGTGCGTAGGGTTGACGGCTTGGGTTTAGGGGTCAGGGCTTTGGGGTTTTCTGCTTGGGTTTAGGTCCGTGTGTGACGGAAGCGGTTGTCATCAGTACGGTTGTTGTTTCGAGCATAATCGTCAATATTGGGCGGTTCTTGCAATAGCCCTCTTCAAACCTAAAGACAGCAGCAGCTGCTGCTGCAGTTGCTCCTGGTTCTTGTGTTCTGGTGCTGTTCGGAAAGTCGTGATGGCCATAGTTGGACGACTAAGGAGGAGGGGAGGACGATTATGCTGAGGATTAGGATGACGAGGACGATGGTAATACTGCCGGTGCTGCGTTTGGTGGTGCTGCCTGCTGATGATGGCGGTGCTGATGCTGATGACGACGATGATGACAAGCAGCGCCGGTGATTATGTTCATTATCATTCGAGCTGTTGTCATCATGTTGCTCCATCCTCAGCATCTTCGTGGTGATGGTGCGGTGCATCCTCCTGCAATCGCGGCCCCTCGAGGGTTTCGAATGCAACCCATGGCTAGGGCGACCAGTGCTTTTAGTGAACCGGCAGCGCTAGATCCGAGAAGTACTCCGAGGCTGTGATTCCCCTCATTCTTGCTCTCGTGTTACTTTTGTCAGCCATTCTGACTACTGTTTTAAATGTTCTTGCTAACCCCGTTATCAGCTGATGCCAGCAACATTTTGCCGTCGTGAGGGAACATTCATAGTCTCAGAGTTTGGGACGTCGAGACCGTCAATGATCGTATAGGATGGAGCTCTAACAGTTCGGGTCAGTAATTTATGCTTTTGAGTTCTACAGGCCTAAACCCTAAACCCTACAAGCAACCGCAGTTGAGTAAGGCGCGGCGACGAAGTGCAGCGAGAGTCGCTTTGGTCGTGGCCCGCCCGGAGCAGGGTCTAGACTCCAAGCCCTAGATCCTGAATTCGTAACCTGTTGCTGCCCATAGTGTGATAGAGAGGCCTTGGCCATTTGTAAAACGTCTTGTTATTGCAATCCCAAAATAGCCCCCGCCCCCCGGCCGGGGCCCTGCTGCATGTAGAAATAGAAACCCGACGTTAGGGAGCAGGTTCTCCTCGGGTACCACTTCATCATTGCAAGCTAACCTGGTCGGGAAGACGCCCTCGGCCACTAGTAGACGACGCATGAACAGAAATGACTGTCACCAGCTTGAAGAGCACAGTCAACACAGGAAGACAGGCCACAGCAAATATGCCGATGCAGTTGTACAAAGGTTTTTGCTGGTCATGATGGCGGCTAGGCTTTCGAGCAGCAGTAGCATCTATGCCAATACCATGATGATCACAATGGAAATACGTATCTCAACCTTCAACGCCAACATCGTGTTCGTCTCAATAGCCACCACTATCACCACGCCATGGCCATCACTAATGGCACTAGCCGTCCGAACAGCCTAGACCGTTCACCGTACCAAACACCTCAACCCTAAACCAGAACCGATGAAAGCACTGCACGCCTGGAGCAGCTCAAAACCCAAAGGCAGATCAGCAAGATCTGCCAAAGTGGGCATTGCGACGTTCTGCTTCACCTCGGCACCTGGGCTTGGGGATCAAGCAGGGGGGGGGTTCAACGTCGGGGGGCGTCGGCTTTGTGGGGTGTGCCGGGTTGGGGGCTGATGGTTTAGGGGACGTTTGGGCGGTAGATTTTTGGACTTCGCCTTCCAAGGTTCAGGGTTCAGACTTCGCCTTCCAAGGCTTTCAGAGTTACGGTTGCGAGGCCCTTATTGAGGGTCCACACAAAAAGCGAACCCGAAAAGGAACCCCGCGCCCAGTCATAGCCTCAAAGCTGGGTCTTCGAAGTCCCCCCCCCCCCCCCGCCCCCAGCCCGCCCCCCGGACAACCCAACAGAAAAGGGGTTCGCCTGCCTTGGGGTGTAGAAGAAGCAGTCTCCATTGGGGGTGGCTTTGCGGGCCGTAAACTATGAGTCTTCTCGGACGTTGTTGCATGAGAAGGTGTTTGTGGGAGACATGAAGTGGCAGATGACTTATGTTCTGGAAAACTGCCGCATAAGAGAATCCTCGCTGCTCTCATCCTAAACCCTCAACCTGCAATCCTCAGCCCCAACACCTCACAACTCTAACCCAACACCCAAAGCCTTAAATCCCAAACCCTTAATCCTCAACCCTAAACCCGAAGCTCTAAGCCAAAGAGCCCATTCTCTTCAGAGCGGCGAGCTCAGGTGACCAAGTGCCAAGCTGAGACTGGTTGAGGGTTTTCGGGGTTTGGGGTTTTGAGGTTCAGGGTTTAGACTTTAGGGTTCAGGGATTAGGGTTTAAAGTTTCGGATTTAGGGTGCAGAGGGTTCGGATTGAGGGTTCTGGGTTGAGAGTTGCACGTGCTGCTCATGATAGCAACCGCATGACTGGTACTGATAACACTAATGAGGTAGCTAACGAAATACAAAGATTAATCACACCATTCTAGACCAGTAATGATGCAGCAGCTTGATCCTTCCAAATGGAACCTGCCTAGCTCCTGGGATGGGTTTAGTGCGAGAGAGGAAGGAGGTAGTATAGAAGCCTGAATAATTGCCAAAATTATTCCTCAGGGCTCTTCATCAGTATAATAATGTATCCCAAGTCCCTATTCTATTTTCACCGCCACATGTTAGAAAGCATTGGATTGACCGTCGGCCTCCAGAGCATGACGCGGCATGTGACTCTGCTAGAGGGGCTTTAACAACTACCTGTTGGGGGTTCATTACTATAATTATAGTGGAAGTGGCCCCAAAAAAGCATTCTAAGTATTAAGTCCATTAGGTTCATGAGCAGAACCATAGCATAATGGGCCCCAAAACCTCATTCTACTTATATTAAGGCCCCCTACATTACAAAGCTCTGAGGCTCGCTCTTGGGATCTGGCCCTCTGTGTAGGCCACGCCGAAGTAACCCCCAAAACCGAGACCCTAAGCCCTAAACTCCCAAACTCCCGAACCCCAACCCCCCCAAACTGAAAGGCCCTTAAACCCGAAGCTCCTAGACCTCACCCCTAAACCCTAGACCCCTAGACCCTTAAACCCTAAGCTTCTGCGCCTTACCCCTAACCGGCCTATCCCTAGACCTCTAGACCCCTAGACCTCTAGACCCTTAAACCTCGAAGCTCCGAGACCCCTGAGCCAGAAGCCCTTCAACTTCGCCCGAAGATCTGGAGCACCTGAGGAGGATCACAAGACTTCGTAAGTAACGCTATCATTAGCGTTGCATAAGTCTTTAAGTATAACTACTCTGTAGTTTTGCAGTTTAAGAACACCAATTACTAAGGTAAGCAAGGTTGTAAGTACCGTAGTTAGAGTTGTAAGTGTTTACAACCACTGCATAGTTTCCCCCACTACTTTAACCCTAATATTACGAAGTCCGATGATCCTTCATGTATGAGGGGAGAGTGGCAGCGCTTTAGAGAGGTGTTGGTGATGTTCTTGTTGCCGACAGTCACGCTTTAGGACTTTGGAGTTCAGGTTTTGGGATTTACATGACTCTCAGGCGTTTCCTTTTCAGGTGTCAGTAGTTGCAGTCCCAGTAAGACTATTGAGGTCGGTTGATCAAGTGGAGACACCCCCAGGTACCAACCAGTCGCTGGCAATCTCGTCTCGACGGGTCTTGTCATGAGGTAGATGGAGAAACATCCCGCCGTCGATGCCCCGCACAGAGCATGAGTCATCGCATAGTTCTCCCCTAAACCCTAAAGCCCATGCCCGAACCCTAACCTCAACCGCCTGGATGCTTAGCCCCAAACTCCAAAGCCCTAAAGCCCCGAACCTCAGCTGTTCTCTGAGGTGTATACTCGAGACAACCCGGCCTGGAAAGGCGAGGCGGAGGCGTGTGCCTGGAGAGACTGAGTGCAGAACCCATGAATGGGGGAATCCATGGGGTTGCAACAGGGTGTAGCATGCATACACATACATGCATGCGTACGTATTGACTCACTCACTTACGTACAGACATACAGACATACATGCATAGATGCACGCATACAAAACCCCCACCCCTAGCATGCAACCCAGCATACGCGCTCATCTGAGCGTCGTCGGTTCGTTCGGACTCCATGCTCGACTGCAGAACTGAACTGTTGGCCTTGACGGTGGTCTCGGAATTGGAAAAGATTGGAGGAATTGTCATTTGTACTTGTTTATATACTCGTTGCTGGTCTGTTTCTCCCTGTGCAGTTTTAGGTTTGGCGAACCTGTTCTCTGTCTCAGTAAGTTCCAAAACAGGCGTAGAACCTCAAGCATCACAAGAGGTTTTCTGGGGGTGTGGGCACGGTAAGAGGATGCTAATACTAATCATTAAACCCTCCCCCTCCCACGGGAAGGAAAGCAATCCACGAGCTCCGGCCCCCGGGAAGACAAAGGAGCCATCCACCAGCTCCGGATCAGGCCCTTTGCGAGCGAGCTGCCCTGATGACGCCAGGCGATGACGAGAGGCCGGGCTCTTCTGATCGTAGCTGGCAGTTTACCATAAGGTAGGGTTTTAGGTTTCAGGGTTCAGGGTTTGGGAATTCCGGGAGCTTCGAGGCTTTAGGGTGTTAGGGGTCGCAGGCGGTCGCCGAAAGCAAAACCCGGGCGTTGAAGCCAGACAGCTATTGTTGAAGGACGAAATCCTGCATCGTTTTTTTGCTGCCACCCATGCCTTCCAAGTCCTGAATCTATTGATGTCAAACAGCTCTCGCAAAAGGCATGTGTGCGAATGGACGAAATCCTGCATGATGCATGTTCTTCATCGACATTGACATTAGAGGGCGAGAGGGGAGTGAGCCAGAGAACCTTTCATGTTCTCCCTTCTTTGGGTCATGCAGGGTCTTGTCCACCTACTGTAGTATTATTCGTTCTATGATTTGGTATAACCATTTTTCTTGCTGTTGCTGGCTGTAGGCCACGATTGCGATTACTGCGAATACCGTGAGCAGTATGTATGTTATTGGTACAACCCTTTACGCTGACTTTCATTGTCCCTTTGCTTTCAGGGCTTTGTGATGGGTCGTATTTTCAAGTCGTAGCCAAGTTGAGGGCTGTATCAACCAGGGGCCTACCTCACACCCTAAACCCCCAAAGCACTACTATAGTACAAAGTGCCGAAGCTCTGTTGATCCAAAACCCTTGTCAACCCTACAACACTAACACCCTACAAGCCCTTATGATGCCCCACAGCGTCCCGTTTGCAGCCCCTACCTGGTAGGTGGTAACCATCCCGCTACCGCGCTAGTGTCACAGGCAAAGCCTGGAGTTGGAGGCAGCTAGATGCTTGCAGCAGGCCATTTCGGAAGAGTTGAAATGCCGATGCTGGGACAATCGTGAGTGGCAATCTCTACGGCCAAGTTCTTTGTGCCCCTCTCCTCGGGTGTCATGGTGTGCCAGTCTAGTAACACAACACATTATGCAAGGAGCCTGCATGACACTCTGTGATGCCCGGCACGCATTCGAGCAGAGATTACAAAGCTATGGCTGGAGTGAGATGCCAAGTGTCAGGAGGATAAGGCTTTCGTCGGGTTAAGGTTTAGGGTAAGTCAATAGAGACACGGCAAAGCGATTGCAGGGAATCCCAGGAACGCCATGGGATCTCAGAAAAGATGGACGTAGCGGACAGGTTGACAGGGAAGCGACAGACTAGAAGGCAGTCAGACGTCAGCGGTGATTTGCGGTTTGCGGCAACGCGCAATGTGACTCTATTGCTTTAAGGCCTTGAATGTTGAATGCTGATCCCTTTTGCAATCCACTGTTTAGGCAGGTTTTTATTGTTGGCAAGGGGTATTCTACATTAGGGCTTCCACATCGTACTGCTCGCTCGCAAGACAGTGTCAGCAACCGCGACGGAGTGCACTCATGGCATGTCTCGGACCTGCCTCCCGAAGCCCCCTCTGCAACGGTGCATGTGCACCATTGCAGAACCCAGCACGCGATGGTTTCAGAGTTTTAGGCTTCGTCTTTGCTGTCGGAACGGCTGCGCCGAGCACATCGCAGGCCTACCGCCAGACTTGGACGTACCCTCTGACAGCAGTTGCTCTGGCGACTCGGCACCATGCAGGGTGTGCGCATCGTAGCTCTCCTGGGCATCTGCTGGCTTTTCGGAAAACTGAAGCCATGTGTCCCAGATCCTAGTCCTAGTCCTAACCCCCAGTGAACAACCCCTAATGTTGCTATTGCTGCTTCGTTTCTGCGGCTTTGGTGATCATTGCGCCACCGCCAAGGGCCTCACAGTAGGTGTCGTGACCGAAGCAAGCAGGTTCTGTTTTCAGACTTTCGCGCATGGTCGGCTGTGCATGGTAAGGCGAATACCGCCAATCTCATGCAGTGGAGTGACAACGACGTCTTGAACGATTTCAACACGTCCGACTACAGGACCTCTTGCTATCCTAGTGAAACTTAAAAAACACCACCACCGCCACCACCACGATGGCCGCCACTGTGACCACCCCCAACCTCCACCACTACCAGCCGCCGCCGTCACCATGGGATACAGGACGAGCCTCACGACCTAAAAACAACGATGAGGCATACCTTATAGTGGGTTCCATGAACTTCTGCTGGGGTTTTCTGGTATGGCGTCGTCTAACCAAACACCTTCTTATTACTAGGATCCCATTATCTGCGGTCTACATTGGGATCCTTCATCTTCAAGTCCATAGATCCTAAGGCCTCATGCCATGTTCATTTGAAGCCTAGCTCTGTTCAAGTTGCGAATTTGGAAGTAGGGATGCTTAGACTAAGCTGAACTCTGCTAAGTTTGCGTTGAACTATGGCTGGCATGTCGGGCGCAGTCTTTTGCCGTGAGTATCGTCCTGTTTGACAAGATCAAGTCCGTTTTGGATCTTCAGCCACCCTAAACCCTAAATTCAAGGCTCTGAACCCTATAAAACCTGTACAATTTGTACCAGCCCTTATACAGCACTTTGAACCACTTCTCAAAGTTAACATGTATAAAGCCTCACAAATACCTAGATAAGCTCAGGAACAGCTAGTAAAATGCTAGAAAGACCGCGAAGAGGACATACCAGCCGGCCCTTGTTCAGCGAGCGATGGGGGTCTATCGGCTACTTGGCTGTTCATGCGAGCACGGGACCTTCAGAACATGCCGGGATAGCTTTCCTCAAGGTTTAGGGTTTAGGATCCAGGGTTCAGGGTGTAGGGTTTGGGAATTTGAGCCCGCTTGCTTTAGACATACACAGATTTTTCAGAACGGTCAGTAAACAGCTCTTATGCGAGAGGCTTTTGGGTCCCCTAGGTCAGCCCTCAATCAGCTCGCATCGTCGCCGTCGTAGTAGTGGTAGCAGTGCAGTAGTAGTAGTAGCAGCAGGAGTAGTAGTAGTAGTAGTAGTAGTAGTAGGAGCAGGATCAGTAGCAGTAGCAGTAGCTGTGTAGCAGCAATAGCAGTAGTAGAAGTAGTAGCAGCGGTAGTCGTGTCGTAGTAGTAGTAGTAGCAGCAGGAGTAGTAGTAGTAGTAGTAGTAGGAGCAGGATCAGTAGCAGTAGCAGTAGCTGTGTAGCAGCAATAGCAGTAGTAGAAGTAGTAGCAGCGGTAGTCGTGTCGTAGTAGTAGTAGTAGTAGTAGTAGTAGTAGTAGTAGTAGTAGTAGTAGTAGTAGTAGTAGTAGTAGTAGGAGCAGGATCAGTAGCAGTAGCAGTAGCTGTGTAGCAGCAATAGCAGTAGTAGAAGTAGTAGCAGCGGTAGTCGTGTCGTAGTAGTAGTAGTAGTAGTAGTAGTAGTAGTAGTAGTAGTAGTAGTAGTAGGAGTAGTAGTAGTAGTTGTTGTTGGTGCCGTGGTGGCAGTAATTGTTGCAGTTGTCGCACTTGCAGTAGTTAGCTGATTCTTTGATGTAGTTTCGCGTTGGGGATTGTCGAATGTATGCTTTCACCTTGGGGCCTTTGGTCTTTCTGTCGAGCCCCAAGTTTGAGAGCCTTAAAGCACTTGCAAACGATTCCAGGATGTACCAGCGACAGCTCTGGGATGTCAGCTATGGACAAGGCCTCTCTGCAAGTTCACGGGGTTGGAGCTTTGACGGTTTGCTCCATGGCTTAAGAAGGGTTTCACAGGAATTTAAGCGTTAGCCGGGAGATGGTTTTAGGTTTGTGGGTTTAGGCTTTTCGATTGATGGGTCTTGGAGGGATTGGTCTCCTGCTTGCAGCATAGGTTTAGGGCTTAGGGTGTAGTAGTCGTAGCAACCAACCACAGCCCTCTTCATTGTAGTCGTTTAGATAAAGATAGGTTACTGGCATTTTGTGCGCAACCATGGCCCTTCTACTTGGAACATAATCATGCAGTACAGCAAAAGACACTATTCCGTGGTACGAGGAAAGAAGCCACCATCTCCATCTAGAGATGAAAGCACACATCCCTGGTTCTAAAACCTACCTACATTCAAATTCGCGAACCCCTGCAATTGAAATCGTGAGCAGGCGATCCGCCTGCGGAGACTACTCCGGTGGAGGAGTGGCATTTCCACAGGTCGGGAGTGCGGGACGTCTTGTTTCGATCCTCGGAGGAGCAACACTCGCCAATCTTGGAAGATGTTTATGGTTTCGAGTTTATGGCTTAGGGTTTCGGGTTGAGGGTTTGGCTTCCGGTGTCGGTCGTTGCTGTGCTTCTCCGTACGGCGAGATGCTGTTCTGCCCCAATAAACCTTGCCGCCATCCTGGTACCTTCACAGGATACCCCAGAAGTCGCGAGATTCTTAGAATTAGAGGATGCCAAGAGCCTCCCACCCAAGCGCAAACCCTAAGGCCTGAACTGCCAAGATCCAAGATTTGAGGTTTTGTTTGATGTTTGAGGTTTCATGCTGAATATCCCGGCCTTCATCGCATGATTGGAACAGGGCTGTTATAGAACCCCTACAGAACCCTGCTAGAACCCGCATGGTGCCTGGGCATATCCCTTATAGAACCCTGAGAGAACCCTGTTTGGAGCCCTTAAGAAAAGGTTCAGGTTCAACATAGGGGCATGAGCAGTTAGAATAGGGTTTTCGCGGCCCATGATGCTATAATTATAACAAGGACGCCCACCACCCCCCACCCCCCCAAAAAACAAAAATGTATAGAACAATAGTATAGGTAATCTATAGTTTAAATTCAATGTTACTATACTATACTTATGAAGGCCCCTGGGGCCTCTAGGGCTGCCAGAATTCTCCATCCCTCGCCCTCCGGCGCACCCTTGGAGGCTCGGCTCGGTGGGCATCTTCATGTTTGACCTGAGAGGGAACAGGAGCTTCGGGGTTTTCGGGTTTGCGGGCGGGGCTTAGGAGTTCAGGATTTGGGGGGGGGGTTTGGGAGAATTAAGGGTTCTGTAGTCGGTTTCTCTTCAGGTGTGAAAACTACGGCTTCGGCGTTAGCAGAGTTACAAGGGCGTTGCAACATATCCATAATTAGGGCTGCTCTGTGCTTTCTCTTCTAAACCTCGTCATGAGTACTACCTGCTGCTGCCTCTACTGCTTTTCCAGCTGCTATTGAGGATTCTTGCTTACCACCATCATTTTCATTGTTTGTTGTTTTTGTTTTGGCGCTGGCTGCTATCACCGCCAGCCATGGCCATAATGGCTGTCGTTGCTGCACCATCGGTGTTGACGGCTTCCACGAAGTCGTAGCAGCGGCGGTTGTCATGATGACTACTGAGATCTGGGCGGGTGTAGGGCTTCGGGCCCTTTAGGGCCATGACCGGGTGCGCAGCCGAGGAATCTGATTGAGTCCTGCAGGATTGTTGGGGCTTAGTGCTTTTTGGGTTTAGGGGTTGCTGCCCGCGATAGTGTCCCGAGCTCTCTCTGAAACCTACAGCCCTGGACCCTTCAAGCATCTTGCAAGTGGCAGGATAAATGCTGATGGCACTCGCCGTAGCGCAAGCCTTCTTTCGGACAAGCAGAAGAAGGCCGTACAACAGTGCATGGCTCTGTGCAAACCGCAAGATGGCCTGTCGCCCAAAGGTGCGGTGTATGTTTACATGAAGAATCGAAGCATATCTTTTCCCTAACATATTGGGGAAAACATTTGTCCCCAGTATGTTAGTGCTTGCATCGAAGCATATCTTAAACCACCTGGGGGATACAGCAGTTTTATGTACTGCAACATGTTCTGCCGCCAGTAGTTGCTGTCTCGTTTGTGAGGTACAACATTGGGTTGGGGTGGGTTCCAAACCCTGCCTGCTTCTAGGATCCTCTGTATGGGCTCCTTCCTAATGCACTTCACCAAGGTCGCCCACTCCCCACTTAACGTCATCATGATCATCACAGTTCTTGCCTTTATTTCTCCTAGTTTCACGGTTAGCGACTTGTCCTGCCCGTGTTTGCGTTGTTCTGGTCATTGTTGTGAATCCTGCTTGGACCCCAGCAAACAGCTCTTCGGGTCTACGAAATCGTAAGGCCCCTCTATTAACCACAAGCGCACTTTGACAAAACTCACACTGTCTCCTGACAGCTTCTTACACCAGACCCCACGGACCTGTCAATCCTCGAAGGTCTGAACCCTAAACCGTGAGAAGCCTGAGGTTTCTAAGTTTTACCCTTAACCTGAAACCTTAAAGGCTTATAAAACCTCAACCCTGAACCCTGAACCCCAAAAGCCTATAAAGCCTAAAGCCCTAAACCCTAAAACCTGAACCCTGAACCCCAAAAGCCTATAAAGCCTAAAGCCCTAAACCCTAAACCCTAAATCCTGAACCCCAAAAGCCTATAAAGCCTAAAGCCTTATAGAACCTAAACCCTAAACCCTGAACCCCAAAAGCCTATAAAGCCTAAAGCCCTAAATGTAAAGCCTAAAGCCCTAAACCCTGAACCCCAAAAGCCTATAAAGCCTAAAGCCCTAAACCCTAAACCCTGAACCCCAAAAGCCTATAAAGCCTAAAGCTTTAAACCAAACCTAAACTCCAGGCCTTATGTTGTTTCCTAAGCCCTTGAACCCTAAGCTAGATCGCAAGACTCCCCAACTCCTAGACGCCAGCAACCTACAGCTGAGTAGTTCGAATAGGGTGTCGGGGTATATTATAGTATAGTATATCTACAATGAGGAACACTGAGGAGTAGTGCTGGTAATTAGTCAGGCTTCTTTTTATTCTAGAAGCTTGCTCCTCCAGGCCGTGGAAGAGATTTTCCATCGCCCGGAGCTGCCTCTTGACTTGAGGGCGTTTCTCTTTCTTAGTTTCGGAGGTGTAGGGAGTTATTTATGAGCGTGAATGAGTAATGCTACTATGCCTTGGAGCTCTTAATTAACTGCAAGTGTAGGAAGTTCCCATCTCGCTCCCAAGCCTTCCCATCTCTCTGTCACCGCCCCACCTGCCCGCCGGCCCAGCATGCAGCAAGAGGTGCACCCTAAACCCTCAACCCCAACACCCTAAACCCCTAAACCCTAAACCCCTACACCCTAAACCCCTAAACCCTAAACCCTAAACTCCTAAACCCCTAAACCCCTAAACCCTGTGGCCCGTGCGCAACTTCAACCCAAGACGTGAGTTTATGCACAGCTTCCGCATAGTACCTGTGCACCCGGCGCAGCCGTTGTTCTGGATTTCTTCCGCGTTCAGAACTCCTAACCTACAAACTCTAAGCCCGAAGCCCAAGGCCGCAGACCCTGACTTTAAACCCTCTTTTAAACAGGAATCTGAAAGGCTAGACCCAAAACCCCAAGTCATAAACCCGAAGCCCTACACCCTAAACCTTGATTCCTAAACCAAGACCTTAAGCCCTGCACCTTCAACCTAGGCGTTGTATCATACTCTGCTCGGAGCTGCCTTATGTTTGGGAGCGCCCGGAGATTATTCGCTCGACCCTATGGCCGGCAAGTCGGGCTCAGGGTTTCAGACCTTTTTCCAAGGGATACTACGAAGGACATTCTAACGGTGATTATACGGCATACTCTAAGGGTTAGTATAGGGGCTATTTGGGGGTGGGTTTCTAGACCATCCTCAAATGGAAGAACGAGCCTTCGATGATGCTCATGATGCCTGCCAGCTCCGATTGGGACCAGACAGTAGAGCGAGCATCCGTGCATGGTGTCGAAGCCAGCAGCTCTGCCAATTTGCTTCTCCAAGGTCATGCTCAAGCAGTCCTGCCTGCTCCAGTGATCCCTCCTGTTGGTTGGCCCCGCACTCAGCACGTCATGCAGTTATCACCAGCTGGTGTGTATCCTGGCCGGCATTGCTGTCAATCGTGCAAGTCCCACTGCTGCCTGCTCGTTGAGATGCCGACCTGCTATAGCTTCGCGCACACCCATGTTGGTTTCCCAGGTGGCTTCGCGCTTGCAGTTGCTTCCCTTGCTTGAAGGCACGCTGCATAAGTCGTGAACTTTTGATGGCCCGGCGCGAGTGCCTCTTGCCATGGCTCCCAAGTTCGCTGGCAAGCGCCGCTCCGATGCTCAGGCAAGCAGCCCAAAGGCGCCGCGGCCGCGGGTGACACTCGCTGGCAAGGCTGAGATGATCATGGAACTCTGGCTTATGCCATACGGCAAGGATGCCAGGTTCGGTCTGTGGCGACTTCAGTGCTACACCTCTGAATGTCATCGTTTGCGATGTCAAGGCCTCCACCACGCGGGTCTACGACTTTGCCACTTGCGCAGCACTTGTATAAGGCGGCTCGCTGGACATGGCAGACCGATGTTACAGCCTATCTCGACGATTTTGCTGGTGGAGGAGCCAGAGGTCAAGCACCTGCAACTGGCTGCTGCAGTATATTCCATCTTCATTGTTCTCTCCCGTGCACTCGAGTTTGAACTGTCGGCCCGCGCTACTAAAGTGGCTCGTGCTGGCACCGTGATTGCTACGGACTACTTGTTATCGGGTGGTCAGGTCGCGCGCACTCTGCCGGACACCAGATTCTTGTGGGCCACTGTCCCGGATTTTGTTCTTCGCAGCTTACAAGACCAAGACAAGATTTCCCGGCTACGAGAACTGCAAAAGAAGGTCGGCAAGCTCAGCAAAAGCGCTCGTAAAGCTCTTTGTCAACCTTTTCACCCGCGATGCCGGAACCTACCTCGCTGTGCCAACTGCATGATGGCTGAGATCCTCGGATGAATCGACCCACGGACACGTTCATACTCCACACGGCCGCGCGGGAAGAAAGCCCTGCCGCGGCCTTTCACTTCTTACGCTGTGACGCTGTAGAGAAGTGTAACTTCCCGGTCTAAGATTTCATGTTTACCTTGCCAGTTAGCGATACCGTCGTTATGCCGGGGAATTTCGTGCTGCTCAGGGCACCGTCAGTTTAGGGTTTACAATTTCCGTTTTAGAGCTTGTGGTTTAGACTGTTCCAGAAATCGGATCTCTTCCAAGCGCATTCCTCGTAAGCTCACGAGAGAGTTTCCTCACAATCATGACCATTGCAACATGGAGTAAAAACCCGTCCCGGCGTGAATCCCTTTCAGCTTCTGCCGAACGCTTGAGAACAGGTCACCTCAAACCTTGCAGTACCGTAGCCAGCGTGCATTGCCCTTCACGCCCGGATCGCGCGACTCCCAAACCCATACAAAACCCGAAGCCTCAAGCCTCAACCAAGCAAGCCATCTCGTAGCCGGTTTTCCGCGCCGTAGTCAACGTAACTGCCTTCCGCCCGGATCGCGAAGCTCCCAGACCCCATGCACAACCTGAAGCCTCAAGCCCCAACCTAGCACACCATTTGGCAGCACCAAACGAAAAGCCATGCTGCAAGAAACCACACTGCAAGAAAACACCTACCCTCAACAACGGTGTTGTTCCGATTAGCCCTCTACGACGCGTGACCGTTTGGCGAGCGCCCCGGTCCAACTGCTGTTTCAGTTTAGCGCAGGCACGCTAACCACCGACAGTACTTGGAGCAACCACCTCAATTACATTCCCGCTGGTTTCGCCGGTAACATAAGAGCAGGTCTAGAAGCAACCACGGGTTGCCCGAGGATTCGTCTTTCCGCCTCACGCCTCACAGCCGGTCCCGACAAAGCCTGCCACTTGCAAATGGCAAAACCGCAGGTCGAACACGGCGTAATCCACATCTTCGGAGAGTGAGCCTTAAGATTCCGATCCTGTAGCATTTGAGAAGATTCGCACAATTGAAGCTTTAAGCTTTTTGACAGGGCCGTGCACAACTTTGCACTCGCATTGATGACAGACACTCGCAAACGATTGCCCCTCCAAACAATTAGCCAGGAACATCCTACCTCTCTCGTGAGCACCACGTCCTGCCTCGCACAGAAGATCAGCAAGCACGTGTGATCCTGTCAGTTTCACACAGACTCGGCGAGTCCTCTTGCCCAGCTTCAAAATGCGCTCTTGCACCACACATGAAGAATGAAACTAAGCCCATGAAGTTAGAGCTTTCGTCACCCGCCCTCCGGGTCTCAAGTGAACTCTGTACGGTTCAGGTTTTGGGATAACCGAATTTCAGTTAAGAGTTTCATGCTTCCGAGTTCCGCTTTTATTGTTGAGGTATAGGTGTGGTCGGGTTTAGGGTTCAAGGGTGTCTCCACACAGACCTTCCTCTGAACCGGAATGGAACAAAAGGCTTCTTCTCCGCAGCTGCTCCTGCAAACTTCAACGTGAAAGATGCTCATGGTGTAAACACGGTGGGGACATTGCCAACTCCATAGCGGCAGAGGATTAATCTTTGTCGTCGTCGTGGTCAGTCGTCGTTTCGTCCTGACGATGCCGTCATTGTCGTCGTCGTAGTAGTCCTGGTAGCAGCAGCAGCAGCAGCCGTGATAGAAGTGGTAGTCGTCGCCTTGTCGTCGTAGTAGTAGCAGCAGTAGCAGCAGCAGTAACAGTGGCTGTGGCAGTCGTATGAGTAAGAACAGTAGTAGGTAGCAAGCACAAGAGCGGAAGAGAGAACGAATGTAAAGCAGGGCCGAGTAGACTCGTGGAGCAACATCAGAAGGGTGAGACCCGCAAAAGGTATTTACAACAAGGAAAGTAGTGATGTTGAAAGCGATTCTCGTACTAACAACAGCAGTAGTCATTGTGGTTGCACCAATGGTTGTCATGGTTCTGCTAGACATGGCAGAGTAGTTGAATCAAGGGCAACCCCATAATGAAGATGCTAGATCTAATGGTTGTGGTGGTGATGGGAGGTGCTGTCGTCATCGTGGTCGTAGCTTACCCCAGCCTCGCCTGCTGCCAAGGAAGGCAGCGCGCTTGGGCTTTCTGAAGGACCACTGGCCCTACAACCTGAGCGATGCTTGCCAAGCATCTATGAACACAACGAAGTATGAAAAATGTAGTCAACCCAAGACTGTATCCAACGCTCAGCCGGCATTCACGGTCCCTCTCACCGAGGTGTGTTTCAAGCTCCCACAACTCGCATGGGTGTTTTTTGCCAAGTGGAAGTCACCATGTTCAGGATCCTGTTACTTCGGGTTCGTGGTGGGGCCTCTTGTTTTCTGAGCCTTGCAGACTCAACTACAAGACTCGCTGCCGATTTCTAGTCTTGCCACTGAAAGGCTTCTTTCTTCAACCAACCAAACCCGTCTAAACCTAAACCACTAAAACCCGAAACCCAAAACCCCAGCCTTTTCTACTGCGACCCCGCAGCCTTTTCTACTGCGACCCCGGCTAAGGAGCTGACCTGGCTTCTTGACCTCTGCTTTGAGTGGAAGGCCTTAAGTTAACGGGTCATCTTACACGGGGTAATGTAAGGCATACTTTCAGGGTTACTACAATGAGTACAATAAGGGATACTATTTGGGGCGATCAGGGAAAACGATGACGGCCATCATTGATTTCATGAGGGATGGGGAATGGTATGTACCCAATGTCGATGATGATAGCAGGATGTCGCGGATTGAACTAGTATCTGATCTTGTGATCAAACAGGGCTTTATTGGGGGTTCTTGACTCCGGGAATGCCAATGTCGTGGCTTAACCCGTAAAATGAAAACGTATATCGCTGAGGCTATGCAATCGGCGTAGACCTAGTTACGGTCTCCAAGGTTGAGATCCACAGAGAACTCTTAGGCGGGGACGTGGGTTTGTCGGGCGGAGAAGGATGCATCGGCCCGAACTTTTATGGGCTCTTTCTCTCACGGATCAACGTAGATGCGTCTTGAATGGTTCCAGACAAGCTAATGTCCACTGGGTTCCTAATTTCAGAAATCTTTTCCCATGAGTTTTCGACCGTGGCAGTCTGCATGCACAGCTCTGACGTTGGCGAGGCGGAAGAGCGAGTGTCGGTGAAAGATAAGGGTTACAATACGGATACGATAAGGGATGCAAAAAACACGGATACTATAAAGGCTGCTGCAAGACACACTAAATCGTCACACCGGTGAGGGATCGGAAATGTTCAGGGTTTGAGATTCCTGCAGGGTTTTAGTTTGGAGCCTAGGTTTGATGCTGTAAAGACAGAAACTCCATCTTCATCAGACCGAGGACCGCCCCCGAAAAACACCTAAACCCAGCCTTTCGGGAGGATCTAGAAAGTAGATCCCCTAATTTGGGGCCCTATACTACTAAGGGTACTTTATAGGAACCCCAGATCGTCTTTTTGGATCCTCCAGGGGTCTGGGAAGAGACCCGGGACCCTAAACTCCTCCCTGCAAGGCAGCCTCCTCGAAACGCGACGTCCTGCTTTTGGGTGGCGATCTCCACGTCTCCGTGTACTCGGCGGGACCATGGGACAGGGAGGGGACGGGATTTAGAAGCTGCCTAGTAAGCCTAGTTCCCCAAAATCATGATGGGCTGCTCTAGCGCAAGGTAGTAGGAATCTTGGTGTGATCCGCAAACCCTAAGCCCTAAACCCCTAAACCCTAAACCCCTAAACCCTAAACCCTAAACCTCAAACCTTAAACCCCGGAGGTGATTTATGACGAAGCCACCGGCAGCGTGATCCGGCAACTGGCCAGCAAACGGCTCTCGAAAGCCCGGAATAAAGCCACAGCGACTCAGTGCTACAACCCTTACAAAAAAACTTAAACCCCTAAACCCGAAATCCTAAACGTTAAAGCCTAAGCCCTAAAACCCTCTAAACCTTCAAGGCTAGACTCCTAGAGCCCTAGACCCCTGAACCCCCAAACCCGGAGCCCTAAACCCCACCCTGAAGGCTAAGAGCCACGGTTTAGGGTTTAGGGTTTAGGGGTTTAGGGTTTATATAGGGTTTAGGGTCCCAGGAGTGTCACCACCAGCCCGGTGGCCAACCACGTGAGTCGCTTCTACGCGAGCTTGGAGGGCCGGATCTCCGACAGTTGCACGGCAGAAGACTTTCAAAGTGGGTTTGGGCTTTATCGGGTTTAGGGCAGATTTAGGGAATGTTATATGGGATACCAGAGGGGAGACTATATTCCCGATAGTGAGTTACATGACAGAAGAGCTTCACGGGCTACGAAAAAGCGTTACTTTAAGGGCTTGTTTGTTGTAGGATTGTTACTATAAGGGAAGTTTTTGAGGGCTACAATAAAGGATACCATTAGGGACGTTGTAAGGGATTTCAGAACTGCTGCTACATTGGGCCTTTGGGCATGTTCAGTTCTATGAGGCTTGCGAGGTTGAAGTCCAAAAACCTAACTCCTAAACCCGAGGCCCCAAAGCCTGAAACCTAAAGCCTAACGTCGACTCCGCAGGCCCAAATCCTGAAGCCCTGAAATCTAAAAAGCCAGACTCTATGAGGCCCTGGGTTTAAGGGTTGGAGGGCGTAGAGTTCAGGGCTCAGGGGTATTAGGGTTTCTTGTTCAGGTTTCAGGGTTTACGGTGTAGTGTTACTCGTCAGAGACCCAAGGCGCAGCGTCGCTGCGAAACCCGGCGACTGTCACATCTGAAACCCTTGCGACTCCAACAGACCCCTGCTTTGTAGTCGTACCAACACCCGGTGCTAGCAACATCAAAAGGACTGGTGTGGAGTGTTGCAACAAGGGTGAGCATTGACATTGCCGTCCAATCATGGCATTATGATCATGTCAAAAGCATGGGCAGACGTATCAATAGCAGCAAGCATGGCAACACCGAGTAGTGCGAACAGCAACACTTTAAACTCAGCAATAAGGAGAAGTTTCGAACACCCCTGTGTGCGTGAAGTGCCAGGCCCAAAAGCCCCAAACCAGAACACTGCGAAGCCCCATGCCCTAAACCCGATACCCTGAGCCAAAAGCATGCAAAAGACCCTTATCCCTAAAACTCGCGGAAAAACGAAACACTCCGCTGAGTGTCCCATAACTGCCCAGTAGGATGACACCATTGAAGGTCCGTTTTAGGATTGATGCGCGTTCTACTCTACACATTACCTGCTTACTTGGAGGCTCATGGAGTTTAGTAACTAGGGTCATCCATAAGGTAACCTTACTTGCTCAGTCCTCTGATGCTCCAAGCACCCTAATCACTTATCGTACCCCTATAGATCCCTTGAAGGGACACCTAAGACCTAAGCCCGAATAGTACCACCAAAATAGAGAGAGAGAGAGAGAGAGAGAGAGAGAGAGAGAGAGAGAGAGCGCCACTAAAAGGATACAGCTACCGCCACGAGCCGCTGCCGGAGTCGAAGGACAGGGACTTCTTCGGGGCTCCTTTCACGGCTCCTTTAAGGGTTGCTCTACAGGTTCGCTAACGGGTTTTACTTAGTGGCGTCCCTTTGAGGCTGAGAAGGGCTTCGGGGTGTGTAGGGTCTAGGGTTCAGGGTGTCTAAGTCTCGGTTTTCGGCTCGTGGCTTTCGTATGTACTTGGTGATCAACGAGCCTTTGCTGTTGTTTTCTCAAGTACCTAATGGTGATGATCAAGGTGATACTGATAGTGGTGATGCTGGCACTGATGCTGACGGTGACACTTGCGATCCTGATGATGCTGGTGGTCATGATGATGATGTTATTGTTGTTGTCGTTGTTGTTGTTGGTGGTGGTGGCGGCACTGTTGCTGATGGTGATGGGGGCGGATGAGAACGATGACGTTTCTGTGAGACGAATGTCGGGGTGATTCACCTTGCTGGACGACAAGTATGGGAACGACGACGAGTGCGAAAGCAACTATAGCAAGCAAATGCCGCAGCGACAGATTGTGTCAAGTTGTTCCGGGTCTCGCATTCGACTTGTTCCCGATTGGCTGGGTGTCAAGCGAACAGCACGCTGGACCCTGGGCCCTAGACCTTTACCTTCAACCCCGGACCTTAAAACCCTACACCTCAAGCCACTCTTCAGCTCCACACTCCGTTGCAGACCTTCTGCAAGATCGAGATTGCCCTGTCCGACGTCTCCTGCGACGTAAAGGCCATCTGCCGACTCCAGCTCTCCCACTGACTTTCATCTTCAGATCGAATACTTGAGAGTTTCCGAAATTAAGGGTGCCTTATCTTGGGGCTCTTTTTCATATAGATCCTACTATTTCGGGTACTATGTTAGGGCCCCCGATTTTCGGAAACCCCCATTCGGGGGTCATATGATCAGAATAGGGTTTGGGATAGTCTAGTCCAGCATTCCCCAATCCGTAATATGGAGGTCTCTAATGCTGCTTCGTTATACCGTCCACTGGAGTACAACCCTAAAGCACCGTTAACGGAACAGCATTACAGACCTTTCCGTCCGGGTTTAGGGAAGAGGCAGAGGCAGGAGAAAGAACGACTTTGGAGGGAGAGTTTAGTTTACCACCCGGCTGAAGCCTTTCGCTTTCCAAGGGATTCCGGGGCGGATCATTGGGACTGGGTCTAAGTCGCCCAACAAGTCAAAGCACATCCCTGACACCCCAGACACTAAGGCACTTGAAGCCTAAACCCTCCTGACACCCCCAAGGCCCCAGCTGCAGCCTGTGCTGACTGAACACATTGGTATCATGATCCCATCGTTCGGGATTCTTGTAACAGGGCTTTGTTCGGCTTGGCTTCCTGGTTTAGGGTCCACGACAGCGGGTGAATCCACAACTGGTTCAATAGAAGCAACTCGCATGTGCAAGGAACAGTTCTGATGACTGTCGTGCTTCGCGATGACTACCAACAGCATGCAGCAGCAGTTATCACAACAGACATCAGAGCCCTAAGCTGCAGATGGGTACAAAGTCCAGAACCCAGAACCCTAAATTCTGAAGCCCTTAATCCCCCCAAGCCAAAGCCATGCCAGTCGGATCAGTAGCAAAAGGCGGAGCTTGTCTCGCAGATCGCGGTGAAGCAATCCGGGCCGTTCAGACGTCTCAACACATGGAACTGACCCAGGCACTCCAAATAGTCCCTCAAATACGGAACACGAAGGAGCCCATAGTAATTGAAGCGGTCTTGCTTAATTGAGGGATTCTTGAGTGTCTGCGGAGCAATTGCGCACCCAAGGCAGGGGAAAGATGGGTAGACGGGTAGATGATCCGGAGATGTTGAATTGTTCGGTCACCTTGCGCGACTTGTCCTCAGCAAAGTACACGTTGGCTAGTTTTGGAGAAGTGTCGAAGCTTGTGTGTAGCTCGTAAGGAGCCTGACATCACGATTCGCATTCCTCATTATCGTCTAAGACCCTCAGAATTAGTAGCAATGTTCATGCATAACCCCATTCGTTCGTCGTTAATCATATTCGCAGCATGAAGAGACGGCCCTAGTTCCATTGCCAGGCCTGTCGGAACCTTTGTCAAGACTGAACGTCAAACCCTGTCAAGCCGAATCAAACCTGTTACGATTACAGGTCTCTGTTAAATTCTGTAGGCCCAACTCGCGACAACCCTGGCGGATTCAGACTGGTTGCCACATATAGATGCCTTCAGAAGGAAACTGCCGGCGAGGGACGGGGTTTCGAAGTTTGGGTTGAGGCTTCGGGTCATTCTGAGTTTCAGGGTTTACCCTTGGCGATTTTCCACAATCTTGGGTGAGTCTCACAGCATTCCGAAGACGATAGGGCGTGCCTACCTGAGGGTGGTATGCCTGAAAGTCGAAGCCTCACCGAAGACAATAATTCAGTGCACAGCCGATGCATGAAACATGCATTTCACATGAACATTCTCTCTCTCTCTCGCTCTCTCGCTTTCTCTCTCTCTCTCTCACACACACTCTCTCTCTCTCTCTCTGTCTCCCTCGCGCTGTATGCATAAGAGTACGAAGAAGAAAAGCAATAATCATGAGAAGACTAATGACACGAATACTATGAAGAAGAATAAGAACAAGAATAGAAATAATGAGAGTATTACGAACATATGCACATACACACTCTGCACATTATACGTATGTATGTATAGACGTATGTCCATCCTGTGATCCACTATCTATTGTAGCGCGCATATTGGCAAAACATTGCGAAGCTTATCGAAATCACGGCTTTAGGTCGTTCAGATGTTAGGGCTTAGGATGTAGAGGCTAGTACTCACGGTGTAGAGGTTCAGCTTGAAGTAGTTTTTAGGGTCGGGTTTAATCGGTTCAGAAACGTTCAGAACTGTTTTGGCTGTGCGCTGAGCTCTTCCCCCTATGTGTTTTGCACAGTCGCGGATATGTTCCGGACGCACCCGCATGTCTTTTCTGGCGAGGGCGAACAGATGCCCTGTACTACAGGGCCTGGGGGCAAGGACTTTTGTTGGTGCTATAGTCTAATGGCTTTTTAAACCGACGATTCGTGTGTAGAAGCCGTGCCCGAGTGCAGAGAGGCCTTCGGAAATTCGCTGAAGATGCCTGGAACGCGGTTGCTCAAATGCGCACCGCGCGCCAATGCGCACCGTGCACAGCTCGCGTATTCTGAAAACGAAAGCTGGCTGCTCTGCAAACCATCGAGGTTGAGGTCCAGTGATTCATCCTTGCGGTATTGAGTGTACGGGGTCAGGCATCGTATTCTGAAACTGCCATGTTCATTCCAGGGACACATGGGCCTTTTTTGCTGTCCAGATCCCTTAACCTCCGATTCGGTCCATCGCTTCTTGAAGAGCCTTGGATCGATTGGCATCAGCGTGAGCATGTTTCATACTCCTGCAGTCCTCACTGTAAGGTTAGCGTCAGGATCTTGCTTTCTCTCTTTATGTGTCTTTCCTTCTGGTTTGCTTTCTCTATCTGTCTCTCTCTTTCTCTCCTTGCAAGCAACGTGCTCTCTCAAGAGAGCTCTTGCGCCCTTGTCTTACCAGTGGTGCTGCCTGAGGGGTGCACCTGAGATCTTGCAGGGCAGAGTTCTGCAGACTGTCTAGGCTTAATGCAGGTATGTCATCCGACTGTGTTAGAGCTACCATCCGAGTTCCGAGGCGACATCCATGGCAGCTGAGCTGGAGGAGTGCGACAACGAAGCTCCAAACCCAAGCCACAAGCCATCCACTCTTGTTGATGGCTACTTGGTTTGAAATCAACAATCTGCTCCGTCTTCAGCACCAGGCCCATCACCAGGCCCATGACTGCCATCACATCACCGCTCGCCTGCATCAGCAGCATGTCCGCTGGGATGAGAGTTGCATGTGCATCAGTCTCAGCGCCATTACCAGAAGCACAGAGCAGCAGCGCCAGCAGCGTCGCCATCAACATCACCAGCACCACCCATCAGTACCACAACAACCAACACAGCACCAGCAAAGCCCGTGCCAGTACCACCACCATCACCACTACCACCGCCACCACCACCATCCTCCTTCTTCTCCTCCTCTGCCTCCTCCTTATCATCATCCTCAGCATCATCACCATCATTATCCTCATTCTCGCCATCATCCCCATCACCATTATCATCTTGCGTCATCGCCATCCATTACCATCATCATCATCACTATCACCATCCTCATCCTCCCACCATCATCTGTATCATCATATTCTCATCACTATATTCGCAGGATAACTCACTTGCATCAGTTCATCATCTACATCATCATTGTCATCATCATTAGCATCAGGGCCATCGTCAGCACGATTATCAGCCTCAGCAAAGCTCTCAGAATCATCAGTGTCACCATTCTCGTCATGATAATATCAGCATCCCCATCATCATCGTCATCATCATCATCGTCATCGTCATCGTCATCATCATCATGACTAGGGGCGTGATCATCTCCATCCTGACATTGCCATCATCATTGTCATCATCTGCCATTATCATCATCGCCGTCTTCCCCTTAATCAATCATCATCACCATCAGCATCCATGGCACAAGCATTGCGGCCCAGCAGTAGCGTTTGCATTCCCGGCAGCGTGTTGTATATCGGTATCTCTGACGTTGAGAGGAGCTGGTACTCTGTCCCATCTGCATGCAGCCGATCCTGGGATTGCAGCGCGTCGAATCTCTGGGATTTCCGGGCTGGCAGAGATCAAGGTGACAATCACTAAGTTGCAGAACAGACGGCCGCAGTGCCAGCAGCCCCCATGATGACAGCGATCATTGTGGTGATGTATGATGACCGTAACCCCTCAGCTTTCAGACTTCCGAAACGTCCTGCAACGGCCGAGGATCTACAAGTGTGTGGCCAGAGCCCTATGCGTTGTCGGGCAGGGCTCAGCCGACTTGGAGCTGTGTCAGACAATGTAGCCTGTTGTAACGAACTGCTGCCGCTGCTAGAGTCACAGCCAGAGTCGTAGTAGTAGTAGTAGTAGTAGTAGTAGTAGTAGTAGTAGTAGTAGTAGTAGTAGTAGTAGTAGTAGTAGTAGTAGTAGTGGTAGTAGTAGTAGTAGTAGTAGTAGTACTACTACTACTACTACCACTACTACTACTACTACTACTACTACTACTACTACTACTACTACTACTACTACTACTACTACTACTACTACTACTACTGCTACGAATACCACTACCAATCATAATAGCAACAATACTGATAATAAACATAGAAACATGGGTAATGAATAATCGTCGTCATAGCAATGAGATTACTACTGTCCTATTCCTCGTCGTACGGTGACTCAGGCCGACTCCTACTCCTACTACGGCTTACGCTCCTGCTTCCTGCTCCTGCTCGTACCCTACTCGTAGTACTCCAGCTACTCCTACAACTCTGCTAGTTGTAGCTGCTACTACTTATTTTGCTGTTCCTACTCGCCTCTTACGCCTCCTACTCATACGACTGGAGGTCGCAATAATCAAACACAGAAGGGTCGATTACCGGTATTCCCTTACCGTCTTGAGCCCCGCACCTGGCAGCTGCCGTCCTGTGCCCCGCGTTGAGGCGCTGCTCCCTTGCAGCCACAACTACTGTATGGCCTGCTGCTCCGATTGGATCCGCCTTTTGGAGCAAAGGGGTTTGGGGGGTTCATCTGGCGTAGAGAGGCTGGAGCTTCAGGGCGGTTTGCAAGCTCAATACCCTGAAGCCTAACCCCAATCGGGTCGAGGTTTTGGGGGTTTGTGGTTGCAGAGAAACATTCCTTTCAGGCTTCTACACATCTCTTATTCAAGCGTAAGAGGACCCAATAGTTCGAGTTGGTCCCTCCGCCGCTGAGATCACAAAGCAGAGTGCCCGCTCTGTCGACGCAGAATTACTGCCGCATCTTGGTGGCATGCAGTTGCGAAGAGTATTCGGGTGCCATTCCCATGGCGTTGCACGGCTCCCAGGAGCTGACAATTTCCGACTCGGGGTACTTGATCCGTACCCTGCGGTTGAAAGCCAACAGTTCCGCATATGGTGTATTCGATGAGCTCCCTACATGCGCACAGTGCTACAGCGTCCTGTGGCCATATTCTTAGCTGCTAAACATCGCAGGGCTCTGAAACCTAATCTGGCTGAATCTAGCTCATATGGTATTGCATAAACGAGACTCGACCAGGGGACTGGTATCAAGTGTCATAGGAGTTAATCTTAGTCTAGTGGGGCTCGAAACAGTCTCATGCCGACTCCGTATTCAAATCCACACTCAACCAGTGCCCCTGCTCCGTGCGTCTTCAGCCTGCTAAGGTCATGAAGAATCATCCGATGGATTCCGTGGTGGAAGTCATGGCCTTGTTATCGCGGTTCTTTCTCCCACGGCTCTTCTTTAAAGGAAGTCTCCCCTCCGAAAACGGCGTTAACAGGGGTTTGGGGCTCAATATAGCCTGGTAATGCTATAGGGACTACAGGGCGACGTCATTTCGAACCAGCCAGACCCCTGTCTTGCGCAGGCCAAGCACCCAGCTTTTCCGGCAGTTTTCGAAGCAAGACAGAGTTCTAGATCCAGGATTTCAGGGTTTAGGATGCATGAAGCCACAGCCGAAACCCTAAACCCTGAGTCCGAAAGTCCTGCCCTGAGCCGTCTCAACCCTTAAACCCTGAAGCCTAAACCCAGATCAGGGGTACCTTATTTTGGGGTCCTTATAATAAGGATCCTACTGTATTATTTAGGGAACTAGATCCCTAAACCCCATGTCCTCGACTCCCTACCACCTGGAGCTTGTTTTCCAAGACCTTCCTGGCTGCGCAGCCGGAGCGGCGGCGCTCGGAGCAGGAGTTCTTGTTGTGGCTTTAGAGTTTAGGGTTCAGGGATAGAGTTCAGGATTTAGGGTTGAGGGTTTATCCCCTCGGGTGCTATTATCCAGATTTTAGTTGGGGCCCTTGAGCGGCTACCTGGGGACGATGACCCCTGGAACCCGGAGCCTTTTGTTGTCGAAAGTCCTTACTTTCGTCACATCCCCAGTCGCGGCCCTGCGCTTGAACCGGCCATTGTTCTGGATGGTCATGGCAACAGGTTGGCTGCTGGCGCTCTGCAAACTCCTCTGGTCGATCAAGGTGTTCAAACCGACCTTTCCGGAAATGGCACTGGCCTGGATCATGCCACTGTCTCCAGGGTGCATCACCTCTCCCAGGAGCTCTCGTTCCACACTGCTCGGCTCTGGGCCGGCCTCGCCGAGCCTGATGCCGAGCCGGCAGGCGATAATCCACCTGTCCTGAGACTCTCCTCCCAGAGTGCATGCGCGGCTGATACCTCTACGGCCGATCTTTTGGATCTCAGCGATGCATCAGGTTCTCAGGCTGTGTGCAGACTGCCGTGGGCAGCTTTGCTGCTTCTCGGCGTTCAGGTACCTCGCGCCCTTGGGGCGGTTGGGAGTCTCCTTGTCCTTGCTACCCTCAACTCGGGGTCCATCATTACACCACCGCAGGCTAGCTCTGAGGAAGAGCAGGTTAATGATACTGCCCCTCCGGCTGTGCAGGCCATTAATATGTCAGCGGCGGATTGGGCCCCCGCACCCGTTGTGCGACCGGCCGGCCCTCCCCCGCCAGAGCCGGTGAATGCTCCCTTCCAACCTCACATGATGTTTCTTCGCGCGGCGAGGCCACTTGAGGATTATGCCTTGAGACAATGGCCCTCAACGGTAGATAGGGAACCTGCAGCTGATGAAGATACGGTGCGGAGAGTTCAGGCTGACCTCCAAGGCCTTCGATGCGGGATCCGAACACTTGCAGCCGCGATCCCACTTGGCACGCCCTTTTGCATCCATAACCCGTTTACCGCACGGCAGCAGTGTGAGATGGTCGAGTATTCAGCGGGCCCCGAAATTAACCCCTTCGTCCTCTTCGCGGGTCATGCTAGAGGCCGCGGCTGGGCAGGTTTGGTGCTCCTCCAGCCCCAGCCCGATGCCAGGGCAGTTCATCTCATTGGCTGCCCTCAGGCGCCCGGTAACGTAGCTGTAGGGGTCGCTATTGAGCACCGCTTAATTCCCTGCTGCCTCCCCGCGACTGTTGATATCGCTGCCCTCAGGGCCCTGCGCTTGGATGGCACTGAATATGATCTTCGGCCGCCTGAGGTACAGGAAGGTACACAGGTTGTCCAGTTTAGGAACGGCGATTGCCTCTCAGCTAGGCGGCATGTTCCCCGTCGGTCCCACCAAGGCCAAGCTAGCAGGGACCCCACTGCTGCCAGAGGAACGGTGAGTGCGGGCGAGCGCGATGGCAGCCCTGCTGACGAATCCTCAGCCATAGCTGCCTCACCATCTCTCTGGGCCCCTCTTTTACTCGTGCCGGTTCTTCGCAGCCGTCCTGGCTCTGCCTGGCTTGTTGCCGCCATTCTACCCAGCCTGGTCCAGAGTATGCACAGACCTGGAGGCTTCCCATGGGGGACCGACTCGGTGAACCGTGTATTCTCAGGGATAACTGCCGAGGATCCAGTCTACGTAGTCCTGCATAGTCCCTTCTTAGGGGTTTTCCCTCCCTACACGGCATCTCAGGAGACTCCCCACTCGCAAGTCTGGGCGCAGTTCCGCAATGATGACCCGGGTTGGGCTGAAGACTTCTTCCCCGTTTGGCCGGGGCCGGCATTCAATGAACTTTCCATCGTCCCGATTGGACGTGATCCAGCTTTGGTTACATTGATGCTCATCTGGCGGGGCCACCACCGGGCCACAATTGTTCCCCGCACGATGACCGTGGACTGGATTACGTCCTTCACGGCCAGACATATCAATAGTGCTGTCGGGGGTGTGTCTCTTCCCCACGGGCTTGCCGTCTGCGAACTTTTTGATGTACCACCTGCCGCGTTTAGGTTACGCAACGGGGACGTCGTGTATGTACATGATCCACCAGATGACCCCGATGAGCCACTTGAACTAGTGGAGCCCTGGCATCTACAGGATGGCCTGGCTGCACATCACGCCCCTTGGGCGGTCGGATTTCAGCTTATGTTCCCGATTTCAGTCCATTTGCTGCGACCTGAAAAACCGCCCTTGCTCACCACTATACCGGCTGGCGAATCTTGGTGCCCTGAAGCGTTCTCCTTTTCAGGTGAGTTCCAGCACCATTTTCCGGGCATGTGGACACCTGTCCAATGGACGAGTGCCCGTGCCCTGCAGCTTATTGAGGTCAATGGGGTCGCTGCTCGAGTCAATGTTGTCGCGGCCACGCCAGAGGGCCGCCTATGCCGTACTGTCGATCGCATTGCCTCCCGGCACAGTGTTGCTGAACAGCTCCACTTCTGCCCAGATTCGATACAGGTTGGCGGAGTGCCTGCATATGCCTTGGACCAGGCCTGCGAACTCAGGAACGGTGATGTGGTGTTTGGGGCATTCGACCGGAGTGCATGCCCTCGTAGCCCAGGCTCACCGAGCTGGTGGCTCGGTGTGACCCTCACAACCTTGCATCTGAGCCAGCAGCGGCAGATGCGACTGCCTCTTCTTGTGGGTTGTACCCTTTCATACCATGCCGGTCTCAGAGGCACACATGCCATCACTCCCTTTCATGCGCCTCACACTGCCGCTGCTCCTAGCTGCCAGACGCTAGTCGGAGGGTCCTCCTGCTCTGCTGATGAGGATCCTCCCTGGAGTGGCATTGCCCTGGGCTGCACCCCATCTGCCATGGGGGGCCCACAGTCTTGGTGGCGGGGCTCTCTTTGCTGCCCCATCCTTCCTGGTGTCTCGGCCGCCCTCCTGTTTTCCGGCCTACGCGGCATTGCCCTTCTGGCGGCCACCGCGTGTATCCCTGCTTCTCAAGCCATGCTTCAACAAGCGTCCGCCTCGTCAGCCACCGTCCCGGCTGCTGCAGCTCCTCGCGTCACTGTTACGGTTGCTAACCCTTTTGCCCCTTGGAATCGGGTCGAAGCCGACCCGCGCAACCTCTTTGGCGATGTCGTCGCTGATGCGCATCACACTTTAGCATCTTGGCATCAGGGTTTTGCAGCTACGGGACTTGTGCTGGACAGCACCCAGGTTGTTGTTCCCTTACCCGGGCGTCGTCTGGTCTGCTTGTTGGTGCAAGGCATGGGTCAGCTGCTGTGCGTTATCCTGCCAGCCTTCATGACCCCGCGGGATCTCACGCAAGCCATTCAAATGCGACTTGGCAAACGAGTCTGCGTCAGCCTGCTACCTGGACTGGCGGCTACTGTCCGTGCCAGCCGTCCGGTCCTTGCTCTGAGATCTGGGGATATTATTGCTATCAGCCCACTTCAGCTTGACCCACTTGCCGGGCCGCGGAACCCACCTGTCTTTCTAACATGGGGGGCTGCCCATTCTGCGGCTGCGTGGCACTCAGACTTTCTCGTTGCTCAGGCCTCCTGTGTCCTGCTGTGGTCACCTGGCCGCCCTACTCGAGTCGCCCTTTTAAGGCATCAAGCCCGATGGATCGCAGCTGCTGCGGTACATAACCATGAACAGGAGCTAGGAACCCACCGCTGGGCGCCTTGCCATGGTCACCTCGGTGCACCACCTTGGCTCGTTGAACAGTCTGAAGTGGTAGGCCGCGCTAATATTATCCAGTCCTGCGACTCCACTCGTTGCATTGAAGTGGAGCGCGACGCTCATGACCTTCACATCTCAGGTTATACCGTTCGTCCTGCTTCAAGCCACGCCTGTCGCACTGCCACTGTGCGCGATGGCGACTGGTGGGTCCACTCAGCGGCCGTTGGGCTGCTTGGGCGCCATCTCTCCTTCCCGGCACAGCTTGCCTGGCTTCTCTACAGCCTTGCCGCCCATGCCTGGGCTGGTTCTTCGAGCTGCCCAAGTGTTGACTCCTCCGAGGCTAGAACCATCCGCACCCGCCGGCGACCCAGCCGTAGTCGCTCACCGGGTTCACAGTGGCCGGGACGGTTTTTCCCTCCTCGAGTCGACCTTAATGATGGTGAGCCCTACGTTCCGCAGAGTGGCTGGCGACCTGACGCCCCAGACGGCCCACTCGCACGCTACTTTCCGGGGCCTCGGCCGCAGACTGCCAGAGTCCTCTGCCCCCTGCGGGGCTGGAGCGAGCTCTTGTTCATTAACCTGGCCGGCACCTGGCGGGAAGTAGAGCATGAAGGTGCTCGGCACTGCGGTCTCTGGTCGCGCAGGTTCTTTCCGGTGCGTGCTGTGCTTCCCGTCTCGCAGCTCACTCTTGCTCCAGTGGCCCCATACGGCCTCGCTACAGTTGTCTTTCACATGGAAAGTTGCTCAGCCGTGGCTCTGGCGTCTGTTGACTCCAGTTTGGTTGACCTCCAGCGGCTCGCCGCTCGAGTATTCACGCATGCTCGCTACTGGCGAGTGGTTGCGCCCCCTGTGCTACGCGCAGCCAACCCGCACACTCATCTACGGTTGCGTAATGGCGACGCCTTTAGTATTGTTCCTGAACAATCTCAGCCAGAGGCCACCCGCTTCCCTCTGCTGCAGTATCCCTCCCTCGAGCGGGCCCGACAGGTTGCCAGCTGGTCTCTTCCTTTTCGGTTTGACTCTGGTGGGCTAGTAGTTCTCTGGTTTTCTAATCGCCGGCAAGGGCACTACATAAGGATTAGGGATACGGGCTACTGGGACCTTGAAGGTCCCACCTTTTGGAGCCTTAACGGGGAGGCTTTGTCAGGTTCATGGGTCCCGGTTCTAACGGGTGACCTGTCGAGTCTTCACTTGGTGCACCAAGCTTCCGTTGGTGAGGCGCACGTTCTCTTCCTTCTGCCGCCGGACCTCACGCCACAGGGCCGGCGGCTCGCGGGCTGCAATGCTTATCGTGCCCCTCCTGGGTGGCGACTTCTGCCCGCTCTGCAATATGTTCGCGCGGACAGCCCTCTTCGAGACGGCGATGTGCTAGTCATCGACCCAGACGCCAGCGTGGTGTGGGACCCCTTCGGTCCACTTCCCTCTGCGGCCGTAGAGGAGTCTCATTCTGATTGGCCCTCCTGCTCGTCGCCTTCTGGGATACGAGGGGCTGGTTGGCTTGCCTTTCTTGCGGTCGCTGCTCGATGGCCCCGTTGGCTTACTCTCGCTCTCCTTTCTCATTACGTGTGTGGCATGGTCCCGGTCCTGGAGGTGCCGGATAGGCCCATTCGCACAGGCCTGTACCCATGGCGAGCCAAGTCCGGTGAGGAGGACCTCGTCGACCTCTCTCCTGGCACTGAGATTGACGTTGTGTATCTCAGCCCTTTCACTGGTCCGCGGGAAGCTGGACGTCTCCCCACGGTGTCCACACTTGAGGATCTGAGCTCGCTTGCGCGGGCGTGCGACCCTGCATGGGCGGCTGATGTTGCGCCGGTGTGGCCCACAGCGGCCATCCCTGCCCTGCTTGTTGTGCCCCGGCCCCTCTCTCTCGATATGGTGTGTCTCGCCATATCGTCCTTGGATCAACACTTTTCCATCCTGACCCCGTGTGTCACTTCAGTGTCATGGCTCAGTTTTGCTCTACGTTTTCTGCAGCCTATGCAGACCCTGTCCGTGCGAGCGCCCAGCCCTCTCACTGCTGAGGCCACCACGGATCAAAATGTTAGATGGCGCTCAGGGGACCTCGTTGTTGCTCTTCCGCCCGCCGCCTTTGTGCCTGAGTATCAACCGCCCTGCTTCCACTCTGACACTCAAGTCCGTCATTGCGCCATATGGTCGGTTGATTTTTCAGTTTCCTTTCGAGCGAACTTCGTTCTGTGGCAACCGGGCGTCAGGGCCGTTAGGGGACATGCCCCCGCAGGAGCTCGCTGGCAGGCACTCGACTTCACCTTCGAAGGGGAATTCCGCCAACATTACCCCGGTCGCTGGGTGCCCGTCCCCTGGATTGCCCAGGACCACACGCATCTCGTCCTGCTCCCTGAGGACCCATCCCGTGCCAATGTGGTGGTGGAGGCGGATGGTCAATGCTGGTGCGCCTCCATCACTGCTGTCACAGATGCGTGGCAACTGTGGACTGAACTGCCGACTGTTTCCGGTCAACCTCGGGTCCTCGGTGTTTCTCATCACGAGCTTAGGCAGGGAACTACCCTACGCAGTGGCGATGTGGTGTCCGAGGCCTCCGGACGCTTTGCACCTTGGGTCGTTTTCAGTTTGATCGGGGTGTCTGGGTGGCGTACTGCCGGGCCTAGTGCTGTTCTCCTCGCAATTGGACTCGTTTGGGGACATCCTGTCTGGGCTACTCGCTACACTGGCGCTGCCCCGAGCTCCTCTCTGGACCTGTACGCAGAGGGCCCTCTTTTGCCAGACTGTTACCCTACCTGCCATCGGCTGTGGGATCCTGCTTGTGGGGTCCTTGGACCCTTCCGTGGAGCTTCTTTGGAGCCTCCCGTCGCTCTTCGAGATGCTGCTCCCGCATGGTCATCCTTTACCCGGGTTCACCCTCCACAGGACCCTCGCCTTGTTGACTGGGTTCCGGTGCCCTCTGACCCGATGTTCGCCACCGTCCTTCTTCAGTGCCCACCTGCCACCCGGGCTGCTTTCCTTCCAGCTACGTGCGCCGCTGCCGACTTGCTCCGAGCCTGCAATCGAATTGTCCGGGACCTGTCTCTCATCTTGGCACCCCCCGAAATTTGGTGTGGGACGGCTACCTCACCGAATCCAACTCTTTTTCTCCGGTCCGGCGACGTTCTCACTCTCGCTGGAGAGACCTGGGCTCCTCGCCTCCGCTCGCTGGCCGGGCGTTACTGGGACACGCTGCTCCAGGCGCGTCACCTCGCCTTCTGGGGAAGCCCTTTCAGCATACGCCAACCTGGGCTCCTGTTTGCCTGGTCACCCGGTGACCCAGTCCCACTCACTGTGCCCACGGTCCGTGACGAACAATGGGACCCCGTGCACTGCACATTTCGGCCCTCCCTTGCCCGCTTCAGTGTCACTCGATGGATTCCTGCACAGCGGCTTGATGACCTTGGTCTTCACCTTGTCCCTGAGAGCCCGAACCTGCACCGTGCGCATGTTCTTCCCGCACAGCCTCCCCTGCGCGTCCAGGTCGTTCCGCGACAAGGGGCGAGTGGCCTGCTGCGTGACGGAGATAGCCTCTCTGGCTGTCGACCAACCCCGTCCCTTCTCCTTCCCCACCTTTTAGTTGGGGGTCTGCTCTTGCGGCCCTTGGCCTCGGGCTCCTGGCAAGCTACGGCCCGCCGGCCGTCCCAGCTCACCCGCTCTTTCCCCGTGCAGGGGCCCTCTCAGGAGACTGCCATGCTCCCACGTTTGATTTTAGCAGCACTGATGGAATCTCGTGGTCGGCCGATGTTCATGCGGAATGCGTCGCCCAGGCGTCCATCCACCAACTCTGGTGGTCTCATGAGCTTTACCCGTTTCTTCCCGCATCCGCCCCTCCACCATACCGTCAGGCTTTCTGCAACTTCCCGCTCTGGCACGGGAGTGCCTGACCAGGTCTTCATTGCCACTGACGGCAGCGGCGAGCATGGAGGGGCATGGGCCTTTTGTGTGTGGGCTTGGTGGCGCCATCGTTGGTACCGCGTCGGTTGGTTTGGGGCCTCTGGCTATCAGCTCCCCTGGACCCCCGACCTGCCGCCCTCGGCAGGCGGCCTCTCCTTCCACACTGAACTCTCGGCCTTACAGGCTGCCGGACTCTGGCTTATTGCCTGGGTTGACCGCCTGTCCCTTCTCACAGCCTCTGCCCCTACCAAGGTTACTGTTGCGGTCGATAACGCTGCGGCACTTCAAATCGCAGCAGGGCAGGCCCAAGCCGCAGCACCTGCCACCACCACCACTCGGTATGTTTGGCAGGCCGTCCAAGCTCGGCTCTCCACACGGTTCCAGCATGTCCATAGCCACGTCGGAGTGCTCCCAAACACCTTCGCGGACTTCCTTGCCGGCTGGTCGGGTCGAGTCTCCTGGCAACCGTGGAAACAGCTTGACCCCTCGCTACCCACCCTCATGCAAAACGCGGCTCCGTGGCTCTGGGTCATCCCACATGCTCGTGTCGTAGAGGGTCGGCCGTGCATTTGTTTGGTCTCGCAGAACATTTCATGTGCCTTTGGTACTGAGGCTGGTGTCGTGCTCCCTCCTGTCGAGGATACCTTGACATCCACTGAGGCCGCTGCTCCACCGGGTCGTCCACTTGCCGATTCTCTCATCCCTTTGCGCTTGGTCACAGCCAATGTTCAAACGATGCGTGACTCCAACGCCTCATTCTTCAATCCCTCAGGGCACGGTCAGAGGCGCCAGTACCTTTACTCCCAGGTTGCTACCTTAGGCCTCGACGTTGTCTGCCTGCAAGAAGCCCGTAGCAAGGGTGGCCGTTGGGACACAGCCGGCCTGGCGCGCAGAAAGGGAGCTATGGTTGTGAAATCTGGATAAGGCCTGGCATTACCAATCCGCCCTTGCGGCTCGATGACTGGCGCATCGCTAGTGCTGACCCTCGTCTTCTCGTTATTGTCAGCAAGCGTGCGGACTTACCCATTGCTGTCATCGCCGCCCATGCCCCCCACGCTGAGCGGCCTGCTTCTGAGATTCACCACTTTTGGTCTTCGTTGCACTCGTCCCTGTGCCAGCTGCCCCGGGCTCTGTCTCTTGTTCTCGGCCTGGATGCTAACGCTGACCTCCTTTGGGCGGACGAAGACCACGCCTATATCGGCGACTGTCTGGGCAACAGTGAGGAGGGTGCTGGCGAGCAAGGTCTTTTTGACACTATCCAGCGCTTCGGCCTTCTTGCACCAGCTTCCTTCTCCGCCATCCAACAGGGCCCGGGCTGGTCCTGGGAGCATACGGGCGGTACCCGGAAGCGGCTTGACCACCTCCTGCTTCAGGCGGGTCCATGGCAGTGCACTCGCGCCCGGCAACTTCCCGAGTTGGACATTCTCAACGGCCGCAGAGATCATATGCCTCTCCTTGTTGAATGCTGTCTTAAACGACGGGCGACACTGGCAAGACCCCCCGGGGCATCCAACCGAGCTACCGCTAAGCAAGCACAGCTTATTGCTGCTAGCCTTTGGTGCGAGCTCCCATCTCCCGTGCGCAGCATCGCTGAGGTTGGACAGGAGATCAGGGATCTCAAAGCTAAGCACCTCCGCCTCTTGAAGGCCCTCCCGAGAGCTCCCCGGCGGCCTGCCCGCCAGCCCTACATCACTGCTGAGTCTGTTGCCGCCCTGGATGTTGTGCGGCAGGCTCGCGAGCAACTCCCGCGCCTCCGCAATAATGTCGAATGGCAGAAACGGCGCTTTCTTCTGCTCGTGTGGCGATGGAGTTGCGCCAGGGGACGATCCGACACTGTTGTCCCTCGCCCAGACCCCACCGGGCTTCAACATGCCAGGTTGTTGTTACAGGCCTGTAATCTGCACATCCGGGGTCTGCAGCAGAAGGCACACTATCTAGCCCGTTCTGACAAGCTTGCCCATTTCCGCACTCTTACCCTTGCTGCCACTCAGCATTGGGAATCCACAGGCATTCCTTTGGAATCTATCCGGCATCTTCGATGGGCCTCTCGCAAGGCACATGACCGTCGGGCTGTGCACGCCGCTGGCGGTTTCGACATCGACCGTGAGCTTGAAGCACAATTTCGTGACCAGGAAGGCGCCCGCCTCGTCTCTCCTGCACAGCTCTCACAAACAGCCGAGCAGTGGCTCTCTGTCGCTGCCACTCGCTCCCCGTGCCTCGAGGCAGTTCCTTCACTGCTCCAAATGGAGCAAATGTGCATCCGACAGGCACCAGCTAAGGCACCAGGACCTGACGGCCTGCGGAACGAGCTCTGGCGGGAACATGGAGCTCTTGCCGGTCAATGGCTTTGGCCACTCTGCACCCGCATTGCGCTTCAAGGCCGAGAACCCTTCGATTTCAAGAAAGCCATCGTCTGCGCCCTCTACAAAAAGGGCCCGGCATCAGTGCCTGCCAACTACCGTTCCATCGCCCTCCTTAACGGCATCGCTAAGCTGTGGCATTCACACCTCCGCACCACGGTCGGTGGACATGTGCTGTCTCGTTATGAGCCCATGCAGCTAGGAGGGCGCCGAGGTGTCCACACTGGGTTTGCACTGGCCGCTTTCCGATGCGCCTGGGACCTTTCCGTCGCTGCGGGGCGGTGCGTTGCTGTTGTCTTTGTCGACATCCAAGCCGCTTACTATGAGGCTAGCCGAGATCTTCTTTTCGATGGCTTCCCTGACGATGTTGATGTCCCGGAGCACCATCACCTTGCTGGACTTGTCCTCCAGCTTCACGGTCAGGGGGCTCTCTCCGCTCTTGGCGTTGCTGAGGATGTCAGCGCGCTCCTTCGGGATTGTGTTGCTCTATCCCACTGGTCGCTCTCCGGGTCGGACAACATTTTCTTGGCCTCCCGAGGCTCCCGTCCCGGGGACGGCCTAGCTGACGTTCTGTTCGGCGCCCTATTTGCCATCGGGCTGCAACACATCCAGCGCACTGCTTGCTCCATGGGCATCTCGCACACCAGTGCCGGGGTCGAGATCGGCCTCGAGCCAGGCGTCAAGCCGATTGGCTGGGCTGACGACCTTGCCGTCCTCGCGGACTTTGATAGTCCTGCCGAGCTCCAAACACAGCTCCCCCAACTCACCGGTGTCATTCTTGATACCCTCCGGTGCTTGCGGTTCCGGGTCAACCTTGGGGCAGGCAAAACTGAGGCCCTTGTCGATATTAGGGGAGACGGCGCATGCGCTGCACGAGGCGCCTTGCTCAGTGGCGACGCCCTTTTGGAAGTTTCCAAAGGTGACAGCATTCGACTTTGCCCTGAGTACAAATACTTGGGTGTAGCCCAATTGCCTCGAGACACCGGCCGGCGTGACTGCGAGCTGTCGGCACAGCGGGGGTCAGCGGCGGCGTCGTCTTTGAACGCACAGCTAGGATCCTGTTGTCATCCTGGCAAGTCGGTCACAAACTTACCACCCCCTTGCTTCGGCTTCTCGCTGATTTCACCCCTCCTGACCTTGCTACCACTGTTAGCCAGTGCCGCCTTTGTGTGCAACTTTTCTGCAAGGCTCCAGCGGCTGTCAGGGAAATTGTCGATGCTGCGTGGAACCGGGCAATCCCTTGGTGTCAGGCCCTCGTCCTTGCTTGTTTGCGAGTGGGAGTCGCCTTAGACTCCTGGGACCCCGCCGCTCCTCCCGCCATCACTGTCCTGTTCGTTCAGCAGAACGGACGCGCTCTCCTTCGAGCGTGCAAGGCTCTGAGCAAATTTGGGCACAGGTATGCTGCCTGCGCCCAGCTTTGGGCGGACCTGGCCACCCGTCGCACCACCAAGATCCTAGGTGCGCCACAATCCTACAGTTGCCCGGTCTGTCGCGGTGTTTTCCCGAGCCTTCATGCAGTACGAGCTCACATGCATCGGAAACACGGCGTCCTGTCTGATGTGACTGCCTATATGGCGGGCTCGGTTTGTCTTTGGTGTATGCGAGACTTCCAATCCTCGGATCGACTGAAGCACCACCTTCAAACGCAGCGCTCCTGCCTGCACGGCCTGCGCGTTACAGTCGGCCCTGTCTATCAGTACGGTTCGGGCACAAAACGTTCGGGTCGCGCCAGCCACCGGGGAGTCCCTCCGCAACGCATCTGCGGGCCTTGCAATGCCACCCCAGCGCAGAGACGGGCGGCCGACCTTGGGGTGCCGGCCGATGACGCTGCCCTGCAAGCTGAGTGGGACGCTGTTCAACGCTCCCCTGCCCTCTCGGACCTTGTCCCCGGCAACCTGCATCGACCATCTTCCTTGTCGCCTTCCGACGATGCCTTCGGCGTACAGCAGGCCTGCCATATCTCCGCTGCACGTGGTTCCTCCCCCACGCCCCTTGCCTCCCAGCATTCCCGCTCGGCCACTGCTGAGGCGGCCTCTCCTGTGCAACCCCCTTTGCAATGGTTCTCCGTTGTGGAAGGGGCTGCTGGCTGTGACGACTGGGCTCTTCCCTCGCCCTGGTGGCCTGGGCTTCTTGGCCTCGGAGGTGTCTTTCAGCTTCCCTCCTCCTGGCACCGGCTTTGGCCTATGTGGTCCGCGCTCGAGTTCTTTGAACCTTGGGAGCATCGGGCCATCCGTCGCTTTGGTGCTCTGCGCTCCGCCTCTTCGTGCGGGTTAGGAGCAGCAGCCACCCTTGCTGATGCCACTACTGGCAAGTGGTCTCTGTTGGAGTTGGCCGCTGCCACGGTATCCTTCCGTATGATCTGCAAGGCTGTCCTCCGTAGCGGTGCCCTCTGGCTTTGGGGGCGCCCCAGCAATTCGGGTCTTGCCCTGCTGCGCCGCCTGCTCCCGGCGGCCTTCTTCTTGGACTTCCTTTCGCCGAGGGGACGGGTCTTCCTTGTCGCTAGCTCTGCTTCCTTGGCCTCCCTTGTGCGTGCAGTCATTGCTCGCCCTGCCTGCTCGGCCCCGGCCTCGCTGCCTTTGCGAGCTTTTTGGGCCTATCCGGCAGCATGACTCGCCGCCCCTGTACAGTGTTTCTCTCCATTTCTGGCCGCGTGACTACAGCAGTCACGCTTTTGGGCCCTTGCACGCTGTAGTTAGCACAGGACGTCCTCTTGCGCGAGTGAGTGAGTGAGAGTTGAGGGTTTAGTGTTCGGGGTTCAGGCTTCAGGTTCGGGTTGAGGCAGGTGCAGGGTTAAGAGGGGCTCTGAGGGTGTGCTAAGGGAGTGTATAAGGCATCTGGTTGCGGAGTTCCTTTGGGGCCGCTTATTTGACGGTTTGCTTAGCTATTGGAGGGCTACAACAGGGTGTCGTTGGGCATTCGGAAATTTGGCTTTTCTCAGGATTAACAGTGTAACAGTGTTGAGGGGTTCGGGTTTGGGGTTTGACAAGGTTTAGAGGCTATTTTTCCCGTTTCCTAATTCCGGTGTTACTGGTAAATACCGCTTTGCAGTTTGTATATAGCTGTTGCTGTTCTAATGATAGAGGCCCCTGTGTCTGAAATGACCACTAGTTTGACCCCGTCTGTGATTTCAAGCCGACCTCCAACGCCCTAAACCCAAAACCCTAAAACAACTAAGCCCTCAACTCTGAGTGGAACCCTAAACCCTAAGCCCTACTGAGTTGAACCCAGAACCCCTAAACCCTAAACCCTAAACCCGAAACCCTAAACCCTCCCCCCGCCTTCAGGAGCAACGAGACATGGACTTAAGGGACAAGTTGAGGCTTTCCATTTACATGCTGAGTAGCTGAGTGGATACACTTTGCACTTTTTGGGATAATACTACCCACTATAAAATTAAATGCGTGCACTTTTTTGGGCTTATGAACTCAGCTACTAAGAATGGGTCGCTAGAGGATCACGAGACTCAGTAACTAGGGTTTAAGGGTCCCTTTAAGGGAATCTACAGGGGTACCATAAGGGCTTAGGGTTCAGGGTTCATACAGGATCATGGGACTTAGCAACTAGGGTTATGAAACAGGGTAGCTATAATGATAAATACATATAACTCCAATGAAGGTCTTACAACCTTATGTTCTCAGCCCCATGATCCTCCAAGAAAGTTCTCCAAATTAGGGTCCCGTTAAGGCCCCTTGATGGTGTTTAGGGTTTAGGCTTGAAGGTCCATTTTATGGTTCTTTTTGGCGCCATACTGTTTTGGGGACCAGAAAAGAGGGCTGAATTTCGAGAGCTAACCCGAATAGGATGAACAAAGGACGTGCAGTCCTTGCTGTTGCTAGCATGTCAGCTGGTCTAGATGGGCAGCGCCGCTCCTACTACCAGTGCCACTGCTGCCACTGCTGCTACTGCTGCTACTGCTGCTACTGCTGCTACTGCTGCTACTGCTGCTACTGCTGCTACTGCTGCTACTGCTGCTACTGCTGCTACTGCTTCTACTGCTGCTACTGCTGCTACTGCTGCTACTGCTGCTACTGCTGCTACTGCTGCTACTGGTGCTACTGCTACTGCTGCTGCTGCTGCTGCTACTGCGCTACTGCTGCTGCTGCTCCTGCTCCTCCTCTTCTTCCTCCAACTACCGCTACTACTTCCACTACTATTGCTGCTACTGCTACTGCTACTACTGCTACTACTGCTACTACTACTACTACTACTACTACTACGACCACTACTTCTACACCTGCTGCTGCTGCTTCTAGTTACTGATACTGCTGCTACTGCTACTACTACTACTACGACTGCTACTGCTACTACTACTACTACTACTACTACTACTACTACTACTACTAGTACCAGCACTACTAGTACGACTCAAACAACTAGCAGTAGTACAGCTACTACTACTACTACTACTACTACTACTATTACTACTACTACTACTACTACTGCTGCTACTACTACTACTACTGCTACTACTGCTCCTACTAGTACTACTACTAGTACTACAACGACGACGACTACTACAACTGCCACGGCTACTACTGCTACTGCTACTACTGCTACTACTACTACTACTACTCCTGCTGCTGCTGCTACTACTACTACCACCACTACTACCCCTACCCCTGCCACTACCTCTACCACTATCACTCTTGCCATGACTGCTACTGCCTGCTACCTGCCTGCACCTGGCTTCCTGCCTACCTACCTAGCTACCGACTACGACGAACGGTGTGGACTACTACTGTTTATCTTCCTCTACAATATCAATAATTCTGCTTTGCGCTCACCTGTTCTAAACCGCGGCGTTGGATGATTGATCTGAGCTCTAGTCTAGAGTATAAACCCTAGACCTAAGCCCTAGGCTTCAACACCCTGAGCCCTGCAAACCCTTGAAGTTTTGTTTACAGTGTGCTTCATGTTATCTTTTCTTCTTCGGTCGGAGTGTTATTCAGGTCTTCTAGGGTTTCTTGTGCTTTTGTGCTTTGGGCGTGTTCTGGATTTCTTGAGCCTGTGGTTCTGTGGTTCGGGGCCTGTCGGCTTTAGGATCAAGAGGGCTGCGGGCTTCGGGTTTTCGGTTTCAGCACTTTTGCGAGTTGAGGAGACGATTCCACGAGCCTCGGGTCTTCTTGATTCTTGGGGTTCTGCAAAAGTTGTAAAAGCTCGCGGAAGTCGGGGGTGCAGAGCTTTGGGCTCCTCGGCGGAGGGTTGCGACATAGGTTTGGGAAGCCTGGCCTCTACTTGGAGGATCATGGGACTTAGTAATTAGGGTTATAGAGTAGGGTAATTATAGTTATACTTACTTATAACCCCATTAGGGTACTTATAACCTTACTTACTAAGTCCCACGATCCTCCAAGTAGCCAAACTGAACTGAATGGGAGACACTTGACACGATGCTGAGTAGAGAAGCATCCGTAGAACTTGAACTCCTAGAGTGCGCAGCTCTGAGGCTATGCGTATTTTTGGAACTCGGGAGGTGCTGTTGGGGCATGTCATGATTTCGTGTTCATCATTGCTGAGTTTGGCAACTTCGCCGCAAAGGCATGTGTTGATATGAACCGCATGGTTTACAGTGTCAGGACTTCAACAAAGAGATGTTGGACACGCCAACCGTGAGATGCTAGTCGAGATCTCACCAATCATATGCTTCCACTCCGTTATCCTAACGGCCTGGGGCGGGTTTCCGGGTATTAGACATGATTGGAAGCAGTTAGGAATTCCATCACGATGAGAGCATGTTGGTGGTCATGCCCGACATTCTGCACAATACAAGACTAGTAACGGTATCCACGACAGCAGGAGATAAATGACGGTAAGAAAGCTTCCAAATGACACGTCGTCGAAATCTTGGACGACTCTGGACATCGTGCTAGACGAAGGGTCATATCTCGCTGGCAATCGCTGCATGTTTGTCGCACCCCTGACCATGTCCGGATCGAGAGATCTTCTGATGCCTGGAGCTCCTGCCTATGGGTTTGGGTAGTATGCGTCGCAAACAGGAATTCAAGGCGCAGTGAACTATGTGTCTTTAGGGCTTGACTCGACTGTTGTTCTCGATGTGGCCGATGGGGGATCGAAGACATTGCTGCCGCCGCAATTTCCAACTGGTCTTGATTTTTGGGCCTGCGGGGGGCCTCTGGTAGTGTACCATGCGGTGGCGTTCGCGAATTGAGTGATATGAACTTGGCAGCTTCAGACAGCAAGGATGCAGTTTTAAGGCCTAGTAGTCGAGTAGGTAACCTTAACTTTTTTGGGTAGTATCGTCCCTGCATAATCCCCATATAACCAGAAAGGTTAACCGGTTAACCTTTAGTTCCCCATGATACCCGACAAGTCAGAAGATCGATGTGGACAGGCTTGGACAAAGTGGTAAGTTGGCACCAGCCTCAGAGGGTCGCTGCTGGCTGTTTTAGGATGCTAAAGCCATGCCGGCGTTCTGAGTCAGGGGACAGCCAGGGTTCCAGGTGCTAGTGTCGTGTTCGCCTACGCTGTTGGACACCAGGAGGTGTCACGATGTGAATGCTCTATGTATGGATATGGCTGAAGCTACCACAGACGACATCATGTGTTGTGTGCAATGGCAACTTCAGGGAGCTCTTGGGTACTCGTTGCGCAACCCCACCCCGAACCTAAACTCCTCTATCCAGGGCCTCCAGGCCAGCTTCGTTGGGAGATACAGGGCCCTGGCCAACATGTCGTGGAGGTCCAAGAGATAGGTCTGAATGGTTATATGTTCTACATTTTTTATTATGCTCCACAACACTGTTCTTCTAATGATGAAGGCTCGCGTATCTTTATCAGTGTCGTCGGATCCATTCGACATTGCGTTGCACCGGCACCCTTCCTCCAGACGAGGTCCGCGACTTTTGCTCTATTGCCGCCCCTCGGACGGTGAGCTCGGGACCCTGGGTTCAGCAAAGTTGACTTTAGGATGTACATAGGGTTTAAGAACCCGAAAGTTGCGGTGCTTTCTTGTGAAATGATCGCGACGCAGCCATGAATCCAGATGCTAAGGGGTCAGGCTGTCGTCCGAAAGTTGTCAGGAGATCGTCGCATATTCTTGGACAACCTTGCAAGCCTTTGTCTTCAGGGCCTCATCGCCGAGCTCCATCTTGATCCACGATAGAACTCCAAATATCCGGTCAGACCCGACTGTACAAAGATAACATAAGACTTCCCGCGGCACCCTCGAACCCTGAATCCTAAACCAGACTTGGAGGTTCAAGATCAGCAGAACACACATTATTATGATCCACACATAGCTAAGTTAGGTTTTACACGTAGTACTGATTTCCGGAGCCTCCGAATCAACCCGAAATCCTCCAAACCGAGGTCCTGAGGCCCCTCGGCGGCGATCGCAGCCACAGGCTCCTTGCAATTCTTAAAGCTCGCTTACCCTAAAGCCTGAACCCTAAATATCCCTAAGCACTGAAGGCGGGCCGTGGGAGCGAACGGAGGGCAAGGAGACATGTACTTACCAAGTTCATAGTGGGAGAGCAGCCGTAGAGAAGCCTTCGCGAGCTTCCGTGGCAGGGCGTGGCTCCGGAAGAGATCTCGGCGCGACAGTTCCAGGCCGCATGTTTTGGGTCCGCAGGTTTCGGGTGAGGGTTTGGGCACATTGCAGCAAATTCAGATGTTTCGACGCTCCAATGGGGCCTGCCATTCTTGTGAACGCATCTCAATCATCTGAGGGTCGTTCTTCACTGCCAGAGGCTGCCAAAGGTTAATTTTGGAACACGTCCACTCCGTATGCTTCGCTAGAATCTCGCAACTAAGCTTCTATGCCATCGCCTCTTGAAACAAAGCCATCTCCAGCAGCTGATATCGCCAGAGTCTTCGTGTAGTCTTCGTGTCTGCTCTTGTCAAGGGTTCCCATCCTCGTTTCCATGGCTACAGCTACCAGTGCTCTTAGAGTGCCTTTCATCTCTCCTGACCCTGTCACCCCTCGGCCCCTCGCGAGTAGCTGCAGCTGCCCCCTTTGAACGCGGCATCGCCAGGCGAATGCCCGGCATGCACAGGCGCCGCAGGCGCGGGACCGGCGTGACCAACGCGATGCACGCGAGAATGCCCAGGGCTCCCAGGCCAGAAGGGGTCTTCGACTTCAGCTGAGAAGAGAAGCCTGATGGTTCGACAAAAATTGAAATGATAGAAGCAGTCTATCGTGGGTAGCACCAAGACCTAGTTTAACGATTTCATTTTCAGTTCATTTCATATCAGTTCATGTCATGTCATGCTAACTTCATACATTTTCATATCACTGCATTGCATTTGATTTCATGTTATGTCATACTGTCATGTCATGCATGTTCCTTTCATTTCGTTGTCAGTGTCGTTTGATTTTCATCTCACGTTCATTTGATTTTCAATTCATGTCATGTCAGAGTTCATTTCTTTTTCTGTTCCATTCCACTGCAGTTTCATTTCATGGCACTGCGTTTCATATCATTTCATGTCGCCTCATATCATTTCATTTTCGTTTCATCTTCATGTCGTTTCAAATGGTTTCATTTCATACATGCATGCATACGTACATACATGCATACAGGCATACAGACGAAGATGCATACACACATTATTTCATACGCTCTCGTATATAAATGCATGTACAGTCTCGGAAGCAAGAGTGCAAGGCTCGTAATGCCCAACAGCTTGGAGCATGGCCCCAAACTTCAGGACTCCCAAACGTGGACTCTAGGTGTTGGTTGCTCCTGGTAGTGATGATAAAACAACAGTACCAATCATGATGATCGCTGTCATCTTATCATCAGTCATAATCATAAGCAAGGCAATGGTAATGATAGTCATGACAACAATGGCAATAGCAATCATGACAATACTCGGTACACGGGCCAAACAGCTATTACTATAGCTATGACTAATAGGATGCTCGACGATCAATAGTAGTACTAGCGCTACTAGTCGTCGGAATGCGACTGCGACTCTCCCACTACTGGATTGCCTACTCTTATCTTCAATTTCCTTCGGGTTACAATCAGTTGGCAGTTCCAGAGTCGAATGGCAGGTGTGCGTTCTTCAGTGAGGCCACGCCTGCGAGTTCCGTTTCTCTGTGCTGAGACAGCTCAAGACATGAAGGGGTCGAATTCAGGGCACTTCGCGAGTCCCCCAGGCCCCAACCATTTCGTCGAGGGGCTCCAGAGTCTTCATATTCCGAGAGACAGCACAGCAGCATCAGAGAGAGAGAGAGAGAGAGAGAGAGAGGGAGGGGGAGCGAGAGAGAGAGAGAGAGAGAGAGAAAGAGAGAGAGAGAGAGAGAGAGAGAGAGAGAGAGAGAGAAAAGGGACAAGGGATCATTTCTTCCGGGATGAAATTCAGCTTCCCGAAAATGAAGACATGCTGTTCGGTTCCCTCCCCATTCCCAGTAGGGACATCTCCGGGAACTATACTCTCACAGAGCGGGGAAAGCCACCGTCATCACACTTTCGGGTTTAAAGCTCTTTATCGGCAGAAAGCCCACGCCAAAGTTTAAATCTGCTGAAGAGAACCACAGTGCAGGCAAGCCAGCGGGAACTGAGGAATTTCCAGGCGTTGTACAGTTGCCTGATGGCCATGGGCCCCACATCAGCATGTTTTCAAGCAACGCGGTGGGGAAGTGCGGTTGCTCACTATTTGGAACTTCGACCGCAGAACCTTAACTTTGTTGGCATTCTTATGCTTCTCATGACAAGATCCAAAAGTTTGCTTTTGGAAGCGGTGCTAAGTGCCGTGGTGTCCAGCATAGGCAATGCAGAAATGCAAGTTTTGTAGTGCTGCTAAACCCCTAATCCCTCAATCGGAAGGTAGTGTAGGCCTGTGAGGGGACTGGCGGGTCGCTGGAATCTCTTTCAGGTTGTAGTAGCGTCTGGGAGTGCCCCATCAGAAGACATATGGGGATTTTTTGCACGTCTTTTGTTTAACCCAATATGAAGGATCGTGCACTTGGGCTTTGTGTGAGGCTCCCGTATTTTCTCTCTCAAACTCCACAATGGTGCCGGCCCGGGGCGTTGAGCGTCAACACAACCACAAAGGGTAGTTCTCTGAGGACGAGGCTCCTTTGCTCGGCTCCTCATTATAAGAGCCATGCTTTCTCTAGGCAGTCCAGAATGGTCACCTAATTTATAATACTCTTTATCGCGATGGATCACGGTTAGTGAGCCTGGTGACTCTCAAGCCAACTTTCCGTCTGACCCCGCCTACGCGTGCGTTGTGTAGCAAGGGATATAGGCCTTGAACAGAATTCTCCAGTCTGCTTCCGGCACCATACTTAAAGGATCATGGGACTTAGTTATTGTGGTTATAAATAATAAGGTAACTATAGTTATAAATACTTATAACCCCAATTAGGGTACTTATAACCCTAGGTACTAAGTCCCATGATCCTCCAAGTAGGCAAGTGCACGGAGCCAAGGCAGGTTGGAGTCGCTCGCATTCCTGTGCATGAGACGCAGGAGACAACGTCCCCTCCTTGAACATGGAGCCACACAGAGCCCCGTTTTCACAGGGCAATGGTCTGCATGGGGGCCTTGGTACTTGGAGGAAATATGGTAACTATAGTTATAATTACTTAGAACCCCAATTAGGGTACTTATAGCCTTACTTACTAAGTCCCATGATCCTCCAAGCACCCTCTCAGATTCCATGCTTGCAGGGAGGGTACATCAGTGCATAATCTCGCGCCAAGTTCGCTGGATGTTGAAGTTGGGAAGTGAAGCAAGCACTTTGTGCAGGAAGCCTTGAGCATGTCTCGCATCGGTTTTGGGTGGCAAGCATGAAAGTTGCGACAACACAGCAGCTCGAGTAGTAAAAGGTAGAAGTGCGCTAGCAACAAAGATTTCTAGCTGCAGAGTAAGCATGATAATAGTAACAATAGTATTATATACTGGTGTGGATACCAATAGCTAACAGTGTTTGTAAACGCTTGTTTGTCATGAGCTCTCCTTCGTGCTTTGCCCTTTGTTCCGCTTCCCTCCTTCGGTTGTCCACGCTGGGCGTTGACAGTTTTCCCGGTCATCAAGCTTGCTTGGAGGATCAGGGGACTTGGTACGGTTTACCTAAACCCCCCAAAGTAGGTAACATAATGGCCTAATGCCTAAAGGGCCATTATTCCACATAGTAAGGGTCCCTCTTACTGCAAGGGATCAAAAGGGGCAGTGTAAGGGTTGAAAAAGGTTTAGGGTTTAGGGTACTCGGAGGCTTGGAGGATCGCGGACTTCGTAAGTGAGGCTATAAATTCCTAATTGGGGGTATGACTTGACTATAGTTACTTTGTTTATATCCCTAGTTACTAAGTTCCATGATCCTGCAAGTGGGTCCAGGACTCAAGAACCAAGACCCAAACCCTGAACCCTAAACCAATAGCCCTAAACTGCAGGGTTTGGCGGTTTTTGAGTGTCCTAAATGTCGTGCCGACATGAAAGTTTTAGGCTGTGGAGTACACGTGAGTTCTGACTACAGCCAGTTCTACAAGGTTGAGCACTGAAGCTGCGTGCCTATGACCTTCAAGCAGAGAGCGGCCTAGCGAAGCACCTCGGATCCTTGGGAAAAAGCCGGGGGGGATGGAACCCTCCGCTCCTTGCAGCCTCAGTGTCGCAGGCCCTTCCTGGGTTCTTGTTAGGGAACTGAAAAACGTTGTTGTCAAAATTATGGTTCCTTTTTGGGTCCCTATTATAATAGGTGCCGTATCATAATACGGACCCCAAAAGGGACCATGATATTGACAACCACCCAACTGAAGTTACCCATAATAGGGATTCTAAGTAAATAATATGACGGTTTCTGTATTATATGGTATCTATCACTATGTTCCTTCTTAAGAACCCAGTTGCTGAAGCCCTACATGCACAACCTTAGCCGTTTGGGGTTTAGGGTTCAAGGTTCCAGGTTTAGGTGGAGACTCCGGAAGGAGGTTAGAAGCAGATCTAGAAGTATCCTAAAAGCTTCATGTTACGAGGTAGTCTTCTAACTTACGATCTACTTGCCAAGTCCCTCGATAAACTAGGCGGGAGCTTAACTGGCAAAGTCGTTGCCTGAGAACTCTGAGCCATCGGAAACCCCAAACCCTAAACCCTGAACCCTACAAACCCTAAACCCCTAAACTCTAAATCCAATAAACCCTACATTAACCCCAAGTAACCTACCTGTTTAAGGACTTAGAAAAGGAAATCATATTAGGGAACCCCAAAAAGGCAGGTTCCTTAGGGTCCAGGTAGACCCTATCCCTAAACCCTATCAGGGCAAGCCGCAAAGATCCTATATCCCCACGCCCAGCAAACCATTTTCAAGAGTTTGGAGCAGTCTTAAGACGGTTGGACTTCGCGAAGGCTCTAAGATACTCTTGCTATCAGTAATCACTTGTTACTGCTGCGACAACTGATGTATACTACTACCACCACCACCACCACCACCACCACCACCACCACCACTACTACTACTACTACTACTACTACTACTACTACTACTACTACTACTACTACTAATACTACTAATACTAATTAATAGTAGGCTATATTGCTCTTACCAATGAGGGTTTAGGCACAGCTTCAATGCTGATGCGATTGGCTGCAGGGCTTGGGCTTGCAACCGCGGCTATGTGAGACTGCCCCAAACCCGAAACTCTAAACCCTAAGCCCCAAACCCCCCTGAACCCTAAGCCCGAAACCCTAAAACTTAAGCCCCCAAACCTCCCTAAACCCTAAACCCGAAACCATAAACCCTCAGCCCCAAGCCCGAAGCCCGATTCCTCGATTGTTTCTGTAAGCCAGGATGGGAAGGCAGCTGGGTTGGGCTGAGACGTTGCATCAACTTTGGAGTTGGTCATGCCTCGCTAGTTAGGCCTCTGCGATATCGTTTCCCTTTTTGGGCTTAAGAGGATCTCATGTAGTAATACTCTTCAGAGGCTTCGAACGGCAACCCAGAATGCTAACTGTGCCACACACTTGAGAGCGAACCTTTCTCGTACAACTCATGTCGAGGAATAGGGGTTCAGAAGTAAGGCAACTTTAGAGCCTTATAGCATTATGGAATACCGGATGTAGCGATTCAGCATCTTCGTCCGGCATGCTTCGTGTCGGGAGCCTTTCCGGACAAGAGCTGGCCGCAAAAAGCGCTGAAGAGTTCAGGGATGCACGTGCTGTGAAGAGGCACTTGCGTGAGCTGCATGGCCTCCCGGTGTATCTGCAACAACTTGTGCATGAAGGCAGGACTTTGGCTGATGACGCTAAGCTGGATGGAGCCATGGATTTGCAGTTGGTTCTAAGAGCCATCTCCTGCTTGCCGCCACATCTCCAAGAAGATGCTGCGCGAGATCTGGTAGACGCTGCTGACTCCAACCATGTTCGCACTGTCCGATGCTTGCTAGAAGCTGGTGCTGATAAAAACTGCTGTCACGGCCCTCGCAGGACGGCCAACTGCCGCATGACGGCCCTAATGTTCGCGTCTATGCGTGGTCACTTGGAGGTTGCACGTCTGCTGGTGGAAGCTGGTGCTGATAAAGATTGTTGTGACGACTACCACAGAACAGCCCTACTGCTCGCATCAAAGAATGGTCACTCGGAGGTTGCACGTTTGCTCGTGGAAGCTGGTGCTGACATGGAGTGCAGAGACAACTGCGGCATGACGGCCCTAGTGCTCGCATCGAAGCGTGGTCACCTGGAAGTTGCACGTTTACTGGTGGAGGCTGGGGCCGAGAAGAATTGTTGGGACCGTCACGGCAAGACGGCCCTGATGCTCGCAGCTGACAGTGGTCACTTCGAGGTTGCACGTCTGCTGGTGGAGGCTGGGGCCGAGAAGAATTGTTGGGACTGTCACGGCATGACGGCCCTCATGCTCGCATCTGCGTGTGGCCGCTTGGAGGTAGCACGTTTGCTGGTTGAGGCTGGTGCTGAGAAAAATTGCTGGCGCCATGACGGCAAGACGGCCCTACTGCTCGCAACTGAGTTCGGTTTCCTGCAGGTTGCACGTTTGCTGGTGGAGGCTGACGCTGATACGGATTGCCGTGTAGACATTTAAGAGAAGAAAGATTGTCGGCACAGCAGCCCTGATGCTTGCTTCTGAGAGCAGCTGGCTTTCTTGAACAGTTCGGGCTGCTTATTTCCGCTGGATGGAAACTGGAGCTGCAAACAGATTGGGTGCAGTCCGGCATGCAAGCGGTATTACTCACCTGTCCATGTAAGAACGGCTGCCCGGATCTTGCACGTTTGCCGGTGTAATCGGCTGCTGGCTGATAAACCTTGCCATGCCGGTGACTGCTTGATCGCCCGAACGCTGGTGGTGTTTGAACATGTCAGGCTGCACGATCGCTCCTGCTGTGCGAATGGTTCCCTGTGCCGGCGAGCCAAAAAGCTTCAACCTGATCTACTGTATCACACACCAAGCCTAAATGCCGAATTGAATCCCAAACATCCCCAACCGTCATGCTCTCCCTACCAGAAGCGTGTGTTCGGTTAAAGACAAATTAGAATGCAGAGCTGCGCGGGCCTTTGAGGATTGTTCATGACGGAAAGCGCCCCGCGGCGGCTTGGTTGCTGGGGGGTCAGCCTGAAAGTAAAGGCGAGGGTGGCGGGCGGGGTGGTGGGGCGGCCGCTCTGATCTGCAGTATTGCGGCGGGTCCCCGGTGGACATCATTGCGGTTGTGCTTGCTTCCGGGGCCGCTGTAGAGGTCCCTGGTGCTGAATGGCGTGTGACATTCGGAGCGTAGACGGGTCTTATCGGTTCTTATACTGTTTTTCCCATTGACTCCAATATCTCTTAATTAAGGAATATTCCTTAAATCATATTCGGGATCCTACTCTAATTTAAGGTATATTCCTAAAGTATAAGGGATGTTGGAGTCTCTGTTTTCGGCGTTTTGGAGACCTCGCGGGCTGCCGGCTGCGAGCATCATTGGCTGTTCGTTTTCCGTCCCGCCGACCACCCCCGCATCATGAGCACCACTGAGGGTCTTGATTTTCATAAGTTTTGCAAGGGGGGCGCATTAAGAAATTGTTGGAGCTTGCTTCGGCTTGATATTGAATGCCGCATTGCAGCTTTGTCACAAGAACGGGGACAAGCTCCGCCAGAAGCGGGCAATGGAAAAACCACTGCGGGGTTGGCGCCTAGCCCACACGCCCCTGGCGATTTCCTCAAGCTCTCCCTCCCAGCGCCGCGGGCCTGCAAGCCTCCAGGTTCTGCTCTGCGCGCCTTCCTACATCAGCCCTGAAGTTTGGGGACGCGCGTTGCGGTGTTTGCCAAGGTGGTTTGTGACCGCTGGGCCATCCCCGTCCAAAGCGAATTTGCAGAACAGTGGCCCTGAACCCTGTAGTTAAGCCTAAAACCCCCAACCCTACTAACACACAACACGCTAAACCCAAAGCCCTAAAACGATTGTGAATTGCAAACCGTATAGTGCTAAATGTCTAAGCTACCGCTAACTGCGTCCGGGCCCAGGATCTGGGTTGTTGTAACGTGTTTTTTGAGCTTGATATAGTGTCTTTAAAGGGGTTTCTAGGGTTTACAGGGGCTGAATTAAAGCACCAGGAGACTTAGCAAGATTACACCGAGAACTCCAATTACCGTAACTGTGGCTCGTAGCTTCTGCGCTTGTTGAAGCCAATAGGCTCTAGTCCAATTTAAGTCATCCGAACTTTCTGGCAGGGACGTTGAATGTGCGCTGCTACCTCATGTTCTAAATCCTGACCCAAACCTTATACCGAAAAGTCGCGCATTTCCCAAACTCGAAAGCCCTGAGATTCTGCAACATCAAGCAGGCCCAAATGCCTTGAACGGTACAAGCAAACCCCGCAACCCTCTCCAAAGGGTGCCGTGCTGGCGCTTTGCCGCGAAGCGCTGCTGAGGCGTCGGACGGTTCAGGAAGCTTTGCTGAAGGCATCGTCTTGTTCCACATGCATCAAGAGTCTGAGTGTCTGTCCAGAGGCTTTCCCAGAACGAATCGCAGGGCTGCAGAATCAGATGGAAGGAAACCGATTTTCGAAAAGGTTGTCCATCAGTTCATCATCCTCGAAGTTTCCCGAACCCTAAGCTCTAAACTTTAAAAGCTCGCTCCTCCTCAGCGATCCAGGCTTGACCTGCGCAGTCACACAGCGCGCGGATGCCCAGGGAAGTTTGCCAGACGTTTCAAACTTCTGCCTTCATAGAGTTTACAGGGCTCATGGGTTTAGGGTTCCGGATTCGGGATCGAAGGGCAAGCTGTGCGGAGGAGGCGTGAGCGTGGTGCAGCCGCACGTAAACGATCGGGGAAAATGTTTCCAAGAAATCTTCAGGCCCAAATGCATGATCATAATACTAGACTTACCGTATGCTGGGACACCGTTTCCACATCTTGTGTGCATGTCTGAGCCGGCAGTCAGATAGCAAGACAGTAAACCCTGCAGGCTACGGCTAAGATTGCTGGGGGGCAATGTGTCTTCATCCCATAAGCTTCGTAGCGTAACCAGGACGCACCCCCGACTTGGCGTGGTGGACCATGTCGCTTGCAACCCCCTTGGAGCTGCGACTTGCGATGAGGCCTTGGGGGTTCCATTCCGTGTGGTTGAAAATTGAAGGTTTAGGGTTCAGGCTAGAGTGTTTCTTGGTGAGCACATTGTCTGTCTTTGTTATTTGCACGTCTCTCTGCCTGCACGAAGCAGATGATTCATGTTTATGCGTTGGCAGATCGATCTACCTAGAAGCATGCACCTCTGACATATACACCGAAATTGTCCGAATATGCCGTACGCCGGACACAGGACAAGTTTTGAGCATTGCCCGAGTAGCCGAACGTATGCTGTCCACACCCGTCTACCTAGTAAAGGTTGAACCCGATTCAGAGTTTAGGAGTTTGCTGAGCCCGGAAAGCTCACTGCAGATTCTACTTACACTGAGGCTGCTGTTCGTTGCATTCTCAGCCGCAGGCTTAAGCCAATCTCAGGAAGAGAAGAACATGGGTGGCAGCCCTGAGCGACAAAGCCAAACAAGCCGCAGATCCCACAGCCTTGCCTCAACCTTAAACCATGAATACCATAATTAAGCCCTAAATGCTAAAACATCCGAAAACACTACAGCCCTACCTGAGCCCGAAAAGCCTCCTCTAATTATGTGGGCCAGCAAGCTCCGCTTGACTCCATCTCCAGGCTGCTCCTCCCTTGTGGTTTTGGGGTTTATTGCATGGGACTTCGGGTTTAGGATCGGGAGGGTGTCGGGTTTCCGGGACCTCCGGCAAGACATCAATCTTCGAGTCCCGAGCGATGTGTCCGCCTGTGCCCATCGCGCGGCAGCTGCCTGCTGGTGGCTGCAGGCCCGGAGTTTTTGCAGAGACGGTGTGGGGATTATCAGGACCCCAAAATAAGCTACGCCTGATTTTCGGAAACTCCCATATAAAAGCTCGTACATTCGAGTCACAAGAGATTCAACATCTGGAATTATGGTAGCCTTTTGAAGGGTTTTCGATGTTATACAATGTCTACCCCTACTATAGGGGCCTAATTAGAATAGGGTTTTGGGGCCCATTATACTATATACAAAATAAGGAACTCCCAAAATAGTATGGGTATTTATTTAGGCCCCTACATTACTTATATTATCCTCACTTACTGGCTCCGGTTGGTCCGCCAAGTAAACCCTTCCCAGACCCCCCGGGAGGATCCAAAAAGTCGATCCCTTCATGGGGGATGCAGACAAAGACAGAGAGAGAGAGAGAGAGAGAGAGAGAGAGAGAGAGAGCGAGGTGTGGAGTCGGGTGGCAGGGTGCCGCAATTGTTTGTTTGGGCTGTGTATCGTTGTCGGTTCTCGACAGAGACAGTTCTCATCACTGGAAATTTCCCGGTTAGGTCCGAGAAGACATACGAAAGTCGCATTCGCTAGTGGGCTGTTCTTTCTTCTTGTGTTGGGGTTCAGTTTCGTGTTCGGGATGTCGTGGAGTGTTGCATCCAGGGATGCTCAAGGAAGCTTCCCTGGTCTACAGCTCTGGGGGGCGAGGATAACAAACGGGTGTAGCCATGTCTTGGGAGTGGACATCAAGGAAATTCAGGTGTGTGCGGGACTTGCAGTGGGGCATGGGCAGCATGTTCCTACTTGTATGGATCCTGAAGCTTAGGATCCTTCGCCTACGCCCCCTACTTGGAGGTTCATGGGACATAGTAAATAGGGTTCTAAGCAAGGTAACTATAGTAATAGTTACTTATAGCCGCAATTAGGGTACTTATAACCTCACTTATTAAGTCCCATGGTCTTCTTAGTAGATACGCCAAATGCATCAAACCTGCGCCTTGAACTTAAGCAGGGTTCGAGTTCTGGCACCGAGATTGGCTTGCAGCATCTTCAGCATGCTTCTCTCTCTTGGTTCTCTCTCTCCTAGCATAATAACTTGTATGTATATATATATATATATGTATGTATGTATGTATGTATAAGTATATATATATATATATATATAAGTATGATAAGTTGTAAAGTGCATCCCAAACCCCTAGTCTGAACACTAATCCCCTGTACCTTTAAACCCTGAGCCCTGAGCCCTAAACACCAAATCCAAAGTCCAAATAAAAAAACCTTACTTGGACAATCATACGACTTAGTACTTGGGGTGATATACCGGGTAACTACACAGTTATTTTCACTTATAACCCCAGTTAAGATACTTATAACATTACTTACTACCTCCCATGGTCCTCCAAGTACAAGAGCCCCCTCAGCTCTCTGGCCCGAGTGTGGTTATTCCTAGAACTGCTTGCAGAGTGGTTAGGTTTGAGGTTCAGGGTGTAGGGTTTAAGGTTTAGAGTTAAGGTATAGGTTTGTGTGTAGGCTCGGGCGTCAGGGTTTAGGGGCTTTGGTTTAGAACTAGCGTTAGGCTTGCTGTGCTTTTGCATCTTGCCGTGTTCGAAGTATCTGCTAGGGCTCCATAAACTCTAACCCCAAAAATCCAAATTCTAAACCTTCAAGCCAAACCGCTTGCAAGCTCAAACCCTGAACCCTAAACCATGTGGTGTTTCCAGGGCGTGGCATCGGGATGTCCTCGGAGGTGCTCCTGGCTGAGGTCAAGCGCTGGTTCTACGCCCAGGAGAGTGTTTGGGGACACTTTCAGGAACCCCTCTAGGAACCCTGCAATGAGCCCCAAAAGAACCCTGAGAGTTTTGTTTTTCTGATTTTGGTTTCGACTTTAATCGACGCTTGAAACTTGAGGCTTTAGATCCTCTCTTCCTTGGCCCTGCCCTCCTGCCCGGGGCTATCGAGATTCCGGATCACGGAGCCTGAAGCTGATGCGACCATCATGTGAATTGGAGCAACCGCAGGCATTGGTCTTTTGTCTGTCAAAGTTCGCTGTGTTTGCGATGATTATGTTTGCTGCTGCTGCCATGGTTTTGCTGTGCTAGTTAGCTCGTAGTAGCAGAACAACCCTGACGAGGCCGGAACAACTACGAATAGCATCCCCTTAGGGATCCCTTATATGCTACATCCAATCCTTATGATCAAGGCCGCTGTGATGAACGTAGGCGAAATTCCTTTCTGAGTCCTGCGATTCTCGACGTCGAATGGCTCGAACCTTCTGAAGTCAAGACCAATCCGATTTCAGTTCTTATAATAGGTTCATAAGAGTTATTTTCTTTAAAGTTTATTTGCTTCAAAAATACTACACGGTTTTGTGGGCTCGAAGCGCCTTTACGCCATAGCCCTGTTTTGGCAAGGACGGGTTTGCAGAGGAGGCTTTTGCCTTCGCTGACCAGCACACCGACTTCTTTGAGGTCCCAATCCCAAGAGGAAGCCATGATATAGGGTTTAGGGACCCTAAACCCTAAACTTGGCATGGAGCCATGATAGATAGGGGGTCTGAAAACTTAGCAATCAGTAGTTTGTTAAAGCCCTTGTAAGGTTATGTTGCAGCAATGGGTAGGCATTATGGGCCTTGATGATTCGAGCAAGGTTCTGGAGGTATATTACTATAAGTATATTGGGGACTGAGAGGGGGTAGCAGCCGATGGTATGCTGACCCTATATTACGACACTAAACAGGTACACTGGGGTTAGGGGGTTGCACGCTATAACTACATTCGGAACTCCAAACAGGCAATCTGACTGGTTGTTCAAGCTCTTGCATTGCGAATCTACTGTGATCCTCACCGCCCCAAAAGAAGCAACTGTCCACAGATGAGGCAGCTCGAAGCTATTTCGACATGGGTGGTGAAGAGCACCGTCTGGACCGCCCGATTTGGGGCTTGTGGTTCAGAGTTTTCGGGCTCAGGATTGCAGTGCCTGTGGTGTTGAGGAAAAAGGGGCGGTGTGCCATGTTAGCATCCTGACAATTCCATGAGCATCTCACTCTCTTTCTCTCTCTCTCTTGCCCTCATGGCCCCTCGTTAAACTGCTCTCACTTTGTCGATGATTCCGACAAGCATACCTCCCTTCGCCCCGACTTTTCCTTGCTTCCTTCAAAGAGCCGCCCGTTAAAGGACTGGACAGAGCTCCACCAAAGCTTCGTGGCCGACTTTTCTGGCCGTTTAGAGGTGGCCGTGGGCAAGTAGAATGATAACGGCTCTGACTTTGTAGGTTTTAAAGGGACTATATACAGCTTAATCGGGGTCTTTGCAGATTTCAGAAGGGTTCGACAGCGCTTTAGAAGGGTTTCGTGGGGTCCAACATGCGGGGCCTGAATAAGTCCAATGAGGTGTTGGGAGTGTGCTGAAGTAGAACCACTGCGAGGCTTTAAAACGTTTTTTTTTTCAACCGTAGGGTTTGGTATTGTAAACGGTTTTTCAGAGCTGTCACAAGGGTTTCCTAATGGTTCTTGTACCGGGGAGTTGGGGTGCATCGGAAAAAAATGGTGTGTTCATAGCATTCCGCGGTTGCAGGCTTGGTGGCTTGAGGACTTGGGCTCTTCTTGAGATTCCCTTTTGGTTTAGGGCTTAGGGTTTAGGGTTTAGGATTTAGGGTTTAGGGTTTAGGGATGTTTAGGTTTTAGGGTCTTAAGAAGTGGTGGTCTGTAGGTCTCGGTTCGTAGGGCTTGCGGGGCCCCTAAAGCCATGAGCCCTGAGCCCTAGACGCCCAAAGCCCCCTAAACCCCTATGAAACCTTAAAGCCCTAAATCCCTTAACCCTCATCCTCATTATGAACCCTCATAGAACCCTAAGTTTGCCCTAAACCCTAAACCCGGAACCCTAAGCCCTAAAACCCTAAGCCCCAAACCCTGCCTACAATCGGTTCTTGTCTTTTTCAGGCCTTCCTGGCACTCCAGAGATCCGACCTGGAGGCGACCCCGGGGGGATCGTTGTGAGGGCTTAGGGGCCAGGAGTATTTCGGGTTTGCGGTTTTGGGGTTTAGGTTCATGGATTTAGGGATTTAGGGTCTGGAAGTTAGGATTTAGGGTTTAGGGCAAGAGTTGCACGATCTTCAGAATGACCACAGTCGTACAGAAATGATGGCTGTCCTCATGGTATGGGCCATGCTCGCCGCAAAGACAATCGTCATGTTGTGTTCAAGTACAGGTCCTTCGACAGATAGTCCGGTGGGGCGTCGAACTTCATTGGAGCCTCTTGCTTCTTGGAGGAACCGTTTAATTGAAAGATAAAGCGCCTCCTGCAAAGCCGCAACAAGCCTCGCCGGGTATGGGCGTCGGGCTTGCATCGCCAAACCCTTAACTATAGAACTCTTACAAGAAACTGTTTAAGATGAGCTTGTCTAATCATTAAGGCCCTTTCGTTCCGTTTACACTGCAAAAGACTCCTTTAGAACCTTTTTTTTGCATCCCTTGTCGTCAGCCTTATATACTATGTAATATAACTCTTTTGGAGACTCCTTTTTTCAGGAAGCCCCAGTTCGCTTGTGAAGGCCCCCATACTACACCCACCTTTCAGGGCCTCAGCGCCGCCTTCGAGGCCGCCGACCTCGGCGACGATCCCCAGGCTCCAGGGCTTGGAAGGGTAGATTAAAAAATCTGTATGCATGTATGTGTGTATAATATATATATATATATATATATATATGTACCTAAACCCTAAACCGTAGCTTTCAAGCTACATGAAAGTCAAAAGACTTAGGACTAGTTTCTCGGCACTTCTTTTATAAAGAGTTGCTTTGCATTCATACAGGGATGTACCGGCACACCGGCCTACTCAAATTATCAAGGCCTCTATATTGGACTGTCTTTCGTATGGGTAGATGGAGGATCATGGGACTTAGTAACTGGGGTTATAAGTACCCTAATTGGGGCTAAAGGCAACTATAACTATAGTTACCCTATTTACCAATTACTAAGTCCCGTGATCCTCTAAGTAGATGGAGACAGAGTCCCAGACTTTGGTTTGCTGGTTTGGGTTCATGATCAGGGCCTCCAACAGTTAAGCTCTAAATTATCCCCAAACAATCATAGAGGGTGGGGATTTACTATCAGGAGTCCACGTTCAGTCACAGTTTTGCTATGTATCGGGTTGAGGCTTTTAGGGTTTAGGGTTTAGGGTTTGGGGTTTAGTAATTAAGTTCCCCGGGTAAAAGGGCTTAGGATTGCTCTGGGTTTGGGGCTTGAAGTTCAGGGTTTAGGGCCGTTTAGGGTTTCAAGAGGCTGCGGTGATGGTGCAGCTGATGCTGAACATGGCGGCCGCTCAGTTGCTGTTTCGGGACTCTGTTGATTGCAGCTTTTTTGGTGTGCCGATCTTGTGGCAGGTGCTGATACGGCTGATGGACAAGAATCCGGCGTTGCTTAACACCCTAAGCTACGTGTTTGTGGTATGTTCCTGGTACTGCGAAGTGAAGGGATTTATACTCAGAACTGTTTCCCGTCATTCAAGCCGCGTTAGAGCCGTAACACTTATTAAAACACTTTAATCCCTCACTAGCACCCTTGAATCCTCTCAGCTCTTCTCAAAACTCGAAGAACGTTGTTCAAAGCCGCTTGAAGCCCCGCAGACACTTTTCTTACAAAGCAGTGCATATTGCAACAACCGCATCAAGCCCTTGAAAGCTTTAGAAGAACCCTAAACCCCAAACCCTGCAACAACCTGTCAAAATCCACCAAGTAAGTCCCAAACCCTACAAACCCGACGAAAACCCACCAGCAAACAGCACAGCCCTAGTAAGACACCGCTTGGCCTTAATAGATGCCAACCGAGGACTACGAGCCATGGCTCAACTCGATGCTCGCGCTTGTAGAGGAGCGTCGGAAGGAGGCGAAAAGTGGTCACCTAGGGCTGGAACAGGGTCTTGAAATAGTCCTTGGAATTGAGTTTAGAAGGTTTTTGTTGTCTCAGATCGGCTTAAAGGGTCGTTGTACGAGGCTTCAGTCGGTTTCTAATGGTGTGTTGAGCTTAGGGTTTGGCTAGGAGTTTAGAGTCGAGGATTTTAGGGTTCCATGATTCATGGTTCAATGCCGGCTCTGGGGGGTGGGGTTTAGGGATGCGGGCTACGTGGGTTTTTCCATTCAGTTTTTGAGGTTTCGGATTCTCGGACTTGGAGTTTAGCGTCGACCAGCTCTGTATTGACTATGAAGCAGAGTCGTCCACATAATGATCAGGAGCTTCGTCATCGCAGCTGTGAGTACACTCTTTAGTACGGCTTTGTCATGGGATAGCAGTACTGTTGCTAATTCTGGTTCTCGTGCGAACACCAGCAGTCTGAAATACTGACTAAGGTGCCCGCAGTAACAGCTATGTCAACCAGAATTAGAACCGCAGCAGCATCAACCACAATCACATCGCAACAGCATCACCACCGCGGCGAAACTGCTGAACACGGACCTTGTCTGAAGTCCATGGCACCACGCATCACCCTAATCCCACCTCTGTGTGCGTACGAGAGTGTTCGTGACGATAGTTTTGCCAGGAAGCCTGCAGTGTTCGATATTTACCAGAAAGAGCAAACATTATTGCGAGTGGTGAAGGTGACATGGAAGACATACAAAAACGTCGTGAAACCATGTGCGGTGCTTGGTTATGTTTATCGCCAGCAACTTGACAGTAGCATCAGCAACAGCAGCAGCAGCAATCACGACCTTACCGGGAGTAGTCGTATTGCTGAAGACGTTGTTAGTATTCCCGACAACATAGCGGAGACTTATTCGCGCCTGCAGTTGTGCGCAATGTTGCACATCTTACAAACGGTGGCCGCTTGGATTTAGTTGTAACAGAAGACCTGTCATCATATGGTAGAATCTTAGACTTGGAAATTAGTACAGAGATTTACAACTGTGCCCGGTTGCAATCTTATAATAACCTATCGTTAGTTGACTGGCTGTTAGTTCCCGCGAAGTGCTCTTCACGGACTGCGTGTTTAGATTATCGTTATAATAACATATAAGTGCATGGAATGGAAGCATGCTTTTATTATTGAATTAAAGCACGCGTCCAAAAGAACCACAAGTTATACCTAATTTTACGTTATAATGATACACCGAAGAACAGTGTTTTTGTGTATTGCGACATTGCACGAGAGGCAGCAGGCAGCAGGTCGTTTGCGCTAGCCGTGCCCTGCCCTGCCAGGCAGCAGATGCATGCGGATCCGAGACCTGTGACTCGCTGGCACGTGTCTTTTGGTCCTCGTTTGCACAGACTTGCGGTCTTTAAATGTAAATGACGTTTCTCTCTGTACTCACACCCCGCCCAGGCTCCTAAGGTCGTTGGCTCTTTGACTGGAACCTGAGAGACACACCGAATCCCGTCCGGTCAAACTGCTAGGTCCAGAGCTTCCGCCAGCAGAGCCGGCGGAGTCCGCGGATGACCTGGATGCCTTCATGTAGCATCGGAGAAAAGCAGGCCTCCGGCTTTTGGATATTTTTGTTTAGAATGCACCAGCCAGGCCGCGGCTTTGGCCCTGGAGATTGGGCGCGGTCTGGGTGGAGAGTTGAAGGCCCCGGAGGGCAACGGAGGAGTGCAGGGCATTGTTTGTCTGTTTCTATGTTTGTATCCCTTCATGTGTGTACAAATGTGATTAGATAGCTATGCACGTACGTTGGCATGTCTGTCTGTCTGTCTGTCTGTCCGTTTCTGCGTGCAGTGATGCTGTAGTCCATATCTCGGGTGTGCCTGCATTCCCTCTGCCAACAGCTTGCCTTTTGAGCCAAAAGTTCTGAGCTGCAACGCGAAGGTGCCGGTCTTCTTGTATGGTGCGGCAAGGGAGGCTGGACTGCAGACTCACCGACCCTGAGCATTTGTGGCCTTTCAGCATCCCGATCTGCTTAGGCTCTGTGTTGGCTTAAGCCTTGATCAATGTTTTCATAAGGGTTACATGCGGATTGACGGACCAATTGCTGCCTTTTACATCTCGAACCCCCAACCCCAGCCCGTTGCATGGGAGGATCGGCGGCCGCTGGCGGAGCTGCGGCGCAGCTTGGGGTGCCCGCTGTTGGAGTTATTGCAGCAGTGTGAGTCTTGTCACTTGTCAAGGCCGAGGATCTCGCACCAATTCCTTCCCCCTATATTGCCAGGTGTACTTGCTTGTATATACACAGGCTTCACATCGAACCAGGGTTTGCTGTCCTAAGCATGTGTCAAAAGGTATTTCGGCGGCGCTTCTAAAGGCGAATGGTCCGAGCCCCAACACATGTTGTTGTCGGTCATTCTTGTGGAAGTATTGTGACAAGAGGAGGATTTGTTCATCGTACCCGCCGCCATCGCAATGGCAAGCCCACAACCAACAACGGCATCAATGCCAACGCCGCCACCGCCCTGACCGGGACTAGTACCACCCGTGATCGGCGAACATGCACTCCTTTGGAGTAAGAGTACAGGAAATATTTGGAAACCCTATCCGAAGCCCCTAATGACCGCTTCTATACATAACAAGACTCGGACGCATGGCCTAAAGAGTATTGAAGACAATTGTCACCATGCTCAGCTCAATGGGTAGCACTGCTATAATGCCTTTCCCTCTCAGTATATGCTTCTGCTTCGGGTCATATCTTTGTTGTGCGTGGCTTTTTCAATTAACCTGTCTGTTCTTGCGATTTGCTTGCGTGCTTTATTGGCTTTGTTTGTTCTAGTTGTTTCATGATGATGATCATGATGGTGGTGGTCATAAACACCAAAGATCGTGGCCCTGATCTCTGACTGGTGAGAGCCTGCATCTCGAGCGTGCATGTCGACGATGCAGTTTTGTAACTATCACTCTTACAGCTCTTCTCATTGCGTTTGCGTGCTGTAGTTGGCACTGCTGTCTTGCTTCCTCCGGCCCTAAAGCCTGAAGGTCCGGTCTCTCTGCGGAGATTAAGGCCGCCATAGCCTGGAGCTCAAGTCGATGGCCAGGTGGGCTTCAACTCTTTGGGTAGCTCGGAATTATGTGCCCCGCCATGAGAAGGAGACCTGTGAGGTTTTATAACAAGCTTACAACCACTCCCTGATCGAAGCATGTGTGAGTTAGGCAGAAGGCCGGCCTGGCTTTCCAGTGTCTCCCCGACCCCAAATTATCAACCAGTGCCCATGCATCCCTCTTCGAAAATCAAGCCAAAGGAACCCTAAGCTACGAAAGCTAAAGAGAAAGAAACCAAGCAGCGTTTTCGCCTCTCCCTCACGAGGTAGCGCTACCTGCAGACTGCGGGCCCATGCGGGAGGCCTGGAACTATTGAGCTTGGGAATCCCGATACTCAGGCCACCTGGATCAGTCACTATTCCTCCCAAACCTGGTGCCCTAAAACGCCAAAACCCCAAACCTCAACCCATTGACACCGAGCCGCTAAGCTCCTATAGAGCCCTTCCTCAAGCCCTTACAACTGAAATGCACTTACAGGACCGCAAAATGACCCACATGGGACCCCTAATGTAGGAACCTGATCAAGAAAGCTTGTGCCTTTATTAGGGTTCCTTACGGGAGTCCTACTACCCAGGGTTTCTTAATCAGGTTCCTACACTAGCCTTTTTCTAGGGGCCGTGCAGGTGGACGAGCGCTGCGGCGTGGCATCCGTGGGAGCGGTCCCATGGGCCCGGGGTCTTGGATTGAAACTTAAAGGGAGAAATACTGTGATATGTATATACATATGTACATGTATATGTGTTTACATGTGTATATATATATACACACACATACATACAGAGGTTTTGGATTAGAAGGTTTTAGGGCTGTCTTATGAGGGCTTGAATGGGCTTTAGTTAACTGTGGGGTATGGCTTTTTCATGATGGCGTCTGGTATGGATTTATTTATGTGGTTTGGGAGTGTAAAGATTTGAGTGTTTAGGATTCATAGGCTGGCGCATAGGCATAAGTTGTAGGAGTCAGCGTATTTTCAGGTAGGATCAGAGCACTGTAAATACTCTAGCATTCGATTTCAGCACGCGGCATCACTACATGTCGCCACACGTGCACATAGCTGTTTCGACATCGACGAGGCCTCTTCTCATGTTTGTCGCCGCAAGGTTTACAACTACAACCTCCTCATCACTGCCTCCGGGCTGACGCAGGTGGGGTTTAGGGCTTTTGGGTTTGGGTTAGGTTCAGAGTTTAGGGTCTCAGACTTACAAGACGGCAGGCTGGCATCTTGGCTATCTGGAAGGATGCCATGTCTGATAGAGAGCCGCAGCTTATAGCACCAGACTTGCAAAGGTGTCAGTGAAGATTGCAGAGATCAAGGCAGAGGGTGCCCCCTAAACCCCAAACCCCAAACCCTAGGTGGTTTCAGGTTGATACCAGGGTTGGGACTGGAGGGTTCCCTCAAACTTCAAAGCAAGGCCCCAACGCCGCAAAACCAAGCCTTGCCGAGCTACTAGCAAAAACGAAGCCACAGCAGCCGGATCCGCCCCCCCCTTTCTAAGCCCTATAAGCCCTAAATCCTAAACTCTAAACCGGCAGTGTCGCAGCTGGTGTACAAATGCGACGGACTCCGGAAGCCAAAGTGCCGATCGTTACTGCTATCAGGAGGAGCTGATGACGAGGTGTCGGCGCATGGCCGCACGCTCTGAACTCCCGGGATATATAATGTCGGGCTTAGCGTCGGGTGATGGGACAGTGGGTGTTTTGACTTGCGGTTGGGTTGACAGAGCTACGTCGTTTGTTTGTGTGTTTGTTTGTTGTTTGTAGCTGAAGAACGTAGAGTTGTATCCCCTTCTTGCCCAGGTTCCATGTTCGTTAACATTGTTACTACAGCCTCTGTTACAGTTCTCAAGCACATCATTGTTGTTGTCACCTTTGTGTTGTCTTACCACTCCGATTTGCAGTGCGCCAGGTTTCCTAGTCATGAGCACCACCATATGTTGTCTGTCCGTCTGTCTGCCTGCCTGCCTGTATGTATGTCTGCTTGTATGCATGCATGCATGCGCATCTATGTATACATACACATATCTGTATATACTTCAACATATATATATATATACATACTTACTATTTAGATGTACATATACATACATATATATATATATGATGTGCACATACATATGTATACATATATATACACATGTGTATATATATATATATGTATGTATGTATGTATGTATATATACATACGCACATACACCGCTATTCTTATACATGCACTCACATCTATACCCCTTGTTTTAGAATTTCAGTTGTTCTCTCCCTGACTTTCACGAGAATTCTTTATAGCATTGCCATCACTTCTTGTTTTTGTTGTTGTTGTTACTGCTGGTCTGACTGATGATACTGCCATGATGGTTTTGTTTGCCGACGTTGTGGTCAATATACTGATCATTCCCGGTCGTCCTTTAGCAGTCGCAGTAGGTCCCCGTCTTCGAAAAGAACAAGCAAGAGTACTTCGTCGTCGGGTACGTCATACTACAGCTATATTCTGGAACATTCTGGAACCCAATATAAGGCATAATGCATAACATCATGAGTTATTCAAGCCCCATGTTAGTCGCAAGCCTGGTTCATGGTTAGTGACAGGTCCGGGAATGCACGCTGGCCAAACCCTTCCTTAGGAGTCTTTCGAAAAGTCCAAGGCATAGTACATTAATACTTAAAAGCTGGCAACTACACCGAAGCTCTCCTGGGAAATGAGAGGAATCAGGAGTATCAGTCAACAAACCCTGAACCCCAAACCTTAAACAGTCTACCTTGGGCATGCTTTTCTGGAGATCTAATTTCAAGTGCGTCCGCTGATCCTTTGCAGCATAGGCCCGGAGTCTCAGCGCCCGTGGGGGTGGGCTGGCAGCCGTGGAGACCATGGCGTTGCCGCATGAAAGCGGGGTGGAGGCCAACGAGGGCCGCGGGGCGGGGGAGGGGGGTTACGGTTTAGTTTCTGAGCCTTTCGGGGCATTTATTTGGTAAGTTGGAGTCGCCACTGCGGGCCTGACTCAGTAAACGTTTTGTCTGTGACGATCAAAGGCCGCCAGCTCTGCATCCCACAACCCTCAACTGATTCTCCATACGTGCCTGAGAATCTGCACTTTGAAGACATCGCCGACCTTTACAAGTCCCCGGCCTTTACCATACGCTTCAGCCATTAGAACCCACCTAGACACAGATGTACGTCTGTGTGTGTGAGCGTAAATGGAGGGCTCATATTGCCGCACAGCGCGGAAGATTGTAGAGCTACGGACAAGCAGAGCATGACGGCATTCAGGTTTTGCCCTCACCTCACATGGTGGCGATCATGGGCGCACAGGACACACTGTGTAAGATGGCAATGTTGAGCGTTTGTTCGGAGGAAATGCTCACATGGCAGAGGAGTTTGTGACTGGCTTCGAGAAGAGGCTGGCTTTTCAGCTGCACGACATCAAGCAGAACAGAGGCTGGTCAGGCGAGGGCATCTGGATCACCAAATCTGGCAGCTCATTCACTTCACTCGACGTGATGGCGTTTATGGGCTTGAAGGACATGCTGTGCAGGGCGGCCACAGATTCAACATAGGTTTGGAGGACACGCTGTCACACTTCACCGTAGAGGAGTTTGCGGCTGGCTACAAGAAGACGATGGCTTTCCGAGCAGCGCGGCATCAAGCAGAGAACAGGCTCGTCAGGCGAGGGCATCTGGATTACCAAATCTGGCAGCTCAAGCACTTCACCGATATGGTGGCGTTTACGGACGTGGAGGGCAGGCGGTGCAGCCTTGAACATAGGTTCGAGGACACACTCGCATACGTCACCGTAGATGACCTCTCGGCGACGCGTGCGTGTGTGTCCTCCAAACCTATATGTTCCATGCACGCGGTGCAGGGTGGCCATGTTGATTCACCGTAGAGCAGTTTGCTTCTGGCTTCAAGAAGACGTTGGCTGTCCAGCTGCGCGGAATCAAGCAGAACAGAGGCTCGTCGGGCGAGGGCGTCTGGAGTCTGGATTATCAAACGAAAACGTGGGAACCACTGCAAGTCTCACGGAGAGGGGTGATGCACAGACGACGAGGCTTTCGATCTGATGACCCTGACTCCCCACTATCCTGATTTAGCAGTTTCTGAGCAAGTGAGTGATGCTAGAGCGCTTCATATTTAAGAGTGGAGGTACTACGGCCTTCATGGTATTGTTGAGTTTGATGTCCCGACATCACCTCGATGAAGGTGTTTAGACATCCTGGGTATCTGAACCGTGTGGAGATGGCCTCATCTGATACTAAGGGGAAGATCCTGCACTTGTTAAAGTCCGATATGTGGATCGCATATTGTTTGTTGTTGCTCTGAAACCTTTAATGCTTGCCGTGCATTCTCAGGCATCGTCCATGTGCCATTATTTATTGATTCTGTTGGAGGAACGGGACAGCTTTTCCTTCGCTGGCTCATCCCGTGTCCTCGCGCGAGTCCACACTGGTGAAAGTCAGATCACTGGTCTGCACGAAGCAACTGAATTAGGTGCATCCCAAAACGGGCCGCGTCGCATCAGACTATACGCCCCACGTGTGAGAAATGTAAGTGCGTATATGACCCGTTTGTTCAAGACCTGACCAAAGAACTTTTACACACATGAACTGTTTTGGATACATGTTTGTTTATACGTGTGCAAACATAGTACGATTCTATTAAATATGCATGCACATGTATGCCAACTCTATGTCTCGTGTTTGCGTGTTTATGTTTGTACGCATCTATGTATCCGCGTGTCTCTGTCGATGTCTATGTCCACGTTTGTTTCTATGGTTTGTCTATACATGCAGATGTCAATTTTGCTTCGGGTCACAGCCGAGATTTCGGCAGGTGGCATGCAACCTCCTCGACGCGGAGCAAAGCCCTCCGCAGATGGTGCTTCCACGCTTGATCCGTTGTTCCTTTCAGGCATTTATCTTCATGTGGGCTGATTGTCGCGAGAAGTACTCACAAAAGCGAAGTCGGCATATGCATGATGTTCTGTTGCGGATGAGCAAGTAAAGCACCTTTGGGTTGGGCTAGGCATGATTCATGCACGGCCTGATATTGGACATACTTCCGGTAGCTTCGCAGTGCAAAGTTCAGGTGTAAGGGGTTAATTAGGGTTTAAGGTTTATAGATCTCCATCCAGATCTCCACGGCCGGACTGTCTATGTTTAGGTTGGCAAGACGTCACACCAGTTCCAAGTTTGTGTCAAGAAAGTACGTTCGTCAGCTGCGAGTTCCACAGAACAAGAATGGTGTATGCAAGTTTGGTCACCATCGTTAACTTTGACCATTTTGGTACCGTTTTTTCAGCTGGTCCTGTCCCTGTGCTGTACGCGTTTGAAAGTACTGCTAGTCTATGTTATACTGCTTTATGTGGCTGTGCGTGCGTGATTGTATGCACATACTATGCACACGCCCCGGTATATGAGTGGCTACATATGTGTTGTTGTAGTACATTTTCTCATACACTCGTGTGTATGTATATATGTATACAAGTATACACATGGACATATGTTTATTCGTCTGGATATACTTGTAGCCATACGTCACAAAGCTGAACAGTAATCAATGTATAGATTTGTAGGCAACTTAAAGCGAAGTGGGTATACATCATATCAACTGCATGCTCGTACTTTAAACTTCTTCCAAAGAGCACTTCAACTAGATACATAGCACTATCTGAATCCAAAACCCCAAGCACTGATCAGAAGTGAAGTCGATTCCGCCGTGTCCACTGGCTCGAAGCTTGCGCTGCGGCACTTCACGCGCGATGGGCTCGGTGTGCCCGGCCACACTGTTCCAGGAGCTAAATTCGGGGCCCTAATCTGATGAAACGAGGTTTCCGAGGCTATATTACATTATGACGATTCAGCGGCCATCTCTTCACCATTCATATTCATGGTCAGTGATTTCAACTGAATGGTAGGAGTTCAACGTGCGTAAACAACCAGAAGCAGAGGTGCTGGAGTTCGAAAAGATTGACGTAGGAATGCTACACTGGCATTGCCGACCACCCTGTGTGCTTTCTGTATCGATATGGGCACAAACCGTTAACACTGGCTTTTGATGTGGAGCAAAAGTTGACGCGAAAGCCTCACATGTAAACCATTGTGGTTTCGGTTGATGTGAAAGCTAGCAGCAGGAGTAGCAATTCTACGAGTAGTAGTGCAAGCACCGGTCTTTTTGTTGAAGACGCTCTCGTATTGGAATCTAGAACCAAGAGTCATGGTCCGGGAAGCCCCATAAGCTGCAACCCAAAACCCAGAACCCAAAGTCCTCAAGCATAAGCCCTTGATTCCCAAATACTTCATGCCAGGTGTGCCCAGCCTGTGCCTTGAGTTGCCATAGCGCGGAAACCCAGTAATTTTAGTCTCCCTAAAATTCCAGTGGTTCGAAACCACTGGGTTTCCGTGCCCTAGACTTCGGACCCTTTGCGTCTGAGGTTTGAGGTTCAGAGTTTAGGGTTTAGGCTTGAAGGTTCGGGCGTGAGTGTGGGAAGCAAGCAAGTACAGTTCGTACGCTTAAGTGTAAGCCTTAAGTTCGTCAGTTCTACGCCCAGAAGCCAGCACTGCACCCTACACCCCAAACCCTAGATCCCACACCCCAAAGCCTGAAGCCTATATACCAAAAGCCCGCAGCTTACCCACCCGAACCGGCTAAACTCTAAGCTCTGCACATCCCGAGTGGCTTCACGGCGGTTGCAGCAAGGTTTGGTGTGGTTTTGATCTAACCTCCGGACCAAGATTGCTAGGCTTATGTTGCAGAATATGAAAGAATGTTATCTTTTTGAATACTTCACAATGAGCTGTAATAAAGCCTATATATCACGGTGCAGTGTGTCAGCAGAGAGCCTAGCATAACTAGCAATTGGTAGACGATTGAAGGAAGCAAAGGAATAAGTAAGTACATAGATGCATGTATAGAAGAACCAGTAAACATATGATTACATTTGTGCTTCTTTCTTTGTTTGTGTGTGCGGTTGCAGTGCTAAAGTTGAGGCAACGAGTCTTCAATTTCCCCCTTGTTACTGCTGCTATCATGGTTTGTGTCTTTACTGTCAGCCATAGAACCCTGCGGAACTCCTTCTGGAATGTAGGGGCCTAGATAATTACCAGGAGTATTGTAGGGGTTCCTTACTATAACTATACCCTGTATTATAGAACCCTTATTATAGACTTTGTATAGATGGCACCCTTTAAAGAATAGGGTTATTAAGGCCCCCAAAATTACGAGTCTGTGCTGGATTGTCCGCCCTCCGAGGCACCTGCGGCGAGGGCTCCGCAGGATACATGGTGGGTTTGGGATGAAGTCCATAGCTCTTGTTTAGGGTTTTTCGGGTTTAGGGTTTTTAGGGTTTTTAGGGTTTTTAGGGTCTAAGGTTTAGGGTTTACGGTTTAGGAGTTCAGGATCTGGGGCCTTGAGCTGTTCTGGTGTGGCCTGCATGCATGATGAGCTGGATCCAGATCCTGGATTTCAAGATGTTCTCTAGCTCAAGCTGTGGCAGTGCGCGAGTTGACATGAGATCTGCCAGCCCCGAGATGTGGGGAGGGCTCCCGCTGAATCCTTGCACGGCGCGACGGTTCTGCATGACCGGAGGAGATCTGCCGATGTCTTCTGCAGCTGGCGGGGAAGGTACGCCGTGCGATCGGACTCGCTGGGTCTTGTCACACCCTGGTGTATGGATGTCTGCAACCCTGAAGCTTTTAAATTCCAACTATGAGGGACGACCACAAAGCCAAGCAACCCTCACAGGCGATGAAGCCTTCCTCAACAAGTTCTCGCGGCAGAATGCGGCTTTTGGTGCTGAGGCAAGTGCTGATTCGGTAGTTTATGACATTCGATCAGATTCCACAACCTTACATTACACTCTTTCAATCGTTGACATGAGAAGGGCCTCCCTGATGATCAGCCGTGATGCCACGGCGTTCTTTCTCACGCAGCTACACATCGTCTGTTCTGAACTGTTCCTTGTTGCCACAAGCTCTTCAAGCTGTTCAGAAGAGCTCCACTACCCTTTTGTGAAGGAGATTCCATGGACCTGATTGCATGCGGTCCTGTGTCTTTGACTGGGAACGCAGTCAATTCTGCTATCGACGGTGACGCGATTAAGATTCTTCTGCAGTTGTGGTGCATCGCTCATTGCAGCTCAGTTCTTCACTTCCTGCACACGGAACTGCTCCGAGGGAAGACATGTGGATGCTTCCATTCTCATCAGTCGCAAAGCAATCACAGGGTCGCAAAGCCTCGAAGACGCGCAGGGAGTTGCGTCAGATATCTTGTGAAGGGGCTCGCTGAGCTTGCGTTTTGAAACTACCATAGCGTACTGTGGGATTGTTAATCACTAGTTCCTGATTGTACTTATAGCTTCGTCTACCCCAAAACCTTGTTCTGATCATTAAAGCCCCTACAATTATTGCCCTAAAGGATACAGCCTGAGTGAAGCAGGTCACCATGAAGATGACCAAGATGAAGGCCTTGGTGGTCGGCTGCACTGGCGTCGCCGCAGAGGTGCTGCATATTTCCGGAAAGCTCAATACCCCATGTTCTGAGCCATATGATGGATACAGGTGGAGACCCGTCAGATGATTCAAGCTGTATAAAATACAAACTTTCATATTGCTAGTTTTAGACCTAGAAAGATAGGTGGATAGATAGATAGATGGATTCATCAGCGCCTTCGTTCCTGAACAAAGAGTCGGAATATCCGCAAGATTTGCAAGAAGTACGGTCATGGTTCAGGCTTGAGAGTGTAGAGTTTTGGGTTTAGGGGTATTCCCGTTTGGGGTTGCAGCTTGTATATGACGTTTTCAGTATAGCTCGTCAGAGTTGCACCTAGGTTTTGATTGGTACTGCGCTCGTTAGAATCGCCTAGCTCGTCGGACGTACCAGTCATACAGCCAAGCTGGTCATTCTGAGTGGCCGATCGAGGTAGGATCATGGCGTTGATTCATTCAATGACATGTCTAACAATGGCTTTGCTTAACAGCCCTGCTTAGTCAAAAGAGCGTCCAAGGAGAAGCTGTTAGACTGCCAGGGCCGAAGCAAGTGGGGGTTCATTCAGCATCCCCTTTCGGAGCTCCATAGCAACGTAGCCCTTTACCGGCAATCTCAGCCATCTCCCCAATCACCGCCCGCAGGGTTCTCAGGTCTGGACACCTCCGGCCAAAGTCGTACGCCCTAAACTCTAAACTCTAAACCTCAGCCTGGAAAATCAGAAGATCGTACACCGTAAAGCCCTGAGCGGAAAGCTCTAACTCCGAACTCTTGCCACGCGGGAGATCGTGAAGAACCTCGTTCTGCAGGGCTTGGGGGCTGCCTGGCCCTCAGCAGAGCGAGTCGTTGTTTTTCGGGCCTGGAGTGCGAGGCAGTGACTTGGAGCAAAATTGTGACGACACGCATCTCTGGTGCTTGCAACCTCAGCTTGAACTCCTTGAGTGCGAATGCTGCAGTACAAGGGGCAGGTCGTGCACCCACTAATGAACTTCAACCACACCTCCGGCAAAGGAGCCGAGGTATTCAGCAATACAATGATTGTTCTGGCTTGCAGCGGAATGTTGCTTCAAACTCCAGTGGAGCTTCTTTATCCACTGAAGCCACCGGCATACTACAGGCTCTGCATGAAAGTCATAAGCAGCGGGCTTTCCTCCGGTTGATGCCGAGGTCACGCTGGTCGACAAGAAGCCGGTGCAGATTCAGGAGAAGTCTTCGCTGAAGAGCCTTGCAGTTTCTATCTATTCGGGCACCGATGCGAAGTGAGGCTGAATGCTTTAAGACTTTCTGACCATGATGTGGAAGAACTCAGTGCCGTGCAGGACCTGGGGACGAACTTTTTCTTGTCGGAGGCGGCACACACACTCAACATGCACAACTCAGATGTGTTACCATTCTGGGAAGTCGAGAGGTTCGATCTTTGGGAGCTTGCTCGGATGCGCATCAGTCGAGCAACTACAATGCGAACAGATTTTATTTGACAGCTTGAAGTCTGCCGCTGCCGACAGTTAAGGTACTGCTGGTGTTGCTGTCACCAATCATACCAACGCTAATGCTGCTGCTGTTGCTGCTGCTAGCCGCCGCTACTGGCACTGCTACTGCCACCGCCGCTGTACTACGGCGCTTCGGCTACGACCACCAGGTTTGCAGCAGGCGCATGCTAGCATCGAGAGCAAAAAGTCAAGTAGCACTACGAGCACGAGAACATGGGTGTCTGAAAAAGCTCAGGACAACGCGTCCGAGCCAACGAAGTTGACACACCAGGACCACAGCGACGATACGGGGACCATCACCGCCAGAGGCCGCAAGTCAACAACAGCACAACGGCAGCAGCAACCACAACGACAACTCATGCACAACAACAGCAAACAGCACCCTGTTGGCCACCGTATCAAAAAGAGCGGCGGAATGGCACAAGGAACAGGACCCCCCGCCACCGCCATGAACAACAACACTACCCAACATCCCCACTATCCCCACCACCACACCACCACCGTCGTTGTAGAATAGTGTGGCAATGTGACAGTGCAAGTAGGAGTTGTAGTAGTAATCGCAGTCGTAGTCATGGGGGAAAAATCGTCGTGGAGCTCATGTTGCAGAGGCTGACGTGGGAAAGCCTTTGGCCGTCACGCTCGTTCCCAAGTTCCAGGACGACAAACTGAGCCTTTTCAGATGTGATGCCTGGTTTTGCCCCACTCCCAAAACCTTCAACCTTCTGTCGCAAGATCATTCCCAGGGCGGGGGTTCGAGTGGATCCGGCTTTTGAAGATTCAATGGCTCATCAGTGGCTCACTGCCCCGGCCGATCCCTATTTTATTTATTAGCATCATGCCACCCTCATGAAGGAACGTACACCACTAGGATCCTTACGACCTTACGATATTGACCGAGGAATGTCGGTGCGCGTAATTTCAGAAACCCCCATTTGGCGCCAGTCTCTTAAGTGGATCTTATGTCAAGTAAATAAGAGCAGGATGCCATTTTTCAATCAAACTTAACATCGGTTCGGTTGTAATCCGTAGTATGCTGTAAGGTGCCCCCCAGCCGATGCGCTTGCCGAAACCCGAATATTGCTGTCCCGCTCGTGTCGATATACTGCCAGGAGCTGAACCCCTTCTGCAGCATCCGTACCGAGACGTCCCTGACGCCGGAGGTGCATATAACACATAGTTTGTACAGCACTTAGCTTATCTTTAGACTTAGATATTTATACATACCTTTTTGTGGGACTGCTCTTCTTGGTGCTATATCATGAGCGGAGCTTGCAATCATGAGGGAAATCGACACCTTTCCCAAGCTTGCAACAGCACACTTTGTGTTCTCTTCTACCCCTCCAATGCTTCCACTCAGGGAAGGAACAGGCATAAGCAGGATTTCATCTGACTCCAGCCAGTATTGGTGCGAGGCCTCAAATGCAGGAACGGCTCGACACGATAAAGCACCATAACCACCAAAACCAGAGCTTGGAGTTGTGGTGTTACAGTCATTGTGTTTTCTAAATATTGGTTGATTGATTTCGGAGACGGGAATCGACACTAGAGGTCCTCTGAATCTTGTATCGGCATTATGGATGAGAATTCGGAAGGCACCTTCCTATCTCAAGTGGAGAATATTGGGATGCAGTGCTTTGAGCTCATGGGGTTTAGGGTTTGTTTTGCAAACAGCAGAAGTCTCTCTCGAGGTGGTGCGGCAGCATTCTGTGCTGCTGGTCTGCGAGAGCATGCCCTTGCCGGACCTCTTAAAGCGCTGCCGACGCACTTGGACCCGAATATCGACCCCCAATAGTAGCAAGCCCCAACGTGAAGACCTGGTAGGCTTGAAGGGTTGAGCGAGGGCGTGCGCACTTCCGCTGCCAAATTCTGCTTCGAGGCATTGGGGCTGGAACTGATTGGGTTTGCTTGCCTTTCCGCATGTTGTTTTCTTGGTTTCGGGAGGCTGTAGCTCACAGGGCTATTTTTCAGGTCCATCTGTTTATGCTACTGAAGAGCCCCAGTAGCAAAGCCCGGTACGAACCAGCAGTGCCTGGAATCATCTTGTGCTCATGAGCTGGATGATCGCTTGCGCAGTCTTCCTCGTCCTCGTGTCGTCGGTGAGCATTCGAGAAAGCCAGCACTTGGAGGATCATGGGACTTAGTAACTATGGGGTTATAAGTATCCTATTTGGGGCTATAAGTAAACATAACTATAGTTACCCTATTCATAACCCCAGCTACTAAGTCCCATGATCCTCTAAGCATGCCAGGTGGAACGACTTTTGCCGGACGAATCAGCCCAAGCCCGTGGCCGCCAGACACCTCGGACAGCAGACTCTAGGCAGTTGCACAGGAGACCTTAGGTTCTACGTAGGAGTGTTGAGTGGAGTGCGCTGCAGATTGAAGGGCCTGTAGGCATCCGGGCTCTTGGGGCTTGTAAACATTGTGTGCCGTATTCTGGACGTGAAACTTCTGAGTTCATCTACGTGCGAACCGGCGGCGTCTTCGGAAACGTCTTTGTGGATTTCGGTCCCCAGCATGTGCTGATGGATGCCAACGGACAGGCCTCAGTTCTCGGCGGGCTTCAGATGGACCCTGAGATTATCTGGTGTACTTGAACTTTGTTTGCCATTGTATAAGGCATAATATCATTCTTATGATGCTGAGTTGCACCATGGGATACCTCCACCGTTCCGTGCGGTCCACTGTTCCCCGGAAGGGTTTTCAGCAATGGGGATCTTTTTTGTAAGCCTAAAGGGTCTGGGTTTTGCTTTCACTGAGGTTCGCAGGGCATATAAACAAAGGGCACGAAATCGCTTTCTCATGGGTGGGGCTTGCGTTTGTTTGCGGTTGCCAAGCTGAATAATTACCCGTAGGATTCCCTAGGTTTCCTTCCCAAAACCTGTGCTATGATGTATTCCCAAAACCCTATTCTGATCATCAAGGCCTTGCACTAGTGGAGCTGACCCGGGGGAGTTGCTTGTCAACGAAATCGCGTACTGTTTTTCTTTGGCTCACCTCTCTGCAGCGCGGTTTCTTTGGCCTCCCCCTGCCGCCGTCAGAGGCCAGGGTTGCTGTTTCAGCGCATGTGGACGGGTGGTAGCTTGAATTGTGCACCTTTAGCGCACCTCTGCGTGCTGCGAGAGGTGAACTGAGGCACCATGGCCGCCAGCGCAGAGGCGCGCTGTACCTGTCGTTGTCGGTGTACGGGTTTGGGTTTAGGGCTTACAAGCTGATGAGTCCAAGAAAGCTCTTTTAAATGACGATGACACGAGTCTCTACCTGATCAAGCCTAAACTCTAAACTCGGCCAAATCGCTGCTTCATGAGGTGGCCTTCGTTGCCGCCGCACCAACCCGGGTTACTCCCCTTGCGGCACCAGGCGAGAGGTAGCAACGAGGGACAGTTAGGAATTGTAGGGTCGAGGGTTGAAGGAAATCCGAAGTCGTCTCTAAGCACGAAACCCTAACCTGTACGCCCTAAGCCCTCATCTCTAGACCCTAAATCCGACAGTAAGCTTACTTATACTAGCCCTCCTGGAAGTTGCAAGAACGGCACACGACATACTAGTCCCCCTTGAAGGGCCCTGTGAGGTTTCGCTGAAGGCTCTGGGCTCTTCGAGTCTTCGTGTTGGTAACCTGTCCAGCCGCCAGAGCTGAGGGTTCAGGATATTGATATGGCAGTTTCCGAAAATTAGGGGTACCTAATTTTGGGGTCCTAAAAAAGGATCCTACTACTTAGAGTGCCATATTAGTGTCCTCTATTTTCGGAAACACCCATATGCTTGGAGGATCAAGGGCCTTAGAAAGTCTAATTGGGCAAGTAGTTCTGACTATACTCACCTTCTTGAGATCCCTAGGTACTAAGTCGCCCGACCCTCCAAGTGGGGCTTAGTAGCCTTTTGTATAGGTGTTCGGAATATTGTTTGATCGTTTTCCGTGACAGCCCTTATATGCATTGGTAGAGATAACGTGCAGAATCTGTATATGTATATACATACACATTTACACAATTTTGATATACGGTATACGGATAGATAGAAAGTACACCAGTACACCTGCACATGTTTGTGATCATATTTATTTACACTATGTTTATGTATTCATACTTATACACACACACACACACAGACAACTTTACACAAGCGTATTTGTGTTTTCACTCTGCGCAATGGACTCCGCAGCCTTTCTAATCTGCAAGGCTGCTGTTGACGGTCTGTTTCTTTTCCGCATTGGTACCCCGCGGCTCTGTAAGTTTTCTTTGCGGATGATTTTGTTTGAGGCTTTGGAGCGCAATCTCGGTTCCATCGAAGATGTTGTGTGTGCTTCGATACTGAGGCCGTGGTCGAAGCTACCCTATCGAGATTAGACCATTTTGATTACGCCTCTGTTTGTCTGTATGCACAAATGAACTGCATGCAGCCACAGGTATTGCAATCTTACTGCCGTACTAGTAATTACGAATGGCCGAGTAGTGTTGTTGCCATTACCATTTACACAGCACTGCAGTTCCAGGAGGCAGCCAGCGAGCGCAGCCGAGCGGGCTGCGAGCACAGGCACCCGAACATGCCAGAGCGATCGTGGAAGGTTTAAGTTTTCTTACCTTAGGTTAGTAGGGAATGGAGGAATGGGGTACAATTATATCTCCTCTTACTACCACTAACCAAAGGTAAGATTTTTGGTGCCGGGTTTGGCGATCGTAGGCGTGGCGTGTAAGACATAGAAACACAATTCACTGTTGCGGCAGCAGTAGGCGCAGTCGCAGCACCAGCAATGATGCTAGTACTGTATTAGTACGAAGAACAGCTATGGGCTACAGGTGCTTGGCATTCTGCTGGCTGAAAGTGTTTAGTTGCACGTGTGATGTAGTATGCCAGGTATTTATCAACAGACACACACACACACACGCACACACGTGCATGTGTACATACATGCAAAAATACATATGTACGTAAATGCATATGCATTCGTATCCAAACAAACACAAGTACATGCATAGACACATACAAGCAAACATACAAACCTACGTGCATGTGCGTACGAACTTGAATACATCTGTGTCGGAATCTGCATTCATCGCCCTTGCTGCAGGAATGAACCCAGGTAGGTTGATCATGCCTTCACTGTGCTCCGTGCTCTGCGCTCCCAAACCTTTCTCAGGTTCCACACTTGGAGGATCATGGGACTTAGTAAGTAAGGTTATAAGTACTCTAATTGGGGCTACAAGTAATTATAAGTATAGTTACCTTACCTATAACCCAAGTTACTCAGCCCCATGATCCTTTAAGCAAGACCGAATCCTCACCTGAAAAAGGCGCCCGCGGCCTTGACGCCGGCGGCCGCGGCCCTCGCAGGCAGGAGTCTCAGGGAGAGAGCTTGGTGAATGCTGGGAGGTCGCTGTGATAGATCAGACCGGTACTCTTCTTGATTTTTCAGGGAGTGCCGATGCCGCCCACCTGCGATTTGTGACCCCGTTGTGTTTGTGTCTGCCACCCGAATACTAGGTTTACGAGGGGTAGTAGTAGCAGCAGCCGTTCTGACAAGCGCACGACCATATCAAGGGCTACAGTGCAAACAAGCACAGCAACACGTGAGTGAGTAGCAACACAGTTGAGAGTAGCAACATTCCGTCACGGGAATGGTCCTGGTGGCAACGGTATAGGTACTGTAGTCGTGTTGCATGAGTACAGCAGCAGCAGTCGTCGTCCGTGTTGTAATGGCCATAGCAGCAGCGGCAGCAAGCAGCTGCAGAAGCAGTCGCAGTCGCGGTCCTAGTCGCAATGCAAGTCGCAGTCCTCATTCGTAGTCGCCGTGTCTTACCGTACAGGGCTACGACATTGTCTTCGTCGCCGTCGTCAGTTGTAGTCGTCTTCGGTTCACAGTCGAGTCGAAGTCCCAATCCGAGTCGAAGTCCCAGCCGTAGCCGAAGTCGTAGTAGGACGAGAAGGAGGCGCAGAGGTTGGTAGCAGCAGTGGCAAAGAGGTTCCCTACTACAGGCTTTACAGTAGATAAGAACTTGGGGGTTTTCATGTAAGCTCCGTAGACCCTATAACCCTAAACGCTCAAGAACGTTTTTTTTTAAAGGGGCCGCAGCCGCCCTGCGCGGACGCCGGGCGCGGCGTGCAGCGCGGCTGGAGCGAAAGGCCCGGAAGTAGAAGCCCGAGGTTTGCAGGCCATATTCGAGGGTTTAGATAGATGGTTATCCGACAGGGGACAAGGCCGTTAGTGCCCTGGGAGTCTTGGAGGTTTTGATCTAGCTCTAGGAAGTAAGTAGGTCGTGTGCAAGAACGAGTCTCAGTCCAGAGGGGCAATGACTCGTGTTCCCTCAAAGGTTCTTTTTCTTCGCAAGTGTGCTCGAGGGATAAGGGCTGTAAGAGATTGTAAAAAGCTCGGATTTGTATTAAGAGAGGGCGGAGAGGTGTGCGGTGGCCATGCAAACGTGTTGTCATGTAGCTTCAGCGTCGAATGTGCAGGGCTGTGAGTGGACTCTGGCCAGGCCTTTGGAAAGTTTCTGGGCAACATCAAGTTCCCATGGGACAATGACAAGGATGACAAGGCGGAGGCCGCGCCGTGTTTGGCCTCCCTGCTCATGCCCCAGTATTTGTGAAAATGCGGCTTGCTGGCGGGGTCATGTGCCAGTGATGGGTACGCTGGGACCTGCCTGTAATATAGTAGTAGTCGTAGCAGCAGCAGCAGTAGCAGCAGTAGCAGTAGGAGTAGCAACAGGAGCAGCCGCCGCAGCAAGAGTAGTAGTAGGAGGACGAGCAGGATTCTGCATCCCACTCCTCCTCGCGACTCCTCCTACAGCTCCGGCTACTGCTACTGCTACAGCTACGACGACGACGACGACTGCCACTGCTACTGCTACTGCTACTGCTACTGCTACTACTACTACTACTACTACTACTACTACTACTACTACTATTACTACTACTACTACTACTACTACTACTACTACTACTACTACTACTACTACTGCTACTACTACTACTACTACTACTGCCACTACCACTATGACAAACGTCACTAGTAAGGAAATCACTATCAGAATCTTGAACATGCCGTTCACGCTCATCAAAGAAGGCTTTTGCCGGACTAACGCCGGTGACGATCAATCGGTCACACGCATCATCATGGCGTTACATCAGCTGTGTAGTTCTCCCTTGTGTATGTCTTAGTCTTCATGTTTGTCCTCGGGATACCTTGTCGAACCTGTGTACCGATCGCTTGCTGTGGTTGCAACGAACACAAAGCATAGTCTTTGCTGCAGCCACCTTCCTGCTCGTTCTAAATAGATCATGTGCCATCGTCGGTACAATCGCAGGAAGCGAGCACAGTGCGAATCGGACCATGTTTGTTTAGATGGTGCCGCCTTTGTTCACGCCTTCGCTTGTCGCTGCAGTCCTCCAGTGGGGCCGAGAAGGGGAAGCCCTCCACGACCTGGAAGGAGCTACTGCTCCTCAAGGCGGGACGACTTCAGGAGGTTACGGAGAAGATTCAATCTGAGTTCAGATAGGACATGTGCCGTAGCTATGCTACTTACTACTTGCTGTGCCCATTTCGGCCGAAAGTGTCCGGCCATGTGCATGCGACTGCAGGACTTGGGGCAAAGCTCCTTCGACAAGGTGACGCCAATGCCAATCCAGCAGTGAAGATTGTTGTGCACTAGATCTAGGAGACCACATGGCTTCTGCTTGTGCCGTCAGTTGTGCAATCCTCGACTCTTGCCGTGCAACCCCAGGGCAAATGCGGACTGGATACCCGCTGAAGGGGGAGTCTTCTCAGCAAAGCAATTGCATGCTTCGGGCTAGGGCGCGGTTGCCCCGTCATGAAAACCTAAATAGACAAGGGTCAAGTCATGATGTCCGAGGTTTCCGAAGTCCAGAGATGTAGAAGCCCCAGAGCCCGCGGGGTCGGCGAGAAGGCCCTGCAAGTGAACCTCGACAACAGCATCTACGGCAGTTTCGCAGAGATCGGTGCTGGCCAGGAGGTGCCAAGCATAGTCTTCGGTTCAGGGTGCCTCAAACGGCAATGGAGTACCGGGACAAGAAACGTATCGACAGGCAAGGTAGTATTAATCTATGAACAGTACCATTCAAGCACAGAAGGCCGCCCCTTCTTGTTGGGGCCCCTTTTGCATCCTGAGATCTTGATCATTCGCCTTGCGACGGTTATGTACTTATGTACACTTACTTGATGCAGTTGTGATGCCGGCACTTCAGCTGACACTGACATGAAGACACTAGCGCTTTGGAGATTGAGGTATCTGCACTCTGCAGGAACAGATGCATCCGTGGACCATCCTACGCCCCTTAGCCCTTAAGCCTTTAACCCCTCAAATCCGAAACTCTGCACTAAGCCCTTATATGACCCTGATAGAGCGACCGGTCTAGTAATCCCTATACTAAACTATACTCCCTCTATTAACCTATATGGAAATCCGTCCAAGAACACTCAGAGTAAACCGTACGCATAAACCCCAATTTCTAAACCGTACTGGAGTTCCTTGAAGCTTCGCAGGTCTCTCGAACCTTCCTCACGGCTGGCGCGGCCGCAGGAACTGCCGGGGCCCTTGCCATGGCTTCTTGTGATTCTTCGTCTTATCGTTTCTTGCGATTGCTATCTCCCTGATGGTTTTGTCACTTCTTCCGAACTTCTTCTAGTATGATCATCAACTGCTTCTCACTCAGCCGAAGCTAAACTTTTGAACTTTTGGGGCCAATGTTAAAATTATAGATAATACTATATACAAATTTTACCCGCAAGGGCTCATAAGAGTGGATGGACGGCTTATTATTTTGATAAGAGTGGAAGGACGGCTTAAAATATATTTGGTATAGTCTGAACGTGAACCGCCCACTTGTCTTCATGGCTCATTTGCAGGACAGCGTAGCTGAGACTTATCAGCCATGGTGACAGACAAGCGGGCTAGTTCCGCTTGAGCGGGTTAGTTCCGCTAGAGCGGCTTAGTTCCGCTAAAGGCGGGTTAGTTCCGTCTAGAGCGGGTTAGTTCCGCTAAAGGCGGGTTAGTTCCGCCGGGCAAAGCTAGCTTTACCAGGCGGGTTAGTTCCGCCAGGGCGGGTTAGTTCCGCTTAATCCAGGGCGAGCTAGTTCCGCCCTGGCAAGGCTAGCTTTTCCAGGGCGGGTTAGTTCCGCCAGGGCGGGTTAGTTCCGCCAAGGAAAGTTATGTGGGCGGTGATCTGTTGGGTCTGAGGAATCCAAGCGAGGGCACCCTGGCCACGATTCTTTCGTTGGTCTGGGGATTGACGAAGACTCCAAGGACAAAGCTGAAGCTGCGGCTGCTGAGTGGCTGCGTGCCCAGGGGCAAGGCACGGAGAAGGCAGCAAAGGCCAAGAAAAAGACAATTGCAAGACAACTCACAGACAGCTATGGGACAACTCGATGACAACTCGTTAGTTGTCTGTGGGTTGTCTTCGAGTTGTCTGCGAGTTGTCTTCGAGTTGTCTGCGAGTTGTCTTCGAGTTGTCTGCGAGTTGTCTTCGAGTTGTCTGCGAGTTGTTTTCGAGTTGTCTTGTAGTTGTCCGCCGTTTGTCCGCGCCTTAATTGCAAGACAACTCACAGACAGCTATGGGACAACTCGATGACAACTCGTTAGTTGTCTGTGGGTTGTCTTCGAGTTGTCTGCGAGTTGTCTTCGAGTTGTCTTGTAGTTGTCCGCCGTTTGTCCGCGCCTTTTTCTAAAAGAGCAAAGATATCTGCAGATAACTCGAAGACAATTGCAAGACAACTCACAGACAGCTATGGGACAACTCTATGACAACTCGTTAGTTGTCTGTGGGTTGTCTTCGAGTTGTCTGCGAGTTGTCTTCGAGTTGTCTGCGAGTTGTCTGCGAGTTGTCTTCGAGTTGTCTTGTAGCGGGAAGGCAAAAGAGTTGCTGGGTGCTTAGTTATTTCCAGCCCAGCAATTGCAGCCTGGCCTCACGAACAGTCGTTGCGGCGTTCAATTCCAGGTCTCGAAAGACAGCCTCCGTGATTGTCTCCGACATGTACTTGAAGAAGAAAGGTCATCAGAGGGACCTTATTCGCAAAGGCAAGCGAGTGTCTGCATCGAAGTTCATATCTTTGTGCCAGACTCCCAGACGAGGATTCTGCTGTGCGCGGCTGCAAGAGCTTGCTGAACTCAGGCACTTTTTGGACGTCCTGAGGTGTCCAATTCCATGCAGGGATTAGGCTCGCGCATTGCCGCGCGCATTAACATATACGACTATTACATTCAGATCAGAATTTCCGCGAATCCGTGGTCCAGGCGCCTTCCGCGCAACTTCGTGCTGATGCTGAGTCTAGCTTTGCACGGCATCGGAATGCGGCTGTGCGCCAAAAGTTCAAGCCGTGACTGAACGCACAAGGGATGCGGTTTTTTCTGCTGGCCCTTGTGCGTCGGAGACCGGTCGCCAACGCACAAGGCCTCGATTTCGTGCTGCGGGAGACAGGTCTGGCGAAAAGTTCGTTGCGCGTTCAAGGGCCGTCCTCTCTCCCGCAGCACGAAATCGAGGCCTTGTGCGTTGGCGACCGGTCTCCAACGCACAAGGGGCCCCGGCGTTCTCTGGCTTTGTTGTGCGTTCTGTCCGTGTCTTTAAACTTTTCTGCCGCATTTCCGTGTCCGGAGCTGGGCCCGAGACCGGATTCTTTGGTTTGATTGGCCTTTCCGAGCATGGCTGCTGCCGGCCAGTCGGTGGTGCTGACCATCTTCACGGGCGCCGTGGATCCCCTGGTGCTTGCCGTGAAGAAGGAAAAGCTCAGAGCGATCGTTCTGTCCTGCCCGATGCAGAATCTGACAGAAGTTCCGGTGCCCGCGCTTCGCGCCTTCTGAAGCACATCCGTGCGAAGCCTGGCTGCAAAACGACCACGTGTCTCGACTGACTCCTGAAACAATCCGGGCAGAACCAAGGAAGATAACGGATGCAAGGCAGTGTGCAGTGGAAATCCTGGACAATGGCCTGGAACAGGGACTGGACAAGACTGCTCAGGAGGTCACGCTGAAGCTGCTGTGGAAGCAGGACAAGGATGTGCCGTATGCGACCGCATCCCGCTGGGTGTCTCGATGCCTTGCTGACTACTCAGGCGGAAGCAGTTTGCACTGGGGCTTAGAGCCTGAGCCGACGGGCCTGGGCGGTTCTCAACCCGGTGCGCAGGTTGGGCCGATACCCTCGCCAAGTGAAGCAAAAGCTCCTGACATCCAATCGCATCTCGTTCGACAGGTGAAATTGTTGCAAAGGCAACCACTTGAAGGGTACCAAGGCGGTGGCAAACTTGGTGAAGGAAGTTTCGGCCTTGTTGTGAGAGCGAAACGAGCAACCGATAATGATGATGTTGCCATCAAGCTCTTGAAAGACGATTTGGAAGCTTTTCAGGAGGTGGTTTTCGCCACCCAGCTTCAAGATCATCCCAACATCGTGCAGCTTCTGGATGCTGGCATTTGGATGGACAAATCGGCCACTGTGTGGGAACTGGCCTGCAGTTCCGTCCATATGGAGATCGAAAAAACAGGACAACTCCAACGCAACGTCCTTGATTCGGTGGCTTCTTGTGTCACCCAGGGGTTGGCTTTCATGCATTGTTTAGACATTGCCCACCGAGACTTGTCGACTAATAATTTGTTGCTTTTTCCTGAGGTCGTGGCCAAAATTGGAGATTTGGGCGGCTGCGCATGCTTGCGGCCAGGCATGACATCTGGTCTACGGACTTTCGGCCAATGCACGACTTTGCCTTATCGGGCGCCTGAAATCTTGTTTGGGGATGCCTGGCACGTCCGTGTGGATATTTGGGCTTTCGGATGCTGCTTCATGGAGATGTACAAGGGCAGTAAGTTCTTTGCTGTGACCAGCAAATTGGAGCTGCAGTTCCACATCTTGCGCCTTCTCGGTAGCAAGGACATTGCGATCAGTCTGACATGAAATGTATAATAATATCTTTTGGTTTTTTGGCCTGCATCCAGTTTGACTAGAGTTTTCTGATTCCAGGACACAGGTCTGGATCATCTGCCGCAGTGGCCGAGCCGTCCCGCCAAAACCAAGCGGCCCGCCGATCCCTTTGGCTGCGATGGCGAAATGCTGAGTCTTGTCCAGGCATGCATAGCATATCCTTCCAGCCGCCTCGCGAGCGGAACCGCGCTCAATGACCATCCTTACTTCCGAGAAAAGAGCTGTCTGCTTTGAATATAATATTATGCCGTCCATCCACTTGTTTAAAACTGAATGAGCCAAACCAACATAATATCTATAAGTACGGGATGTCGGGTCACCATTCAATCGTACTTTCTTCTTGACTCCGGGCTTGCCCTTGGCTCTACATGGACTATTCAGGTCAAGGTTCTTGGGTCTTACCATGGGTGTGAAATGTTCGGCTGGGGAGTATACTCAAAATTCTTGGGTTTATAAATTAGATATGGCCGTCCATCCACAATATTATATGCATGATTGTGATTATATATGTATTTCTGGTTAAAAAGTTTAAACTTTTCCTGTGTGAAAAACCAGCTGAGTGAGGCTTTAGTTACTTTAGTTAAGTGGTTGTTACATTTCAACATCCTGACCAGTGTTTGTAGTGTAGACATTGCCAGCACACTTGTTGTCTAGGACCTTTGAGTGTATACGTAGCGTTTAGGGTTTCTGTGACGGCCATCAACATTATCGATCTGGCTGTCAGCACCTCTCTGCCAAGCTTCGAGAGGGAGAAGGAGGGTCAAAGCATGATGGCTTTTTTGCTGCAGGACGCCAGAACACTTATAGTAGCCTTATAGTAAGCCTTTTAAGGATCCCTTTAAAGGTAAAGCCCAGCATAAACTCCAAACTCCCAGGGTTGATGAGTCTGAGCCCAGTGGCAGATCCGGGAGGTGTCAAAGCCAAGGCCACAAGCCCTAAGCACCTGCACCCACGAACCCTGGTGTACCATTCCTATCATTAGAGTATAGTATACTTCGTATGAATAAAGTATACTATGAATATGGTATAGCATGAATAAATGTAGTATAGTATGAACATAGTATAGTATGATCAGAGTATAGTATTAATATAGTATCGTCTTATTCTAGATTTTAGGTGGCCCTGATTCTCTTGACTCATGAACCCCGAACCGCCCTGAGACTCCACAGGTCGCTCGTTCTTTGTCGGCCTACGACATGCAGCGCCTTGCCTAAACTGGCCTTGTGCCTTTTGGAGGGCCCTTTTGGGCGGGGTGCTTCGGCTTTCAATGTAACACGTGCATACCTTCACAAAGAAACTCCATACCACAGACATGCACACCTCCATAGGCGCCTACATACCCACAGACATAACTACATACTTGCTGACATACTTATAGACATACATACACTTACGAACGTTTCTGCAGGCATGCAGACTCCGACAATCATGTGTACACGTAGGGTACGTTGCACAACTGTATTCATTATTCGCCATTTACAAATGCAGTTACATGCACTGTAGTGCACCACATGCGGGCTCGTTTGTTCCTCGAAGACCCTTTGAAGCCTAATATAGGGGCCTTGATGAATGATTACCTATGCTATTTGGAGGGTTCCTTATTACAGTTATGGCCCCTACTGTAAACTCCCAGGATCTCTGATGTGACCTATGGCAAAGCTGCCCGCTACGTGACGAAGGAGTTTGCTTCGAAGGGTCTGCGCGCAAGTGAGGTAGGCGCTTGATGGTTGTGCGGATGCAGGGAAGATGAATGCTTGTTGGATTGGATCTTTTTTTATAGATTCTAGATGGCTTGGGTTCTGAATTCGCAAGAGGATCGAGGCTTCTTGCAGTCAGAGTTTTAACAAACTTTGTCGGCAGAGAGCGTTTGAGCTGGTAGGAAGGCAGGATTCCGCCTCGTGTTTGGCGCGCCTCTGTGAAGTTTGTCCTTTGACCTCTCCACCCTGCCCAGGGCGGGGACTGCAAATTAATATATGACTTGTTACTGATCCAATGCTGGCTGAGATACTGATGCTGGTGGTGGGGTGGTGGGGCGCAAAGGGCCGAAAATTGAAACCATAGACTCGAGCTGCCATTTCAGGAGCGACTGGGGCAGATGCTTCAGACGGAGTACGACACTTTGGAGGCAGTGGTTGTTTGTGAAAGAATAGCAGTGTTTGAGATGCATTTCTTTGTCGATGCCGTCATGATTTCGCATAAGTGCTTGTGATGGATACCGCACATTCGGACGCGGAGCATTCTGAAGAGGCTTCAGCTGGTCTGTCCGAAGCTGCAGCTTGAGTGTATTGCAGCTTACTCTGCATCTACAAGGGTGATGGCGACCTCCAATTTTGCTGCGACTTTGTAAGCGTTGCTACGGCTGCTTCGCAGCACACACGGCCATGTACGACATCTACTCGGCGCGACATGCAGATCAACCACGACGCTGACTACTTTAAAGCGATGTTGCTATGCAAGTGCACGAGTCGGGACGGACGTAGCAGCGACAGTCTCGAGTAGCGCTGCTTCCTCGCTGTAGCAGCTTCAAGTGCCAGCAGTTTTTCCTTTGGCCGGTCAGGCCAGCATTCGGGACGAGCCCTGGCTGCAGTCTACCCGGATTGTGGTTTTGCGAATCCGGGAGCCCTAAGGATCTAGCAGTCACTGGTCAAGTAGTGTCATTCCTGTGCAGTCGTGTGAAGCAACAGAGCATGTAGCTTGCCTCGATGTGGCCCAGCAGGCACCTGGCCTCAATCACTTGAAGCCGCATGCCCGACAAAACCCAGGCCCGATTCAGTGGCCCTCCCACTAGCTGTCACTAGCAGACCATTGAAACTCGTGAGATCCCTCCTAAGCCCCTGAGACCCCCTCAACCTAGTAGTAGAGTAGGTAACCTTTATCCTTTTTTTGGGTAGTATAGTCCCCTAGATAATCCCTACATCACCAGAAAGGTTAACCTTTAGTTCCCCATGATACCCGACAAGTAGGTATAAACCCTAAACCCCTCATAGAACCCTTATAGGAACCCTTATAGGAGCCCTTATTCCATGATACCCGACAAGTAGGTCAAGTCACGTAACCAGAGGAGCGGGGCCCCTCCACGCGGTTCTTCGCCTTGGCCACCACGCTGGCAGCGAAGGTTCCGAAGCAGAAGGTATCAACCCAAAGGGTCCAAAGTACCTGTATAGTATAGTAGAATGAGAACCCACAGGGTCCTAAATGTACCGATATAGTAGAATGTAGGGTATTCATGTTAGGAATTACTATAATGACTTAGGGAAATATCCCCCATAACAGTACATAGGACCCTTCGGGGAAGGTATCAGCACTGCCTGTAAAGTATGCAGAGATGACGCAATAGAAGTGATCGTCTTCGATATTTGTAGATCACCATATCATCCCGCGAATGTTCCGCGGTTTGGGAAAGCGAAACGCTGGGTGTTTGGGATGTTGTTGACGCAGTGCTGCCTCTGTCCGATTGTCGTTCAACTGTCTGAATCGGCTATATTGTTTGTCCAGACGATCCTGAACGTGCTCGTCTCGATTGGCCCGCGTCAGAAGCCATCATCCAGAGCGGTCTTCGTGTTGTGGCTGTTTCAGTTGCTGTCTGGAACTGCTGTCGTAGTCGTCGTCTTTGACGTAATGTAAGAAGAACGGTTGCGGCAAGCAGTTGCACGCATATCCATTCTCAAGCCATCCTCCTACCCTTTCTCAGCCTGCAGGCATACATGTCGGACCGAGAGTGCGAAGGATGGGTGGGCATTACCTACCAGCACAAGGCTTCCCAGCGGATGCAGGAAGTCGAAACCCTTCGTAAGCCTTCCTGAAGCAATTCCTTGCATTCCTTGCAACGTGCCGTCGTGGATTCGCTTCCACAGGGACAATGCGGGGCCTTACAACCTTCAGCCCGCAAGTAACCACATCCTAAACACGGAAAATCTGAGCCTTCTGCCAAGCCACGAGCCCTGCAGAGCCAGACCTCCCAGCCTAAACCCTGGAACCCACATAGCCTTTTGGGCACCTTCTCTATTTAGCGACGCAGGCCGGAGCAAAGCCCAGCACTGCCGAATCCTAAGAGCATCGACCTGGGCTGGGTCTAGAATATACGGTGTATACTGTTTAGGGCTTTAGCGCTTTGGGGTCTATAAAGGGTTCAAGGTTTCAAGGTCTCAGGGTTCAGGGTTTAGGGGGTATTGGAGATTGTGGAAAGCCGTCGGGTTGTGACTGTCCTCGTCGTGCGGCGTGCCTCCATATCGTCTAGCTGTTGTGGTCAACATTGCAGCCCATGTGCGCAGGCCATCGTAGAAGAAGTAGTACAAGAAGCAGCAGTAGTCGGCGTTTCAATCCCTGCACTGCTACAGTATAGAAGCACATAAGCAGCAGTAGTAGTAGAAGTAGAGGAAGAAGTAGTAGAAGTTGAAGCAGTTGCAGGAGCAGGCAGGAGTAGGAGTCGGAGGAGGAGGAGGAGTCGGAGGAGGAGGAGGAGGAGGAGGAGGCAGAAGAGGAAGATTGGAAGTAGCAGTGGCAGCAGACATACTCGAAGCTTGCCTTGCCTTTGTTTCAGTGGCGTGGGTACGAATTCTTTCCCGATCGGTTTTGTCCGTGTTTGACAGGCCTGGTCCGAGGTTTCCCAGTTTGGAGATGGAAGCTGCCTAGTCTGAAATGGATTTGTCAGACGACAAGGTGAGAACCAATATAGAGCCCAAAGTGTAGAGGAGTCCCAAATCCAGGAAAGCTCTCGAAATCCTTGTGCTCAACATAACCTTTGTTTCTGTTGCTGTAAATGCCTGTGGTATTTCCACGGCACAGGCTAGACCCATCCCCCCAGCCTTATGATCTAAGTCACGTATACTATACTCCCTGCCCGGCACACCTCTGGCTGAAGGCTTGTGTTTTACCTCCATAAACATCCTCAAGGTCCAGCTTCATGTGCGCATGTGCGACGACACGGCAAAGGCTCAGGGTGAAGCCATCGGAATTCTAGGCGGGGCGTGATTTGGTCCCTTTTTCGTGATCTTGTAAAGGATCCTAGTATTCAGGGTCTATATTGTATATGCGTGCAGAACGGCTCCAGGTGCGATGTGCTAGTGAGGAGAAATGTGCCAGTGCGCATACCCGGCCGCGGCCTGCGGTTTTCTGGCAAACCTCCTTCACAACTGGTGGTACCAACAAGGAGAAGAGTTGCCAACAAGCGATGTTCAGTCTCTCGAGATACGTCGCCGTAGAGTCTTCAATGGTGACCGAACCGGCCGGTTGTAATATAGAGGTCTGACTAATTGGTTGCCAGTGTTCTTCAATACTCAAATTTCCCTGAACATTGATTAGCTGACGATGGTGAAACATAACATGAACTTCAATCCACTCTGTCAGGCACGAACCTGGTCTACCTTTGCAACTTCGCTCGGGAGCGCTCTCAATTTGGCTTCTGCTTCTGCAGTTTTGAGTTCAGGGTTTCGGGGTTGAGGGTTTAGGATTTATATTTCTGGTTTTAGGGTTTAGGGTTTATAATACATGATCTTCAGACGCTTGCCGGGGTGGTTTGCGTCGGGAACGGAGTGTGTTTCGAGCTTTCCCGAACCGACAGGACGAGCACAGTGTTGCTTGATTGCTTGATTGCTTGATTGATCGATGGATGAATGGATGGATGGATGGATTGATGATGATGTGGCTGCTGACGAAGACGATGATGTCGGTGACACTGATGATGACGATGATGAAACATGATGATGAATATGGTAAATGACGATGATGATGTATTGCTCTTGATGATGTCTACAAGAGTGCTGCTGCTGCTGCTGCTGCTTCTGCTTCTGCTTCTGCTTCTGCTGGTGATGTCGTGTTTGGCAGTCCTCTCATTGTCTGTGATTGTGCCCATGTGGTTTCGGTGACCGTGATGTGACGTCATGATTGTGTAGATGCCGGTGGTGCTTGTGATTGCAATGTTGAGCAAGAGGCCCAAGAAAGGTTGGACCACGAAACCTTGCGAACGTGTTTAACCAGGGTGTTCACCATGATGAATCCCACAAGATCAAGAACGTGAAGCTTTACGGTTAGTACAAGTAATGGGCGCTGTAACCGCCGTCGCTGTCGTCGGCCGAACAGCACTCGCACCGGCTGCTGCAGCAATAGCAGTCTTAATAAGCCCCTAAACCCCAAACCGCAACAAAAAGTAGAGGTCGGAGAATGGTACGTCCTGGTACGTGCTACATTTTAGCAAGGCTAAGGCTGGAGGCTAGCATTAAAGTCTTGGGAGGATCCCGTTGTCATCACATCCTTCCTGCTAGATGCCGTCGAGGCTGGAAGACAGACTTGAGGATGGAGCGCGGATCATTTTAGTGTATTTGTGAGTGTTTAAAGGGCTCGCATACTGAATGTCTACACATGGAGCTTTCTCGCCGATGAGATTGATGCTGAACTTGAGACCGTCATAATCAAGTTCAGCAGGTTGTGTGCGCCCTTAGTCGGAATCGCAAGAAAAGATGCCCACTCGTTATGGGTGGTGGCAAGGAACCCGAAGATCCTCCTGACTGATCCCGAGCACGCAACTTCATGCCACCCGGGATGCCAGAACGAAGCCCGAAGATGCGGACCTGAAGCTGCAAAGACAAAGTAGGCCTAAGCTAAGGGTTCAACATCATCACGAGAACTAAGCCTTCTGAGATCCCAATTAATTATGCTCTTGCTTTCACATCCCAAGGAATCTTGTTTCTTGACGCGGAATCAACAATGTCCTAAGCCCCGATGCCTGAAGCCTGGTAGGAAGGATATCACTCGACTTGCAAACAGGATGGCAGGGTAGCCATAGGCCCAATTCTGTCTGCTTTACTCCCCCAGAAGAACCAGTGACTGTGGTCTTAGTTGGGGCTCAGGCCTATACAAACTATAAAGGCCCCTCTATTAGTGAACCCCTAGGGGCGCTCTCAGGATGGGCGCTTGGAGGTGGACTTCGTTGAGTTCACCGGCCCTGCCTTTCCCGAGGACTGCCTCTTTCTGCGTGTTGAGAACTCAAGGGAAACATATTTTTCCCCAATATGTTTAGTGTAGTGCTTTTAGGGTCTTAAAAAGGGGCTATTCGACCTGGCCTACCACAGAAGCCATGACCCCAAACCCTCAGCTTTCCAGCCTTTCAAACTCGACACGGGGGGCTAGTCCTGCATAGAGTCTAGTGCCCTCAGTGTCCTGGTTCTTGCCATAAACAAGTGTCAGAAGCACTGAAACAGGAGACTTTGGATTACCGGCTGCTAGCGATGAAGATGGCGCCTCCCTCAACAGGGTGGATGGTTGTGGTTTGCCAGGTGCATGGAGGGTTGCTTAACAGGAATCGCCTACCACGGTCTTTACCAGCATCATCTCCGTCATGACTGTCGTAACCATCGCCATCATACGAACATCTCCATGAACAGGAAATGAGTTGAACCATCGACAAGAACGTGCACAAGCAACAAGTTGTCGCAGACTCGTGGGCGAGACATTTAGCACGATCCTGCTCTGGCGGCTGCAGATTTAAACTTCTCAGACTGAAGCACAAATCTTGAATTATCTTGCGAACGCGCCTTGATGTGATATTCGCTCGTGTATTTTTCTTGGAGGTTTCGTTTACTTTTGGGCGGGCAGGCCAGCAGCAAATGAGTGTTCCAAAGGAGTTCAGGAAGCTTCGCATTCAGTCGATCCTGCTTGGATTCCATGCTTTGATGTCGGCAAAGGGTGTTAGAGCGCAAGCGCGAATGAAGCAGAGACGGCAAAGAAGCATTCATGCGCTTAAGTGACAGAGTCGACAGAGGCTTTATTCGTCTTCACAGTGGAGAGTATGTAGCCACAAGAGTACAGCGAGTGTAGGTAGGTAGGTAACTACGTAGGTATAGGTACGTAGGTCGATGGCTTTCCAGGCAGGTATGTGCGTTGATCGAAAGGTCGGTAGGCCGGCAGATAGGTAGGTAGGCAGGTTGGTAGGTATGCATGCATGCATGGGCGGATCGATGTATGCATGCGTGGATGTATGCATGTGTGTATGTAACATGTACGTCTGCAAGTATGTGTACTTGTGTATTTGCTCGTGAGCACAAAATACCATGCCATCAGCTTCTTCCCTCACCGAAGAGCAACGAAATCATCGCAGACTAAGTCCTTGTTTGGAGGTTCATGAGACTTAGAACCCAGGGCGATGAAAAATACAACTATAGTTATAATTACTCATATCCCCAACTTAGGGCACCAATGCCTTACTTACTAAGTCCCAAGATCCTCCAAGCACTCTAAACCCTAAACCCTCATAGCACCACTATAGATCCCTTAAAGTGGCCCTGAAAACCCTGACTGAAGGTGGAGTTCAAGGTGGCAGCATCTGTGCTCCTTCTCTTTGACGAGGCGAAGCAGAGGCCCGGAAGTCAGAAGTCCGCTTGCGACGCGACATGCCGCTGCACCATCCTTTTTTGTCATGGTAGTAGAAACTACCAACGTTATTCAGTAGGGTTCCGGGGTTTTTAAAGATACTAGAATATTATGTATCCCAAAGGCCGATTCTACATGCTTGGGTGCCGATCTCACCTTCTACGACGGGTGTCGTGTTGCGGCACGAGTGGGTGTTGGTGTTGGTCTTGCAATGCTCAGAACGCCGGGGGCCTTTCCAATAGAGCTTCAATGAACATGCTAGCATATAAAATATTGAAGATCCTGCAAATGGTACCTGGGATTCACTGGACGCGTAGTCCCATGGTGCCGAACCTTGTACGTGTGCTTGCCTTTCGAGACCCCTAACTCTCAGCACGAAAGAAGGTACGTGCAGGCCGTGCCCAACAATGCCTTCTACAAGCGTCCGATCGTTGTGCAAAGGCTGCGGAATCCCAAGGGAAGGGTTTTCCGGCTTTGTGTTCAAGAGAGCCGAAAGTTTCCCTGTGCTCCGGACTTGTTCAACACCTTTGGAACTTTGGAGGTGGGGCTTTCGGGCATAGATTTCAGGCTGCTTGCGGTACAGGCTCTCGTGGTTCGGATGTCGGAAGGTTCAGGCTTGGAGGCGCCCCAAATGGGAAGCTGTACGGTGTCCGGCACGTAACGTCTGCTTGGATGACTTCAGGGCTTGATTCGTGTCAGTTCTTTGGCTTCGTGTTGGATTCGTATTTGTTCCCTTGAACTACAATCCCGCTGAAACTGTGTTGAGGTTGACATCAAAGCCGATTGTAGTTATGTTATAGCTGTACGGAAATCATCTAGGCTAAACTCATATCACTGAAGCTTCGTGCAGGAGAGTTGGAACCAGAGTCGTAGCATGCGCAATCTTGGCGGTGTGACAACTCTCTCAGGAAGACATCATTAGCTTTGCTCGTGTTTAGCAGTCATGAGATCAGCTCCAAGATATTCACAACTTATGAACTTATGCTCGTGTTTTTTAATGCAGGTCGCGCTTCCGACCTGTCAGCCCCTCAGTGCTTCCTCGTGAGATCTTTGCATTGAGAGGACTTAGGTGCAGGGCCTACAGAATTCAGGGTTTGGGGAATCTTACACGGTGCAGGGCCTCGCGATTCTAGGCCGTAGGACGTAGTGCCTTGGGCCTGGAGTTCTAGGCTTCAGGGTGCAGGGTTTACTCTAAATCCCTCTCAAAAACTCCCAAAGCAAAAGCACCTTAACGGAGACCTTGAAGGACCCCTTAAAGGACACCTGGAAGGACCTAAGGTGACCCAAGAACCTCAAGCCGAAACTGATCGGACTGCCTCTCAGGTCACCTATGGTCACCGCGAGGTGATCCAGGCACTCCCGGAAACTCGAAAGCTAGGGGATTGGACAGACAGACAGACGGACAGACAGACAGAAAGACAGACAGACGGACAGCCAGACAGATATCTAGATACATATTAACAGATACACAGGTAGATAGATAGATAGATCGGCACATGGATAGATAGATAGGCAGACAGACAGGTGGATAGATACAAAGATAGGTAGATGGATAGTTACATAGGTACATAGATAGATAGATCGATATATAGACAGCAGCAGTTCTATGGCTCCGTTCGTCAAGTTGTGCTGTTACTCCATCAGGCTTCTTTATTAATTAACCTAGGCCTCCCGAGGTGCTTTGGCACCTTATGGAATGCTCTGCAAAGCCTTTCTAAATCACTCTCCAACTCGATGAAACCTTGCCACAGAGTGGCTCTCTATCTATCTCTCTCTATCTCTCTCTCTCTATCTCTCTCTCTCTCTCTCTCTTTCTCTCTCTCTCTCTCTCTCTCTCTCTCTCTCTCTCTCTCTCTCTCTCTCTCTCTCTCTCTCTCTCTCTCTCTCTCTCTCTCTCTCTCTCTCTCTCTCTCTCTCTCTCTACACACACAAATATGAACCCGCCCTAAAACTCGAAACGCTGCACCCCGTATCTCCGTCGATCTTCGCAGCAGAGTCCGACTCAGAGGCCGCAGCGAAGAAACTAAGCAGCGAACTGGGCTCGGACACGAAACCGGTGATGGAGGCCTGTGGGTTTAGGGATATGAGGTTTGGGTTTAGGCTTATAGGGTTTAGGGGTTTAGGGTCAGGATCTTCTTTTTTGTTTCGACTTCCTTGTCTGCTCGCTGCGTCGGATTGCGATGGCTCTTGAGTCTTGGCGGGACACCGACGTCCAAGTGCCTGTTGCCTTCTCGCAGCCTCAGGTTTATCTAAAAGAAGTGTCCGAACAATGCCTACACCACAGAAAAGGCTCATTCAAATCGTCAAGGCCCTTCTATCGGATTCTGTGCTAATTTGAAGACAGCAGCCCGGAAATGTTGGACATGAGTAGGGGGTCGGGATGGGATTCCTCTTTAGGGACGGGGGATGTTGAAATAAATGCAGTGTCGAGCTGGGGTCAGGGTGCTGGGCCGGCCAGAAGCTTGCCGCCCTAAAGCCCTAAAGCATGGCAAACGTTCTGGCTAATCTGCAGGCTCTGTTCTCCCTAAAACCCAAAGCCCCGAATCGAGGCCACCCTAGCAGCCCTAAACCCAGGCCCCAAACCTGCGACTTACAAAACGAACCGCGCCTCGCCTTGCTTTCGGCTCTTGGAAAGCATAATTCCTACTTCTGGCCTCACCTGCACCGCTGGGAGGCGCAGGGTCTGAGGTTGTGGGCTCTTTGCACCTGTGAACCATGCGCTCATCCGAAACTAATGTAGGGGCCTTAATAATTACTTGTACTAACTCTACTATTTTGGGGGGTCCATAATATAAATATAGTGTATTAAGGGCCCCGAAACCCTATTCTAAGCATGAAGGCCCCCCCATAGTATACTATCCTATAGCCAAGTAGCTGAGATGCGTGTCTCAAAAGGCCCCTTTTAAAGCCCACAGTTCTGAGGTACTTGGGACCCCTAAGGAGGGGTCTGGAGGGGGACTTCGGTCTGTGAGGTTTTTGTTGAGGGCCTGGGTGCGCGATTGCCTGACGTCTCGGGTTGGTCAGGGTTCAGGGTTGTAGGTCTTGGAGTTCAAGTTTTACGTTCAGGATCTTAGGACTTAGAGTGTAGGGACTTGGGGGGTTTAGAGAACCCTGTGTCTGCACATTCGAGTTGAGGTCACTGGCTCAAGATTTAGCATGTTGTCGTGCTTCGAGTATGGGGCTGTGTGAGCCGAGCTTGCGGCAGGCTATACTTATCAGCCCAGAGTTGCAAACAGGGCAGCCCCCTATGCACAACCGTCCTCTTCAACCCCCGCATTCGAGTACTTGCGAAGTCTGTTGATCGTCCAGGTCACATACTCGAGTACCACATGGCTTCAGCATGCTCTCACAGCTTGCAGCCTCAACTCTCAAGCCACAACGCTGATCTCAGATCCTCAGTCCGAAACTGCAAAGGCCCTTTGCAGTAAACCGCAGGTCCACCATGTCCGCTGCGGTGGACACTCCGCTTTCAGCCACTGTGTCCTCATTTATGCTACTGGGGTCAAGGGGTGCGTTCTGGGTGCCTCATGAGGGTAGCGGAGTGAGAAAGCCATGCTCCAGTCTGCATAGCAGCCAGTTCACCACACATCTACCGGGCAGAGACAGAATTCGGAGGCACAGCCTTGGCGAGTCACAACATGATCTCCGCGCGAGCCAGTCAAAAAGAAAGCCTTCCAAGCGTGGGTGACAAACCGCAAACTGAGACGGAAGTGCTGCATGTTTCTGTGGAGTATGTATTCACGCATGTACGCACTTGTGAGGTCTGTATGGATGTAACCGGGTATATATGTGCGTATGTATGTATGTATGTATGTATGTATGTATGTGTGTATATAAGAATGTATGTATGTATGTATGTATGTATGTATGTATGTATGTACACATGTATGCTTACATCATCCGTATACAAGCCCTATTCCCAGGACACCGGCAGCAGGGTTGGGATGCTGTCAACCTCCGTGGAGGCCCTTCTGCTTCCACTGCCTTGCAAGGTCTGGGGTTTGCACGGTCCCTGTGTTTTCTGCGAGATCCAAGTCCCACACACTGCAACTCCGGTAGTTTCGCGTCAAGCGCCTTTTCTGTACGGGCCATCAACCTTTCCAAACAAGTCCACCAGTCAGGGCATCCTGGAAGACGAGTTTCAAAGAGGAAGAGGGGTGGAGGCTCTAGGGAGCATTGCGGTAAGGGATGATAATTGGTTTGGCATTAATCAGGCAGGCGGTTTGTGCAATCTGAGGCTGTATACAACAGCCTGGTTGGATGCCCTCGTTAGTTACCATTGATAAGCTTGTTTGGTGTTGGCTTGACAACAATCTGATTGCTTCGCCTGCTGAGTTGAGTCCAGGTTTGCTTTCGCTTGTGTTGAGGCCCCTTAAGAAAATATTATGGAGTTTTGAACAACAAGGGTACTCTTCCTTCCTTAATCTGCTTTCCGAAGCCCTGAGCCAGGAAGGCCATGCCCCCGCGTCGTTCACATCGAGGTAGCTGGGGCAAGAGTTTCTATTTCTGTCACGTCAGGGTCAGGGCTTCGGATCCTGGATGAGATGATTCTGGCTTGATTTGTTTCGCCCGTGTGATTTCGCATTCCGTAGGGTGCGAGGGGGCTGACCATGGCGGGCCAGTTCCAGGTTTATTTGGAAAAAGCTCCTCTCACAGTGTCATCGACCTCCCATGTCGGGATCTGTGTCGGATGGCAACCACATACCTTCCCTGCTGCCAAGAAAGAGAAGACGCCCGACACTTTCTCTTGTGGCCTCCTGTAACCCTGTAGCACAAGCATAGTTTAAGCTCCTGAACATGAACCCCAAGCCTCAGTCTCAGTCCCGAAGCATCAGCCCTCGACCGTTTGCAAGCCCTATAAACCCGGGAAAAAACTCTTGCTAAGTTCTATTCTAATCCCTACAGCACCCCATAAAGCATTCTGGAATCCCAAGGAAGTTTCATAACACTCGTGCCCGCTTCCGTCCTGCCAACAGATCCGAGAAAAAGCCCTTCTTCATGCGATTGCTCATGACAATGGGACCGGGTCTCATGGTCTCTTGGAACGCACTGGAGTGCCCAACGCTTGAGTCACATTGCATCTTGAATAACCCTACAACACCCCATAAACCCACACAAACCCTCCTGAACCCTAAAGCCGAAACCCCTCATAGACCCTGTACAGGAGGGTTCGTGACTTAGTCACGCAATGTCGCAACGACTCACACCGCATGCACTCTTCAAGCCCAGGCCGGCTTTCAGGGCCTGTCAGGATCTGGGGCCTGAACCAGAAGTACTCAGACTATAGCCTAATCTGTCCCACCAAATTTGTATGAATGGTAGTACTGTTGTTAGTAACCGTCCTATTCCTCGCGGTTCCCTAATCTGTTCATGGTACAAGCGCACGGGGATTTGGCTGTTGGTTGGCACAGCTGACGGCACTACCATGTGCTGAGCCAAGGTTTGTTTCGCAGATACAGATGGCTCCTGTCTCATCACTGCTGCAGATTCTGGATCCGAGTGGAGATATAAGTGGCTCGGACACTCGAGCGCGACTTTCCGCAGGAGTGGGGCTTCGACCAAGTTGAGCATGCCAGAAGATTTGGAAGAAACTCAGCACACAGCGTCTCGCTTCATTACTATTATTTTAACCTCGTTGTTACTATCAGCTTTCCTGCTATTATTCTTGTGCTATCATTATCATCTCCATTACTACTACTACCACTACTACTACTACTACTACTACTACTACTACTACTACTACTACTACTACTACTACTACTACTACTGCTACCTGCTACCTGCTACCTGCTACCGGCTACCTGCTACCTGCTACCTGCTACCTGCTACCTGCTACTCGCTGCTGCTGCTGATGCTACTACTACTACGACTACTACTACCACCACGACCATTATGAGCATAAGGATGATTTGTGATTATTGCTGCCATGACCATTGCAAGCAAATCCAAGGCTGCACTTCACAGGATGATGACACGTGAATGTTTGCTTGAACTCCGGCGGGTGTAAACAGTAACATGGTTTTGCTATTGTGTATGCTTTCTTGCATCTGTATATACGTATATATATATATATATGTATATGTATATATACATATATATATATACACACATTTTGGTGGTTCAAGAGGGGATCATGGACTCCCAAGGTTTATATAGGGTTTAGGTTTCAAGTTATAGGTTATAAGGTTTGGGGCTTAGGGGCGTGGGCTCCGCGAAATACATAGACAAGAGAGACATGCACTAATGTGCGCATGTAATTTCAGATGTGTGGATACACACGCGTGCCCTATGATGTTGTATTCTGCTTCCTGCATAACATTAGATCAACAGCTATCTAACGCAGATGTAGTTTCGCATAGTGTCATCGAATTTCAGATAATTAAACTCCACTGTGAGTATGTTTTCGCACATGCACAGACACAAGCTTGATGGTGTACACAGATATACAGACAAGTATTTTCAAGTAGGTATGTATACATGCAGCATGTATATGCAAGCGGTTGATTCACTATTAAAGCGAACACACGTCAGGAGCATCATAAGCAAGAGTTTTGAATATGAGCTATCGGGTATGTACATAAAAACCCCCGTCAGCAAGTTGATAACCAAGCACCTGCACACACGCATGTGGAAAGCTATGTAGCTGATTGCATGAACGAATCGAGACCGAATACCAATCTGCACGAGTACATGTTAAATATATGCATATATACGCACATACACACATACATACGTGTACACCCACAAGCACACACAAGCCCGAGACCCTACACCTGTCTACCGACACTGAATCCAGGCTCCTGCTGCTCCAAATCATCTTGGTCCCCATCCTCTATTGCGCGCAGGTGATGAGCGGTCTGATTGTTCGGGGCTTTCAGACGGCAGAACTTCTTAAACCCTAAACCCTAAACCGTTTCACCTGGAATCCAGCTGTTGACCCGCGATTGGCTCGCTTGGAGCACCCAGGCTCTTCGCAGATTTTGTTTACGGATAGGGGATCCATAGATATGGGATCCTAAATTTATCCTTATTTCATGGGAGATTCCGAAAATAGGGGACCCATAATATAGTATCCTAAATAGTAGGATCCTCATTATAGGGAGCCCAAAATATGGTGCCCCTGGTGTGGGGTTTCGTTGCGGTTGAGTTTATGCTTTTGCAGGCCAGGCACTTGTGGGACCTTCGGCGTAGTCAGCTCGACCACGTTTTCCAAACCAAAACAAGCAATTTTACACATATACACACAACACTGGAATGGAGTCGAATCGGATAGATATACTGCAACAGCATATGTATATGCATATGTCTATGCCAGTCTATGCATATATATATATATATATAGGTATAATGAATTTCATACACATACTGTTGACATACTGTTATTCTCACACAATAAAGCATAATATGATATTACGATAAAACCTGCGAGATGATATGATATGATCTAATAGAGTATTTTTTGATATAGAATGGGAGGGACATATGCTTGCCAGTCTAGCATAGTAAAACATGTTGAAGGGCAATTTAGCATTGACATAGTCACTAAGCGAAACCAATCTAAACTACATTGCATTAACCTGTTGCAGAATTGCACATAGCATAGCACAGTATAGCATATTGTGCTAACACCTACTAGGGCAGTGTACTAAATGAATCAAAAGTTCCAGGTAATGCGGGAAACATCGAAACGAGTCATTAGGTAATCTTCCCCCATGTTCCAATACAATAGAGCACGACACAATACCAAAGAGTTCGTTAGAACATTAAGAGTGCGATACAGTTCTATCCGTTATGATATACCATGTTCGAACATAGCATCAGATCATATCCTACCATGTTCACTTACAGCATATTGTATTACACCTGGATTTCGTCATATTACGTGTGTGTTTGTGTTATATTATGACTATAGTCTCATGCCATATTCTACTTTATCGTATTCTGTCATATTATATTACATCAAATGTGAATGACCTATGTATTGGGTATGTTGTTGCATGAGGCTGTACTGCATTGTACATTATATGTCATATTGACCGGGATTAGGTAAAGCTACATGTCATACATGGTATGGCTTAGATTAGGCTAGGTATGAAGCTAAGAACCGCCAGCCCGAGAGCATCACGCAAAGAGCTCTCATTTCCGAAGCTGATGCGAGGAGCTCTCCGTGCGACTAGCGCTGGTCCGCGGAAAGGCAGGAAGATTCTGCATGCTGGGTCGAGAGACAAAGGAAGAAGTGGGAAGTGGCAAAGCTGGATAATTTGACCCCCCAACTCCCGAGCGAAGCCCGACTGCCGCACAGCATCATTGAGATACATGTCTGAAAGTCAAAGCAGCCTTTTCGAGCGCAGAGCTTCGTCGCTCGACAGAGCGGCTTCGGTAAAAAAGCAGTGTGATGCGACTAATTACGAGTTACAAACGTCCGAAGTAATGGGATGGATTGGTTCGTGAGGGTGCGAGGTGCCGCCGCAGGCACGTCCGGAGGCTTCGCGCATTCACATCCGCGTTCTGTCCGGACGCGCTGCAAGCTACTTTCATGAATCGCACTCCGGCCGCAGTGCATGGCCTTCCCAGCACACTCCCATGTCTTCTGTATCCAAAGCAGCAGAGCACTTTCGGTTCTGCATTACGAAGAACTATATCGTGAGCAAGACCTGTGCCTGGTCTCCCTCTTTTCTTTGCCCAGCTCTACCTGGAAATCCTCCAAGAACTAAGATCTTCAGAAGTTCCCAAGCCTGCAACCCTTTTGTGGCTTCCGTGTCTTCCCCTACCAGGGCCTGTGCGCGCTGATTCGGCAGGAGGTGCCTCGGCACCAGACGGTTCAGGGTTGAGGCTAAAGCCGATCGGGTTAAGGAGTAGTTTTGGTTCGGGCTCTTCGGGCTGCTTTGGCTCGTGCTACCGGAGGGTTCGGTATGACCCTGAAACTTGCACCGAATTGGTTAGAGGGTTTTTCAGCGGCCAGTATTCCACTACTCACAGCAATGCAGCCAAGAAGGAGTACAAACAGTGCAGATATTGCTAGCAGTGGCAGGGGTAGAGGTAGCGGTAGCAGGGATGGTAGTGGGAACGGTAGCAGCATACAAAATACTGCTAGAAGTCGTCGTATTAGTCGCAGGAGCAGTGGCAGTAGCAGTAGCAGACGTTGTCGTTCTCGTAGTAGGCTAGCATCACTGGTATAGTAGTAGTAGTAGTAGTAGTAGTAGTAGCAGTAGTAGTCGTAGTAGTAGCAGTAGTAGTAGCAGTAGTAGCAGTAGCACTAGTAGTAGTAGCAGCAGCAAAGATTGTACCATCGTCTGCTGACTGGATATTGTTGTTTTCTTTTGTATGGCTAATAGCCATACCCGTGACAAGACTTAGCCGGAGCGAAGACAAGAGCACCTCGAATAGCCCAGATCTTGCCAGCAATGGCCTTAACTTAACGATAGGACGAACGTTTTATCAACAAATATGTGCAATCAACAAGCCCTAGAATATTCCTAAGAAAGGTACCTCAAGTCACGACCAGGCTCTATAAGTACAATATTACTCTACTTGCTATAGTTACTATAATTGCGATAAGTACTATAACTATTATATTATACTTACTACAGCTACTGTAACCATAGGTACTATATTTCCTATGGTCAGTATAATTGCTATAATTACTATAAGGGTTCCGAGAGCCCCAGGCCGGCCCAAGATGGGCCTGGATCGTCGCTGTGCCGCGCCTCGGCGAAAAGCAGGGCTTTAAGGGAGGGCCTAAACCCAAAACACACAACCCAAAACCCTAAACCCTAAACCTAAACGCGACGAGGAGGGAGCTACGAGGGGATGCAGGGTGTGTGTGTGTGTGTGTGTGTGTGTGTGTGTGTGTGTGTGTGTGTGTGTGTGTGTGTGTGTGTGTGTGTGTGTGCGTGTGCGTGTGTGTGTGTGAGTATGGTGGGTGTGTGTGTGTGTGTGTGTGTCAAGTCTAGGGTTCAGCGGTTCCGGGTCCGTTGGCAGGAGGCACTTTGGGCTAGGGCGATGATCTTCTTGCAGTTGTGCCCAGGAAATCATCTTGCTTTGCAGAAGGATGTCTGATGGCCTGCTGGACCCAACAGCGCAGCATTTTTTTGTTTGCACGGGTACGTGCATGTACCACTCAACAGACGGGAAGGCCTGGCAACTTTGGGATGCATCCGGCAGTGCCAGCGTCTGATGGGGACGGGAGACGCCTGCACGCCTGAGCCTAAGGCTTCTACTAGACTGCGTCCTCGCTTTGATTTCGGCGCCTCGGCTTTTGCATTGCTTGAGGTCGGTGGGGGAAGTAGCAGCAGGACACACAACGCAAAGCGAAGGATATGTGTTTGTGGTAGTCGTCGTCGTCGTCGAAGCAATCGTAGCAGTGATAAGAGGGTCCCGAACCCAGGTTTCCGGTTTAGTCCTTCAGGTTTGTCCAATTTCACATTTTGCCCGACACCGACCACGTTTTCGATGGCACAAGGGATCCCCGAGAATGCTGACAGCATCGAATCACCTCTGCGCCTTCAGCACCCTCTAAACTTGAGCCTCCGACATTCCATGTTCCGAAGTGGATATCATGGAGAGTTGAACCAATCTTCCGAAATTACTTCTCTTGTCGGCAGGAGCTGAATGTCGTAGGGCAGACACTCCTGGCCTGTTGGGGCTGCCCGCTGTGGGCGCGGCGCCGAGTGCGTGAGGTGGAGGATTTGTCAGTCAAGGTCAAGGTGTTAAGCTTATCCTATGCCCCTATCAACTATAGTATAATGGGCCCCAAAACTCCATTCTAATTATTAAGGCCCCTACATTAAGTCTCCATAGACTTTGGCCTTAAACGGGTTCCTGCAGCACTTAGGGCCATTACGGCCATTGTATATAGGCACATGGGCCCTCAGAGTTTGGTTTTTCAGGGTGGAAGAAAAGCCTTTTGCATGAGTCATCGGCTGCTCCTGGTCAGAACTAGGCCTTCATACATAGTATAATAGAGTAGAATATAGTCGAATATAGTTTTGTCTAGTCTAATATAGCAAATTAGAGGGTAATAGGGTATAATACAGTATTGTACAATAGAGCAGAATACGATATAATATAGAATATATTACACTACGTGAGGGGGACACTATAGTTAGGCTTCTGTGTTGCCTGGTGCCATGTGCAGAGTTCCGGCAGCTTGCTGTCCACGGTTCAAAGCATGTCAGCCGGTCTTAAGTTCAAGCCAGAGCTATCCACATGTCGCAATCGGCGGCTACATGGTTCCGTCTGACGCCAGCTCGAACGCGGCTGAGGTTTCCTGCACACTCTTTGCCTTGGCACTGATGCTGCTCGCGCTGACGGGCAGCTATGCAGTGGCAGAGAAGGCCAGCGGGCGGCATCGCATCGAGGTGTTAACAAGTTGGGTGTGAGTGTCCCGCCTTGACAGCCCTACTATAGGGGCTTAAAATAATTACCTGTACTATTTTGGGGGCTCCTTGTTACAACTATAGGATAATGGGCCCCCCAAACCCAATTCTAATCATCAAGGCCCCTATAGCACAAGACAGTCTAAGACTTGGCCTTGGCTTCTGCCCCGGAGTGCACAGTGGCGGCCCAGACCAGGTTGGATTGGCTATGGGCGTACTGCAAGTGCCGCTTTCAACGCAAACAGACGAAGGCCCAGCCCTGAAACGGCCTAGCGACGGATGAGTGTTCCGTCCCTGTTCAACTTGCGTGTTATCCTTAAGAACTACCACGACCCAAGCTGAGGTTCTTTTTCGCGACCATCTTCATGAATCACCCGAGTGGTAGCGAAGTCTGGTCCGATCTTTGGACCTTTCCATTGTCCCTTAGCTGAGCAGCTACCAGCACATAGTCACTGAGAATGAGAGTACACACAGCGGCCTTGCATCTTTGCTACCTAGGTTCCTCGCAAAGGCACTTGTCCTCTAGCAAGCTAGCTAACTAGCGAGCGAGCTACGGAGCAAGCTTGACAGATGCATAGGCTTGTATGTAAAAAGTTTCACGAACATACGCATTTACGTAAGCAAGCGCGCATGCTTGTCTGCATCTCTTATAAAGTACCTGGTATAGATCTTGGTGTATTCTTCCAGGTGTCAGTGTTAGGGTAGCTGCCAATCTTTGCACCACAGTCTAAACCGATCCAAACCTTCTCAAGTCCGCGCCTCCTGCAGTGGTCAAGCTTTGTTGCGCTCTCGCTCTCTCTCCATCTCTATCTCTTTGTGTGTTTGTCTGTTTCTCGCTCTGTCTCTCTCTCTCTCTCCATCTCTTCGTTTTTGTCTTTGTCCGTATCTCTGCCTGTCTCTCTCATTTGCTGTCCTTCATTTCAGACTGGCTTCCGGGGCATTCGTTCCCATGCCAGGTAGATAGGCACAATCAGCGGCATGAGCCCTGTTCTTCTTGTACAGTTTCAGGATCAGGCTTTCACCCAAGACCTTCACATGAGGGTTTCCGAAAGTAGCGGACCCTCATTACCATATAGTGCCCTAGATAGTACGATCCTCATTGCAAGGGCCCCCGAATATGGTACCCCTCATTTGCGGGAGCTCCCACATGTGTGCATGCTGTTACCAGGACCAATGGCAACTACATCAAGTTGATCACAGCCAATGTTGGGGCTGTAATCATGCGCCACCACAGCAGCTTGTGAACTTTCAGGGGTCGGGGCTGGACTTGTAGAATAACGGGTTGGGGGGGTGGGAAAATGACTAATATGGTAAGCCGTTTGTGGTTCCCTTATACTTAGGCTGTAATAATATACCCCGAACCCTACTCTGATTTTAAAGGACGTCTAGTGATTCTGAGGTATGCCGTCTGGCCGAGTGGTTTCGGTATCTACAAAGCCCCTGAAACCCACAGAGAACAGGAATGCTGAATATACTTGTCCTTCCCAGTCCTACCACTGCCATGTACTGCCACTACCACTGTTCCTATTCCTGATCCTCATAATATAGGGTTAAATACTACTACAACTACTACTGTACTGCTGCACTAGTGCTACTGCTACAACTCCTACTACTATCACTGCTTCCCTCTGGAAATCCTTCCATCAAGGCCGTGGATGCTTGCCTACCAGCAGACAGCCTGCTGCGAGAAGGGCCTTGCAGGAGAGAACGTTTTCAGATTTGGGGTTTAGGTTTCATTTTCAGGGTTTAGGGTGTAGAGTGTCGATTCTGGAGCCCGGAACCTTAACACCCCAAACTCCAAGACCCGGAATTAGGGCCGAACCTTAACACCCCAAACTGTAAGACCCAGTTCTTACTGCGCAAAGCTTGCCTTCTTCGACGGTGACATCGCCTCAGAGGGGCCGGAGTTTGGATTCTCGAGTCTTGCAGGAGTCTCCGGACAGCCTAATGTAGGAACCTGATTAAGAAACCTTGGGCCTTTATTAGGGTTCCTTATATGAATCCTACTTTTTTGGGGTTATGGGCCCATAGTTCAATCCCACTACTTCTTGCCATCACCCTGAAAGCACCTGCGTCGTCAGGCTGTCAGAGCTTCGTGTTGGAGCCCCCAAATCCAAGCGGTGAGCCAGAGCCAAGACACCAACCCCGAAACCCGAAACCAGTTTTTCCTGAAGGAGCTTCTGACCCGGACCACCTCCTTCTAGAGCGGATCGACACGGCTTTTGGCTCCGTGCTGACACAGGTGGGGGTTGCAGGAATCTTACACAAAATGAGCCTGATTTCAATAGTATCCCGGCAGCAGCAGCATCACCCACCATCAAAACCACCACCGCGACAGAGACCGCCGCTTGCAGCATTCACAGTCAAAGCGCAATATCACTTATGAGAATGCCCGTCTTATCGAGTCATGGTTCTCATTCGTTATGTTCACTAAGAGAATCATCTTCCTGTGAGAAAGTTGCTTGGCTCATTGTCTCGACTGTCCTGGATCAGCACTCATCATCTGCCAGCATTCCTGCCGCAGGCCGTTGACAATCGGCTTCATGTCTAGGGCCAAGGGACCGCAAAGCAACACCCGAATCGCTTGTGGATTTCAGCTTCAAGCAGAGGAGTCAAAGTCTAGACGAGTTCTGGCTTCCCTATTTAAACCCTAAACTCTAAACCCCTAAACCCCAGAACCCTAAACCCCGAAACCCCTAAACCCTAAAATACCCCAAACCTTCAACTTCAACGCCTAAACCCTAAACCTTGAGCCCTAAACCCTAAGCCCTAAAATACCCTAAACCCTAAACCGGGCCAGGAAGAGAGCCATTGCACCTTAAAACAAAACCCCTATAAACCCCTAAACCCTAAAATGCCCGAAACCCTAAGCCGGGCCAGGGGGTGATGTCCGCAATGCTCATGACTGTGGCCGCCTCGAAGCTCTACGCTGGACCCTGGGGCCGAAAGCAGAGATGTGGCAACGGTGTTTAAGGGTTTAGGCTTGGGGTGTAGGGTGTAGGGTTTGGGAGTGTAGGGTTTAGGGTGTGTAGGGTTTAGGGTGTGTAGGAGTTTAGGGTTTGGGGCGTGGGTGTACAGGGTTTGGGAGTGTAGGGTGTAGGATGTATAGGGTTTAGGGTGTAGGGTTTAGGGCTTAGTTTAGGGTTCATAGCAGGAACGGCAGCAAGAACAAGAAGTCACTGAATCAACAGTACCAACAACTACGGCAGTCGTGGTTATAATCGTAACGAGCAGCGAACGCAGGAATCACGTGGGCATGGTGGTTTGTTTGACTAGCTCACTCTTTGTGCTTTGGGTTTCAGACTTTAGGGTCTGAAATTCCACTTCGTGAGCTTGTTCAGCTACTTTCTGAAACATGGTGCCGCAGTGTGGCTGGGGTAGTTTTTGACTCATTGGGCAGGTTTTGGGGCTTTGCTCTATGTCCTGTTGCATGCGAAGGACATGAGAGGCGCTGAGGCATTTCCAGTCCTTCATATGTTTTGGATCTTTGGACCGGGCGGTTGTTTCGCAGCGTACTTTAAACTTTGAGTCATACATAATCAGTCGGGGAAGCGGACTTGAGTTAGTGTACCGTTTTGGTGAGAGTATAGTGCTCCTTACAGGTTGCAAGTTTTGGAGAAGGTTTATTTGGTGTGTCGCAAAACAATTCTGCTTCACTTCTAAACCGGTCAGCTCTGTGCTGACCCTCAACGCAAAACCCTAAAGCCCCTGCAACCTAATCCAGTCTAAGTGTAACAGTGTAGCCATATCTTCTGCGGACGATGAGGTCAGGACATCTCGACCGTGCCCAGCTCAGATCCACTGGCCTTGTCGGGGGCTCCTGCCTCTAAGGCAACCCGTAAAGGAGATCCCTCAGAGGGGAACCCTGACAGGAGCCCTTTTAGATCCCTTAAGGGTTCCATGAGGGTTATACAGGGGAGTGAGTAGCCATGCTGTGCACATCAGGCTGGGGCCTTCGTAATTACAATGGGGCTTTAAGCATCTTTGACTATAACAGGGACTTTAACGGAGAGTACTCGACTAGTGCTGATATTCCAGACGCCTGAATCAGGCCTTATTTGGCCGTTCAGGATATGTTCCTGGATGTATCCGAAATCATATACGTTGACTTCCGATCACGCACTAGCTGTCCTTAGGCCAAAAACGTCCGAGCCATGGCTATGCATCCTCTTGAATCCCCGTGCTGTCATTTGCCTGACCAGATGGCCACACAGTCACACGTTGCGTGGGCAGTTGTCATCAGATGCAATGTGTACAATTATTATATGGGCCTTAGTAATCGGAACAGGGTTTGCGGCTATATCATATTATACTTTGGGGGTATATCATATCATACTTAAGATAAGGAACCCCGAAACCCTCTTCTAATTATTAAGGGCGCTACATGAGGCGTTTGCGTAGTCCCCGCCCATGTCGAGGTGGACCAGCTGGTCGTCATCTTCAGCTCCCTTGCAGGATTGGTCGGAGTGCACCATACGGCCCGCAATAATTGGAAGATACTATTTTTGGGGGTTACTCTACTTATTAAGGCCCCTCTATTATGCTGGTGCAGCTTTGCACCTCCCCCAAAACAGAACAATCGAAGCCTGGAAAGCTAGTACTACTATCCCTTAGGCTGCTTGCTTACAAACACATTATAATCATCTGTACCCTAATCCCAAGACCCCGTTCTACTTATAAGGCCCGCCCAGAATACTAGAGACCTACAGCCATCGATAGCAATGCCCAAGTTCCGTCAGGGCCGTGCCCGAACGCTTGGTGACATAGTCCCCAATCCCAGAGATGGACCCAAATTCAGCACCCTAAACCCTAAACCCCTAAACCCCTAAACCACGAAAGTCCCAATGCACCCAAGACCCTAAACCGGGGGCTTGATACTTGCATAAGGGTTGTGGGCTACATCAAGCTAGTGTTACAGTCACAAACTCTTGTTGTATCATAGCGTCCCCAGTGTTTCGACCAGGGTTAGGGGTATACTCTGCTTTACTATAGTCCCTGAGAGTGGCCTTATTGATTCACATAGGATTGTGGAGAAAATTATGCTAGAGCCATAATTTAGAATGCCCTGACCACTGAGATCCTAGAACCCCAATCCCTAAGCTATAAAACCTTCCAAGCCTAAGATCCAACTGTCTGCAGCCAAAAACCCCTACACCCAAGGTAAAACGCTGGACGGAGAGCTTCGGGCCAAGGTAGTGCGAAGCCAAGTGACCAAGACATGGCAGGTTTTTGATTAATCCAGGGATGTAATATAGGGGCCTAAGCAAGTACCCACAGTATTTTGCGGGTTCCTTCTTACATAACTAGGGTATAATGGGCCCCCAAACCATCATTAAGGGCCCTGTATTAATCTGTTGGCGTACAGAGTTTTATAAAGCTGCAAGCGGTTCAAGAGGAGGCCGTCAAGTTGAGCATAGGGTTGCTTCGAGGTTTTATGGCGCTGTGTAATTTTGAATAAACAGTCATCCCCTCTATTCCTTATAGTTCATGTTTGATTATATCCCTGTTCTAGCATTGAGGCCCTATATCGAGGACCTTTGTCTGTTGAAGCTTGCAGTGATGACACCAGTGGAAACAAGCATCCACGGATAAGAGTAGTCACGACGCTTGCTACTACACTTCCTGGTATCGCGACGTTTTGCGTCAGACGTTATTTCTATGTCTGGCGGAGTCTGTTTAGAAAGATCTCGGGTGTGTGTATTTATATATATGTATATATATATATGTATATATATATACACATATATATAGGTCTCCCTGTCTGCCTGCCTGCCTGCCAGCATGCATGCATGGGTAAACAGAGACGTGCCTCTACTCCGTCGGCATGTACTGCAGACTCGGTACACGCTGCGAAATCTCTGCAACTACCAATTAACACCCGCAACCCTCATCCCAAAGTTTCAAGCACTACCCATAGGCCCCTTAGTAGCTCCTTTGGGGATTACTTTATAGGATTCTAAATATGAAGCCCAAAAAGGAACTACTATGGGGCCTATGGGTATAGCACCCTTATGGATCCCTTATCGTAACCCTTATAGACCCCTTTAAAGGAACCCCCTAGGAATGCCCTAAAGCTTAACACATGGTTGCCTTTAGCCCGAGCCTTCAGGCCTTGTCGCTGTCCATCTGTGGCGCTTGCATCGTGGCAGCCATTGCTGGGATCCCGGACATGAACTGACCACAAGTGAAGAAAGATCTATAATGGAAGTAACGATATGTATCTCTATCCATCTGTATATAAAAATATAAATACAAATAAATAAATAAATAAATATATATATATATATATATAATATGGGCATACAGTTTTATACACATCTGTATACTATGTATATACCGGAGCATATTAACATATTAACAAATTATGTGAGTCTTAATTTGGCACCCCTCTCCATACTCCTTGTCCAATGGCCCCATCAAGCTCTGCAGCTCAACCGCTCTAAGGTGGTATCGCTGTGCGGTAGCTGGGCCCTCGAGGAGACATGTGCAGGTTCCATTTTCAGGGTGACTGCAAGCACTGTTGTGACAGGGGGACGTGCCGCGCTGCTGCAACATCCATTGTTCTGCTGAGACATGGCGAATGCTGCGAAAGTTCACTGCTAGCAGGTGAGTGACTGCCTACGTTTACGCCGCCTGTGCTGTGTTGCACAAACTGAAGGCAACGGTTTCGCTCTTTGTGCCGACAACCACGGTACTGCGTGTGGTCAAGCCGCAGTGGTTTCCACCCCTTTGATCGATCTTGTCTTGCATGAGTTGGGGCCCTACCCACTGGGAGTTGGCTGCACCTATTTGCGCTCCCAGAACACCGTTGGCCGGGTGTGAGGGCAGTTGATGCCACCAAGGGGAAAGCCAAGTAGATCGCGGGCCAGCTGCAACGTGTTGTCCGGGTTTTTGGGGTCGGGGATCTGGGGGTGTAGATGCGCGGACCGCCGCTTGGTGTCTTGGTTGCTCCTTGGGGCCAACGTGTCCAGGTGCAGGACATATGACAGCGGGGCAAATGGGCTAACGCGCCTGCTGGGGAGCTAACGGCAAAGATCTTGGCAGGGGAGGCCCGTTCAAACCTGCGAGAGTGCGCCTGCTTACCATACCATACCAACTGCGTGCATTGTATGGTTTAGAGCATCACTGTTGTGATGTTTGCGATGCATGGTTTGAGCGTGTTTGGGTCGTTCTGCTGGTTGTGCGTATAAAATTGTCCGCGTGTGTCTGTCTGCAGTGCTGCTTGCCGGTTTTGTAAGTCGTGTGCCGTTGTGTTTATAGATGATTATTGTGGTGCCATTGTTGTGTGGATGTGGTATATGTCACAGCGTGTTGAGCCCGTGTGTGTTGTGTGTCCCTGTATTTGGGCTTTTGTCTTTTGTGTACAGTGTACACCACCGTAGGGTTTGCTTGTGTTTGCTTGCCTCTATCTCTATGTATTTTCGGCAATTCTGCCAGTGTCTGGAGCCCACAAGCCTAAACACTTCCGCACTCCAGGTCAGCGAGCAAATTTATCGGAACGTAACCAAATGTGGTTGGCACTCCTGCAGGCCTTAAGGCAATTCTCTGAGCTCTGAACCATAATAGCTCAATTTACGATATGCGTATATATATATATATATATATCTGTAAATTTGTATATATGTGTATATATATACACACTTGCATATGCGTAATGTTATAGATACAGATATGCATATGTATTTTCAGATATCATTGATCTGGCTCCGAGTGCAGTTTGCCTCCGTGCTTGGGCTTGTGGCTTTTGGGTGCGTGATCGTGAGCTGTGCAAGCTGAGAGGAAGGGTCTCACCGGGGAGTAAAGCAGTGGGAGCAGGGCCTGGTCAAGGACCCACTTGCGGTCTCGCACAGAACCGATGCAACTGAGACTGTTGTTGGCTCACTACCACGCTTCTGCACCACCATGCGGCATCTGGTCCATGCCAGTTGGAATGCCGTCAGCTGCAGTGGTTTCTGCCCCTTGATCGGTCTTGTCTTGCATGATTTGGGGCCCTACCCACTGGGAGTTGGCTGCACCTATATGCGCTCCCAGAACACCGTTGGCCGGGTGTGAGGGCAGTTGATGCCACCAGGGGAAAGCCAAGTAGATCGCGGGCCAGCTGCAACGTGTTGTCCGGGTTTTTGGGGTCGGGGATCTGGGGGTGTAGATGCGCGGACCGCCGCTTGGTGTCTTGGTTGCTCCTTGGGGCCAACGTGTCCAGGTGCAGGACATATGACAGCGGGGCAAATGGGCTAACGCGCCTGCTGGGGAGCTAACGGCAAAGATCTTGGCAGGGGAGGCCCGTTCAAACCTGCGAGAGTGCGCCTGCTTACCATACCAGCTGCGTGCATTGTATGGTTTAGAGCATCACTGTTGTGATGTTTGCGATGCATGGTTTGAGCGTGTTTGGGTCGTTCTGCTGGTTGTGCGTATAAAATTGTCCGCGTGTGTCTGTCTGCAGTGCTGCTTGCCGGTTTTGTAAGTCGTGTGCCGTTGTGTTTATAGATGATTATTGTGGTGCCATTGTTGTGTGGATGTGGTATATGTCACAGCGTGTTGAGCCCGTGTGTGTTGTGTGTCCCTGTATTTGGGCTTTTGTCTTTTGTGTACAGTGTACATGACCGTAGGGTTTGCTTGTGTTTGCTTGCCTATCTCTATGTATTTTCGGCAACTCTGCCAGTGTCTGGAGGCCACAAGCCTAAACACTTCCGCACTCCAGGTCAGCGAGCAAATTTATCGGAACGTAACCGAATGTGGTTGGCACTCCTGCAGGCCTTAAGGCAGTTCTCTGAGCTCTGAACCAGAATAGCTCAAGCTACGATATGCGTATATATATATGTATATATATACACACACTTGCATATGCGTAATGTTATAGATACATATATGCATATGTTTTTCAGATATCATTGATCTGGCTCCGAGTGCAGTTTGCCTCCGTGCTTGGGCTTGTGGCTTTTGGGTGCGTGATCGTGAGCTGTGCAAGCTGAGAGGAAGGGTCTCACCGGGGAGTAAAGCAGTGGGAGCAGGGCCTGGTCAAGGACCCACTTGCGGTCTCGCACAGAACCGATGCAACTGAGACTGTTGTTGGCTCACTACCACGCTTCTGCACCACCATGCGGCATCTGGTCCATGCCAGTTGGAATGCCGTCAGCTGCAGTGGTTTCTGCCCCTTGATCGGTCTTGTCTTGCATGATTTGGGGCCCTATGGCTGCACCTATATGCACTCCCAGAACACCGTTGGCCGGGTGTGAGGGCAGTTGATGCCACCAGGTAAAAGCCAAGTAGATCGCGGGCCAGCTGCAACGTGTTGTCCGGGTTTTTGGGGTCGGGGCTCTGGGGGTGTAGATGCGCGGACCGCCGCTTGGTTTCTTGGTTGCTCCTTGGGGCCAACGTGTCCAGGTGCAGGACATATGACAGCGGGGCAAATGGGCTAACGCGCCTGCTGGGGAGCTAACGGCAAAGATCTTGGCAGGGGAGACCCGTTCAAACCTGCAAGAGTGCTCCTGCCTATCACCTACGCATGTGGTTTGGGTGCTGCGTGCGTGGTATGGTTTAGAGTGTCAGTCTTTGGCTTAGTTACATGACTTTGTTATGTTTGTTGTCTCTAGTAGCTTGCTTGTTGTGTATATGTTTTTGCGCAGTGTTTTGCTTGTGTATGTGGGTGCCATGTGCAATTTGTTATTTACTCTGGTTCGCATCCCATTGTGATTGGTGTTTGCGTGACTGCATGTCGATGTCGCTCTGTGTTCGAGTTGCATCAGTGTCTATGATAAAGAGCAGGCGAATCAGCCAAATTACTTTCGCACGCCTCGTCTGGCCTAGACCCGAAACCTTAAGCGACGAAACCCAAGCCCTAAACCCATCACCAGGAATTCGCAGCAGAATCCGGGAATTCCGCGTGCTGTACTAAAGTTACTAAAGTCTATCATATTCTAATTGTGGTGTAGCCTTGCATACTAGCGTATATCTTTATAGCTTATTTGTGAGTCTGTGATAATTAGTATAGTGATAGAACATATTGCGGCATTCCGAAAAAATACAAGTTATAGTAGCTTCCAGAGGAGGCCATGGGCCGGGACCCACGACAAGGTCGCCTGGCTGTCGGCGGCGCATTTGGGTCTGTAGTTTAGGGATTAGGGTTTAGGGATGTTTAGGGTGTAGGAGGGCGTTTGAGGGGCTTTTGGATTTTTTTTGCGTTTAGGCTTTTTTTTGGCTGTAGGGTTTTAGGGCTCATCGTTCTATTGTTCTGCTTGTTTACTGTGGATGTAGGCATGTAAAGCTGTGGAGCTGGGCGGAAGGTTCTCAGGACTCCAGAGCCTCTTCGTGGGCCTCGGCTGTGAACTGGCCCCGAAGCATCGGATTTCAGGAGCGTCCCAGGAGAACCTGTTGAGACACAATATACTATAGCGTACTGTAGTATACTATGATAAAAGATCCAGTAACACACCTTTGTACACAAAAACATACCATAACAGGCTTTAGTGGTTATACCTTCTTCCCAACGATAAGCTTGGCTGGAGTAGCACGGGTCCTCGACCCCAACCGACAAGAGGCCAAAAAAACTTTAAACCCTCAACTGAAGTATTTTAGCTGACCGTAATCCACAGACCAGACCCATGAAGTTTGGGTTCAGTGTCGCTACACACCTCCAACCTGAACTCCCCAAACTAAACCTGAAGCCCCAAACTATCCTCAAAGCCTTGACCAGAGACCTTAAGCCCTAAACCTGAAGCCGTAGATCCCAACCTCAAGGTTCCTTCCAAGAGACGAATGGGCTGCGGGAGCGTGTGCGGAGCAACCTGAAGAACAGGCATCTCCTCGGGGTTTCCAGAGCCGACCTGTGAAGATTTTTACTTGTGGCTTTTAGGGATTTCGATCATGTCGGTTCCTTACTGTGGTTGTTATTCCCCGAAGACTTTGAGGTTCAGTGCTGTCGTGACCGGCGTCGTTTCAGATGGCGTTTCAGCCGAGGATCAGTTTCCTGTCGAGACTAGTGATCTTATAGTTGTTCCTGATACTCTTCCTCATTGAAGTTCTACGATGACAAAGTCCAAAACCCTACTCTGATGACTCGGAGCCGCTATTCAGTGCATGGTATGCAGCTGCAAGCGCAGATCCAGGGCCTTGACCCAGTGACTCGGCATCCAGAGGAGACTTGTTGAGAAGTTTACCGAATCAAAGCAGAGAGTTCCGGTTTAAACACCCCCCCCCCCCCAGCACGTAGGACTTGGGACGCATATGCGCAGCCCTTAATCCGTTCGCGAAGTCTCGTGGCTCCTTGCTTATCGAAGTTTCAGCGCACCAGAGCACAGCCACTCTCAACTTGGAGCTTGCATGTCCGTGGTTTTAAAGGCAAGCCCGGATCGTTTTGGAAGGGCTTTCACTTTCGGCTGGCGGGGAACCTTGAACACCACAACAAAAGCTGCGTTCAACTTTTGCGCAGGCCCGTCTTCTACGTTGCGCCCGCGTCTGAGAGGGTTCATGAAAAGTTGGGTCGATGTGTCGAGTGTGCTGGAGATGCCCATGACCACTCGCACCTGACTCCACATGTGCAGAGCGGCTGTGACTCCTGCCCCTGCTGCCCAAGGTTCTTCCTCACCTGCATGTCAGCCTGGGCATTGGCGAAACTCGAAGCAAATTGGTGCAGGGAAGCATGTACTACAGGGCAGCATGCAATCAGTGGCTCCACGACTTTGGCTTCAATGGTTTTGATGCATGCAGGGACTTCCAAAACCGGCGAACTGTAAACTCCGACTCCGAATCCCTCGATTACACACCAAGACAGAATCCCTAAACCATTATTTCTAAACCCCTAGACCCTTAAACCCTAAATCCTCAAAACAGAAAACCTTAACCCCCGCTCAAGATCTATGCCTTTCGCTTTACCACTGAGGATCTTCACGCCGACCTTCACCGTGGACTTGACCGGAGTGCCTCGGCCGGTCGTTTTTGTCGGGGCTGTGCACTGTCGAAGGCTAGACCCAACAACTCGATAACACGTGCAACGATAATAGTGATAGCCATGACGGTAAGAAGAACATGCATAGCTGCATAACTGAAAGAATACTAGTAGCACAAAGAGGGAGCAGAAGAAGAAGACGAGCAAGGCGAACAGCAGTTGATGTTGCCGCACGGTTCTTGCAGTACAGCTTTACCTACTGTCATAGTTCCGACAGTGCACAGGTAATAGCCAGGATAACAACAACAACAACAACAGCAACAACAACAGCAGCAGCAATTGCAGCAGCTGGGCAACAGCAGCAGAAGCAACACCAACAGAGCAACAACAAGAAGAAGAGCAACAACAACAACAACAACAACCACAACACCAACAGCAGCAACAGCAACAACAACAACATCAGCAACAATATGTCCGTGCATGTCTGTATGTATGTCAGCGAATAAACATACGTGCTGCAACACATGGATGGATGAATGCATGGATGGATGGAGGGAGGGGTGGAGGGGTGGACGGATGGACGGATGGAGGGATAGAGGCATTGAGGCATGGAGGCATGGATGCATGGATGCATCGATACATAGATGTCTTGATGAATATATCTACACATATATGATTTATGTGTATATATGTATATGCAATTGTGGAGTGAAGCTTCCTTGTGTTTGTTGTTTTTTTCAGGTGGCTTGTGCTTTGCACATCTTGTTGCAGTGCCCATGAACTTTTGGTGCACGGTTGAGAACTGTGTGCAGGCATTCTTGTTGCATGACAGAATACCCCAAGAGTGTTGATGCATACGTGCACGACCCGTAGACGGAGAAGGAGATCGAATGAGGGATCTCTGCATGTGGCACAGCTCTGCACAGCTCTGCTAAGCCGCTTATGTAGAAGTATTACATAATTATGAATATTTAACATTGTTACTTATTATTGCAATGTGCTCAACAAACCATACCTTTTTGTGTCAAGGCCTCGACACTAAAGCCGTAGAATGAAACCTTCATCCCACCTTGACTTTCAAGTCACGCCATCCCTACACAAGGCACGATGGATCTCATTGAAGGGCCTCCGGTGTAAGTTTCAGGCCGTCTTGCCTCGCTGGTTTGGTTCTTGAGTGCTTCAGGGCCTGGAGAGGAGGGGGTTGCGATGTCTCAGAGAGGTATGGACCCAGTTCATCAACGGTCTTCTCATGCCGCCCGTGGTCTTCGCACTGTGGTGCCCCGGTTCAGAGTTCTGACCAGTTTCCCTGCATGCTGTCAAAAGCAACGCTGTCCTGAAGCAATCCAGAGCGAAGTCTTCGACCCCGTGTCTCAGTCATGAGCATGACTTTGGCCTGCCACGGCTCGTAGTTCTCGAAGAAGCCTCAGCTAGTCATTGTAATCACCTTCACAAGTTGCTTCAAACAGGTACCTGGCTTCCTACCACCTCCCTGAGGGACACAGGTTGTCCACCTGTTACAAGCGGGGGCCTGAGAGTGTTTCGAGATCTCGGTGGGTTCTGGGAAATGACAGTGCTTGGGACTGGCTGGTCACTGCTTTCATACCAGGAAAAAACCGATGCATGAAAGCTGTGTGGGGAAGGCTGCTGCGATCTCGGGAACTTATTCGTCTGCCTTGATGGACCTGACACTTCAAGAGAACACAACATGAGCTCAGCCCTTGCAAGCCTTCGGAACCTGAAGCACCCATGCCCGAGCTGCATGCAATGGGATACGCTCCGTCCCTTGCTTCCCGCTAATACGTCCCTCACCATCACCCACATTATCCACAAGTGTTGGCACCAACATTGCTGCCCACACTGTGATCTTTGCCTGCCCGCCACATTTGTTACTGCTATTGATGAAACTTTTGAGATTTCAGCGACTGCTAGTACAACGGAGAGAACAAAGACAACCACGATGTCGAAGGTTAGGTACAACTGCCATCACGACTGCCACTGTCAAACAGCACTACACATTGTTTTTTTCTGCTGCTTTGCCATCTTCGCATCCATCCCAGCCGCCTTGGCGTCGTAGTTGGCGTCGTTTTACCAAGCAACGTGGACAAGTAAGCCGTAGTTGCTGACTTAGTGGTTGCCGCGATCATCACCGGGTACTACAAGCTGAGCTCTCCCTGAGGTGGTCTCTCTTCACCGTCTTTGGCATTTGTTCGGCCTTCTGCTTGTTCTCCATCCCAATCGCCATCGAGGAGATGGGGGATTCCAAAGTTAAAACCTCTCCGCCCTGATAGAGAAGCCTGAGTAGAGTTCTTTTGGGGGTTCTTGCACGGGTTTCTGTAAGGGTTACTGAACGGGTTACTGAAAGGGTTCTATCAGGGCTCCTTTCTGGGTACTCGAGGAGCCTGTACAAGTACTAGTATCATTCCTTAGGGCTCCGTATCGTCATACCATAATATGCGCCCAAACCGTATTCCCAATCTTTTCATGCCCTTGTGCCAGACTTTCGAATAAAAGCTTGCACAGGGACCCGAGGGCATGAGGAAGGCTTTAGCAGAATGTCGCCCGTTGTACCCCAAAGGAAGCAGATGGCACTCGCGTTGCAAGGGTTGGCTGCCTGTCTCCAGGACAGCCTGAACAGCAATAGCAATGTACAGTTGAGCTGATTTCTCCGGAATGCACCAGCTTAAGATCAGAGCAGAAATGCCGAAGTAGGCACTGCACATCCTAGTGTCTCGGGCCTAGCCCAGAGTTATTGCGAAGCTACGGCTCAGCATCGGCAGGTTTCTATTAATTTCCATCGTGCAGCTCGAAGTTTCGGACTGGTAGACAACATGGAGGGTTGTAGAATTGTTGGTGTTCAGGTCATGGGCTTCATGTCTTGGATGAAGCCCAGCTTCAGGATCTTAAGTTTTGCCGCTGCACCTCAGCAATGCTGGGTGCATTCACAGATTTGTAAGGCTTCCCCAGGCACGTAGATCTGCGAGAAGACGCGCAAGTAAGATATGTCAGCAAGAAAACATCGAGCGTTTGTGCTAATTATTGTGGCGCCACAGGTGTTTCAAGCCTGCGTACCACGTCAATTCGAAGCAGTGGGAGGTCTTTACAGGGCCCTGCGTTCCCCACCTCTCTCCACAGCACTACCTACTACTTCATCTCCTCCTTCTTCTGCTCCTACTGCTACTGGTGTTGCTGCTACTACTATACTACTACTACTACTACTACTACTACTACTACTACTACTACTACTACTACTACTACTATTACTACTACTACTACTACTACTACTACTACTACTACTACTACTACTACTACGACTACGACTACTACTACTACTACTACTACTACTACTACTACTACTACTACTACTACTACTACTACTACTACTACTACTACTACTACTACTACTACTACTACTACTACTACTACTACTACTACTACTACTACTACTACTACTACTACTACTACTACTACTACTACTACTACTACTACTACTACTACTACTACTACTACTACTACTACTACTACTACTACTACTACTACTACTACTACTGCTACTCCGTCTGCTGCCGCTAGGACGACATCTCTGTTGTAAGCCACTATTACCATGTTCACGCTGTTTCAGTTCCTCCGATGTTTGATCAGTTGCTGGTGTGGTGACGATTGTGGTCGTGGAGACGTGGTAGCTGTTGCCGTAGTGAGGTTCTAGAAGGGCTCTCAGGATAGCTGAAACGGCTTGCTGATGGCCTATGCCTACTCCTCCGAGCATCTAAGCCTGCAGCCAAGTCCTTAGTTTTCACGTGCCGGAGAAGCTCCGTGAATTCGCGAGGGCACGAGGCCCTCCATTTAACAGCCCCTTGCCGACTGTGAGTTTGTCCCGGTGAAAGGTCTGACTCAATCGAGTAAGGTTTGGGGTGTCTAGTTGCATTCATTGTATACTTGGTGCTGCTGCCAGTCTCAAGGTCACAGAGGAGGCAAGGAGGGTTACAGTTAGAGCCAACGTCAGACATCAGTGGCCGTAAAGTGGGCCCTAACGCAAAAACTTGGCACCATTTTCTTTAGAGGTCGCCATGTGTTGCATAGTGTTTTTGCCGTTTTGAGGTGATGCGCGGATAGGAAAGGTGTTATATTACGTGTATAGTGGTATGTGTATATACATATATATATATATATATATATATATATATGTGTATGTGTGTCGGTAGATTTCTAGACTGTACTATATGTATACACATACACACACAGAGATCTTGGTGCAACAGAATGTTGCAAACCGCCATTGCAGCTTCAACTGGAGTTGAGCTCTGCCAAGTTGCAGAGCATGGGAGCAACGCTTGGTAGCTCCCAGCTCCGCGAAAGTAGGACGGGCATGTGGGAACTTGATGCTCCCACTGTGCCAGCGGGACTGCAGCCCAATAGAGGGGTGGCAAAGAATCGCTCCGTCATGCGGCTGGTTTTGCTAACAGAACTGCTGTAGTGTCTTGGCATGTCTTGGGTATTCTCTCGCGACAGATCCTTGATTTCCAAATCGATGACATCGTGCGGCCGCGCGACTACCTCGGCACCGAGGGAAGGCACGATGCGCGGATTCTGCACGGGACTTATTTTTAACTTCAGGGATAAGCCGGTCTCTGCAAGGAGCGGCAACGGGTTGAATTGCTACACCTGTCAGGTCACCTGTCCAGCCTGGGTCCAGCGCCCTTTCCAGTCTCTGTACGAACTGCCCCTGCGAAATTCTCTTCATCGGTGGGATAGACTGGAGGATTCGGATTCTCGCGAGAGCCACCCCGGCACTGGAGGTTCCAGCTCTTTCTGGTTTCAGGCGGTTGCATGGCACGCTTCCTGCTTTCGGAGTCAACGAGCCTGGAGTCTTCAACTTACGAAGACATGATTTGAGATTCCTAGCTTCTCCCAGAGCCCACAGAGGCCAAGATGCAAACAAAGTCCGGAGAGACACAAGCAAGAGCCGTCCATTGGCATAATGCCGGGGCCGTAATAATCACCCATACTATTTAGGTGCTTTCTTATTCTAGTTTTGGTGTAATACTGTACTTTTGGTATAATACTGTACACCAAAACTCCATTTCAATTATAAAGGCTTCTACAGTACCGAATTGTAGCGCCTGCGTGGTCGAAGGCTGCGCCGTACCCGCGCGGCAGTTGAGGCCTCGTCCTGGTAAGTCCATTGGGCCCATCGGATGCAGGCTTTGCTTTCGGGGCCTGCTTTGAGGCTTCGTGTCTTGATGATTGCTTGAAATCACACCGCCGGCCATGTTGTGCCCATGGCTGCAAGCCGAGTGCCAGTCTTCAAGTGATCATAATCCCTAGTTGAAGTCCATAAGCTGGAAATGGATCTAGCCCACATCATTCGGGAGTTGGCTAGTTATGAGAGCACTTCCAACAGTGCTGTTTCTGCCTCCATCATTGCCTCCCTACGACTCCAGGCAACCAAGACCCTTGGCCCGACAGTGCGAATCATGGCTGAGGAACGGCTTCGAAGACTCTCACAAGTTTATGCGCCAAAAGAACATTTTTTAACACTACTCCATAGGGCTCCTTGACGTAGTTATGGTACAGTGTGTGTGTATATTATATATATATATATGTATATGTATATGTATATTTGTATATATATATATATATATATATATGTATACACATGTGTATATGTACTCCCTACCATTTCATTACGGCCCCTTCATTGCAGAGTCGGCTTCTACCTATGGACTCCATCGAGACTGGATCCCGAAAGCGCTGGAGCCTCGCCAGGCAGATGTGGACGGCGATGGCATACTCACCGTGGCCGGGTCGTTAGCGCGTAATTAGCGTTCAGGTCCCGATCCCGAACATAGGGGCTCGAATAACTGAAAATAAGGCTCCTGGGGATCAATCAGTGTTCTTTGGATTATAACTGTCTGACCCCAAAACCTCACTCCATTGTTTGATGTCTTCGTGTGCAATACGAGCGTCTCGAATCTCAGTTCATCGTGGGTTATGTTGGTGGCATCCAGGTGCTGTGTTCGGGCCGCTGCCCAACCCGCACAGACAGAAGAGCCCCAGCCAACACAATCAAAGGAAGCAGTGCGGCAAACAAGAGCGAAATGAACGTCTCCATTCTGATGAGTGACACTGGCTGCAAGCATGCCTCATGAATCTCGCCATTTCTGGGCAGGACAACTTAGCGAAGGTCTTCGCCAAGAAGTGTGGGCCACAGGCAGAAACTGTTCTGGATCACCTTGAGCCTGGAGCAGCCCAGAACCAGCCCTCGACCTTCGCTTGCGACGCTTGCTGGCTCGTGATGCATTGCACAAACACGAGACATCGCCTCGCGTCGCAACTGTCACTATGGTCAAGCTCATCGTCTTCACGTTCCTCTTCATCTTCATAATCGTCTTCATCATCCCATCGTACAGCTACGCAATGCTACGCACAGCCTCACTTGTAGCAGTGGTAGCAGCAGCCCTGTTGTCATCTACTTGGAGCTGAAAGGCAAGGGCCATCACCTGAACCGATGCTATTTAGGGTTTAGGGTTATAAAACAGGGGTCGGTCTCGAGTTATCGAGTTATGAGCATCTTTCCATCACTGAGGCTTCCCGAGGATGAAGCCCTGCAGCTTGCGAAGGTGCCGAGACTCTTGCAGTAGCAAAGAAGGAAGCCACGGCACAACACCAGGTCAGCTATGACAGAAAGACGGCAAGATAGAACGACAACAAGGAACATAATGAAGTGATTCGGCCTTGGCCTGGGATGAGCCAGATCAAGTCATAGAACAGCACGCAGTGGAAGCCAGCAAGTTCGAGCTTGTCTGCACCGTGCAGTGCTAAAGCGTAGAGCAATTGGACAGACAGTAGGGCCAGGAGGGATTCCCACTTTCAATGGGCACAGCTTTATGGCCCGTACTTCCTGGAGTGGCCACTATGCCGCGAGTTCAGGGTAACTGAAATAATTCTTGCTTCGTGACATGGCCCCGGGTTTCAATCTGATGGGATTCTGTGATCTACTCGCGCACTACGAATATCACTGCGAACCATGGAGACTGACTATCCGATGCTCCCGCAATTTTGACTTTGGGCTTTGGGACATTTTATTTTTGCTCTTATTGGGTTTAAGGGGATCTTACCTACTAATACTTTTCAATTGCTTTAAAAGCCTCCCCTAGTTGAGACAGAGGACTTGGACGTGGATGGCCGGGGCAAGGTCGTGCTTGATCAGGCCTTCCCTGCTGCTTGACAGCTTTGCAGTACGTCATCATGCCATTTGTTCTTGCTCTGTGGTTGCTACATGGTTGCATAATGTTATATGTAAAAATCTTGTGGACGGCGACTTGATGTAAAGAAGCCTGCTGAAGTAAAGCGCAATCTTTTCCAAAGCCTGAGACTCCAAATGACCCTAAAGTAGCTTATAAGAAACTTATAGACCGTCGACCGCATGGAGGTACTGTGTGCAGACTTGGAGCCTTTGGGCAAAGTGAAATCCGAAGACTCCTGGGAGCTTGAGAGACCCCAAATCCCTACATCCGCAAGGTCTTACATGGACCTTCAAGTTCTAAGCTCTAAGCTAAATCGTACACCCTGAGCCCCCATTCCCGAAATCGACATGCTCTGAGACCCTGCTCCCCAAATCCCAATACTTCCGGCCAAAGTTGTGTCTTCGAAGGTCCTGGGATGGACGCCTGCCCGTCTCGCTTCGCCTCCGGCTTCCTCTGCGGAGTTTTATGTTACAGAGAGCCTGAATCATTGCCCACATTATTCCATAAGGAGATTCTCTAAGGGTTCCGACAGAACTTTAGAGGGTTAAACATGGGGGCCCTGAATCAGTGAATTACCGAAAAGTATCCCTTAGGGTTCCCATGACAAGACACCCTCCACCAGAGACCGAAGCCGTCAAACTCCAAAACCCAAAGCCCCACACTCTTCCGTAAAATCTAAACCCCCTGCTCTGAAACACAACATCCGGATGATTCCAGGGTTGGTTCGTTGCACCCACATTCCCAGCTCCTACAGGCCTCAAGACTTACGCAGAACCCGCATGCCAGACTTCTTCTTCCTGGGAACCAGCGACTGAATGACATGGGAGTTTCCGAAACTAGAGGACCCTAATACAGTACCCTAAATAGTAGGATCCTTACAATATAAGGTACCCCTAACTTTGTTTTTTACAATTTTCAGGGCGCCTTCTGCTGGAAGCTTCCGGACCCGAAGGCCTTTGCGTGGATCCTGGAGTATGCCAGGCAAGCCTCTGCGGAAATACGCCAAACTTCCACAACGGTAATCCAAGTATTCATACCTATCCTAACACAAACCCTAGAGCCTTAGAAAAAATCATCAAACATACATCCACGGCCAGGGAGCGCTGTGCGAACAACGTGGAGTTCCTCGATCGGTTCAAGTGCGCCCTGCTGGGCTTCTCTTCTGCTTGTGTGGATATCAGGAACTTGAATTCTGATGCTTTAACATGTGGGTGTTCTTAGGAGTTGTTTGATTTTTAGGAGAGCGAAATTTTGAAACCAAGGGTCGATACAAGAAAGCCATCGGGCTATGGAGGTCTATTGCAAAACACTGCTAGAGCGGATTATTGTGAATTCTTCAGAAGCATGCTTAGGGCTTTCGGGTTTACTAGACTTTCTGAGAATACTATTAGCCTGTCAAGTGACCTACTGTCATCGTCAGGCAAGGCACTCTTAGTATCATGGGACTAAGTCAGGGTATAAGTACCCTTTATGAGGCAACATGAATACAACTACATTGTTCACAATAATCTTCATTACTAAGTCCCATGATCCTCAAAGTAGAGTCAGGCTTTCGGCATGTCTCATCCCATAGGCTCATAGCCGGGGCTAGGGGTGGTAGTGTTGCTGTGGCCGTGTGCTTCTGTACAGTGACATTCACGGATGTTCCTGTAAAGGCAGCTGGTCTGCTCAGCTGGTCTAAGTTTGTGAGATTTGAGACTCACTTCACTAGCTTTCTGCCATCCACCGATGAACGAACACTTCTTTCATCGTATTCGGGATCCTGTTAAACACAGGGGATACTCCGGAATGCGCATGAGGCGCCGACGTTTCGCAAAGCCTTCTGTTTGCTCGACTTCGTGGCAGGATGTTGCAAGCTTTGAAGCTGCCAGTCCTGGCATCTTGGCTCCTTTTCAGGGGGAGGTCTCATCGGTGGGGCTTTGGACTCTGCTGGGTGTACGGTTTGGGGCAAGCTTGGGTTTATCAGATTTTGCAGCCCGGGTTCCGGATATGGGCAAAAATCCTTAGCACAGGAATCCTGCCAACTTCGCAACGCTTAGAACCTGTTCAGGGAATAAACAGACATGACAGAATGACAATCACAACAGCTTTACCTGTGCCACCAGAGTAACAGCAATGTCACAACAGAAGTTATCACTGCTTGGCCAGCTAACTTCGTAGTTGTTATGGTGGTATGATGGACCAGCCAGCATCTCAGGTGTCTGGTGTTGGGTCGGGGCGCCCAGGCAGTCGCCGCAGAGAAGCCCGGCCAATCACCGCCATAGCTACGTGCGAGGGCTACCACGACTATTTCGATTGCTGCACGTCAGTGGCACCCGATCATTGCATGGGCAGAAGAGCCAATGCGACTGCTTTTGTAGGAAGCAGAGAGACAGCGCACCCTTCGAAGCAGGAACCAGCCGAATAACGATAGTGTAACATTAAACTTGAGTGGCAGTTTTGAAGCGACATGAATAGTCATAGCAGCTGTAAACAGATTTTATTCTAGCAACAATCAGGTCCGACTCTCAACTGTCATCCTACCTCGGGCGCTACACCAATGCGCCCATTGTGCTGGCGGTCAGAGACCCACAGGAGAGGAGGGTGTTGATTGCTTTTAAAGACATCGCTGACAGTTTCGGGACGAGATCTCTTCAGATCCAACCAGCCTGCAGGGCCTGCAGACCATGATCCCGACAGGTTCAAGGTCAGAGCTTATAGATTGCAGCAATTAGAAGTTGGCGCGGTGGGCTGAACGCGAGGCTTGCCTAGGATTTGCAACATGCTGCCCAGCGCTCTCAATCAATGCTACCCTACAAACCATTGCAAACCAGAAATCATGGAATCCGGTCCTTGCGCGCTTCTTCAGGTTCTAGACGTTTTTATGCTCCAGGTATGTTGCCTCTAGGTGTCGGCTCAGGGTGGGGGAGTTCACCGAAGCGCTTGTGAAGTCTTCAGGAACGCTGAAGCTTTAAGTGGATCGGAAAATGACTGAATTGGACAATCCCTCCTGCTGAGGTTGGTGGCGGCAACTACGACATCGGCCGAGGAATATTCCAGGAGAGCAGCTTTACAGCAACCGCCGTTTCGTCGCATCAACTGAGGAGTTCTTACATGGAACCGCTTTGATATCACCTGCTAGGAGAAGAACTACAGCACCTACAAAGGCGGCATGCTTGAGGCAGCCGGCTGTGAGTTGAAGGGGGCCAGAGCTGTTGATAGCAATGTAGTATACGAAAACGGCTTCAGCTCTACTTTGGGGCGTGCTTATACCCCAGTCTCTTCCGCTGCTGGCTGGAGATGCATCGTGTCGCGCAAACCTTGCAGTTTGCTCGCTCCACGGACTTGCTGAGACGCATTACGTGCGCCGCACGACGCATGCATAGAGTAAGCGAGCATCAATTGCAATCGCAGGCCTTCGGCAAGCTCTTCGCGGGCAATGTGCGCATGTTCCAGTATCCGAACATTAGCCCGTGGCTCAGGCCTGTAGTGGAGCTTCAAGACGAGCTCTATCATCGACTTTGCTTCAGGGCTTCTCGGGTGTGTCTGGCGTAGGCGACGAGGAAGGATCAAACACTTCCTTGACTCGCCGGCTATGCAGACAGTTGTGTGAGCCACGTGCAAGTGATACGACCAGAAAAGGCAAATGAAACGATGGCGATGCCAAAATTTCGAGAGAAAAGGAGCCAGGCTCTTCCCGAAACCATAAAGACCCTCCGAGGTCCTGAGGGAGACGTCTCTGAGAACGTCGAGTTCTCCTCCGGTTCGACGGAGCAGTGGGCCTTTGCACTCGCTGGGCACAGGTGAAACCTTTTTTTGAAGCTGGCACGAGAGAGTGTCCAGTCATTTCAGTGATAGCTGCCATGACAAGGCAGATGAGATGTGGAGGAAGGTAGAGACCTCTGAGCCGTTTTGGGCATTGTAGGAGTGGTCGCAATTCTACCATAGTGGTTTGCTATCTTTGTGAGGTCCAGATTGTCGGCTTGGGTGCTACCATTGATCCCAGGCCACAGGCTGCAGCAGAGCCAACAGGGGGGTTTTGAACGTTAGTATTATCCCCTTATAGTCCTCAAGACCTTGTTGAAATTAGTAGGGCCTTATAGCATGCGAGACAGGAGTATCTCCACCGGTTTCTGGTCGAGCAGGAGAAGATTGTCCAAGTCTCAGACATGTCCTGACAGAAGCGGCCACTCTACCCTCAGACAGCTTACGCTTTAGCGTAGACCCTAAACCGCTTTGAGTTAGGGTTTTTGTCCCCGACAGTGTGGCCGTTTGGCCATGTAGCTTCTTGAGACTAGACTAGCTGCATTTTCTCGCGACGAATCTGTGAATTTGCAGAACAGACGTAATGATGCTTTCGTCCAATAAATGTTCTAAAGCTTCAATCCTAGGCCTTCAAGACCGAACCCAAACCCGAAAGATACGGTCAAGAGTCAGATCTACTTCGGACTAGGCAGAGCCTATGCCGAGTCCCGATGCCCTACAAACCACGTATCTACGGCGCGAGAAAGCCCAAGACCCCCAACAAAGTAAGTTCCGCAGAAAGGACTACGTACCCCAAGCCTGAAACCCAAGCCCTACTTAAACCAACACAAACGAACTCCAGGTCTCCATTGAGCCGACCTACATGAACAGTTTCGCCGTCAGCAAAGAGTCCAACGAGCCCTATCGTGGGCAGTCCGAGGAGACGGCAAAGGGCTGTAGGGTAGGGTTTTGGAGTTGTTGAGGATGTTTAGGGTTTCGGGGTTTATAGGGTTTGGGGTTTTAGGGTAGGGTTTTAGAGCTTTTGGGGTTTAGGGTTTGGGGATGTTTGGGGATGTTTGGGGTTTTCGGATTTTTGGGGCTTCGGGGCTCAGGATTTCGGAGAGGTCGTGACTACAGACATCCACAGACTAAGCCAGAGCACCTCTTTCGGGTGTCCTTTGAATCAGGGGTCCCATTGTTGTTTAGCTAGGCTTCTAGGGGAGGGGTCCGAAAAGTGAGGATCCAATTGTCTAAGTTTCTTTATAGGGTCCTCTGTAGGGCTCATCTAAGAGGGACATTGCTGCTCGAGGTTCTAGGGTGCTGATTAAAGCATAGTCTGTGGTCCATCCTATGGGCTTGGTATCAAGGACTTGCAAGCTCCAGGACAACATCAAATTGGGGGATGGCGGTTCGTTCTAGATTTTGGCTTTCGGCTCATCTGCTTTTGTAGCGACTACATGCGCGCACATGATACGTGGATATCGCATCCAAGGTGCGTGACTTGCTCCACGTGTAGCTTGCAATTCGCATAGTCTTGAAATCGCTGCAGGATGTTGTGCAGCTGATGCGGAATGGCGACCCTGAGTGGACGAAGTACGTGCCTGACGAGGTCGGGTCAGACGACATAAGGGTAGCTTTTCGAGTCCTACAGCCGGGTCGTCACGGTCAGGCAATCCAAGTCTACGGTGGCAAACCTTGGATCGTCGAAGTTGTTTTCTCAAGTAGCGTCTGCACGGGAATTCGTTGTTGTGGCTGCTTTCATTGCCGCAGTGTTGCTTTTGCCGTTTCAGGTTCTGCCTGCTTGGGGGTTCGTGCTTTCTTTTGTTGTTGGTGGAGGTCGTTTGAAGGGTGAGTTACGTGATATTCGTTCGGAGTCTTTTTTCTGTTAGAAGTGGCGTCCCTTGTGGGGAGTTGTCTGTTTTGCTGTTGCTGCTGTTGTTGTGGTTTATGTTGCTGCTGTTGATGCTGTTGCTGATGCTGCAGCTGCCGTTGTTTTTGTGGCGTTTGCCCGTCTTACCAGAAGAGGACGACCTTTGATTCAAGACATCTCGCACAAACGTGTTTGTCGAACGTCACCAGGCGCACGGCATCATCAAGGAGTCCAGCTGGTTTCAGAGGTGCCACTATCTGTCCGCAGCGTGGGGTTGAGAGCAGAGTTTCCAGCCACATCTTGCAAGCCCACCCTGTATTGTCAGAAATTTGCAGTAGAAGCTTCTGAAGCAAACAGGTACACTGCCGGAGGTGCCACCTCCCAACAGGCGCCTGGCCTGGCCTTTTCAAAGAGTTTGAGAGCTTTTGTCAGGGTGCGATCGGGCATTTTCTGTGGATGTGCATGTGCATGGTCCTGCTTGCTGGCAACTGGGGCGTCTTCCTCAAGCCTTTAGCCCCTCTAGGGAAAATTTTGCCCTACGATCACCGATAGTAGACACCCTTCGAAAACAAGACCATTCACGGGCTGTCGGAGATCCTCTTGCGAGGCTCAAGCAGTACATTGTTTCGCTTAGGATACTGTGAAGATGGTTGTCGGGTGTTTGGAGAAGCGTCTGCTTCGCACGCAGAATGGCTTGGCTGGAAGGCCCCTGTGCAATGCAAGCTCAGGTCATCTACAAGGCCTTCGAGGTCCTGGATGAGATCGGAAAAGAGTGAAAGACTGCCACAGACACGTGACACCAACACCAAGTGCTACTGGATAACCTGAAAACCGCCAGCCCGGTAGTCTTCATCTCCTTGATCTCCCTGAAGGCCTGAAGGAGTCATGAAGCCGCGTAGTTAAAGACTCTGCAAGGAGCACATACCTAGTCGCATTTTCCCCGTAACGGTCTTTTCTGTGACAGCAGCACACGTGAGATCGGGAATAGGATGCCATATTCGAACCTTTCTCGTAGGACGTACGCTACGCCCGACAAAAATCAAGCATGGTATTTTCGTAAAACACAGCCTAGAGCAGTGTAGTAGTGCAAAATAAGATCATCGTATTGTATTGTTGAATGTAATGTAATGTGTTGCAAGCACAGCGTAGCCTAGCATAGCAACGACTAGTCTAGTCCAGTCTCGTGTAATGCAGTGTAATGTAGTACTGCAGGGTAGAGTATAGGATGGTACCGTCTAGCATAGTCACTCTACGAGATGATGACCCGTCCCCCTACCGCTGCAACCCTTCGATTTTTCACGGGCGTCTTAGCCCTCTGCCTCTCCTCTCCGAGACAGACCCAGGCTAGGCACCAGGCCGCCGTCCATGCATCGCAAAAGTACAGTATACTATTTGGTACTTAACGATGCTCTAGTACTCGATGCAATGCCATGCTGTCCAAAGCTATGTGGTGCTATGCTGTTCCATGCAATGCTATATTATATGCTACCTACACTCTATGATGCTGCGCTATACTGTACTGCCGAAATCATACAGCATTTTTCCTTTATGATATACTTTCTCTTTTCCTATGCTACACTGTACTGTGCTGCCATACTCTACTGCACAGTGCTGTGCACTATACTATATAATCTCCTTTCGTCTTTTATTATAAAGTACACTATACACTATACTTGTCACTCTGTTACATACTGCATTAGCTAGAACTTACTATGCTGTACACTATCTACTATGATAGATTCTGATCTACTCCACCGCCCTTCACTGGACTGTAGTACGTATTCTACCCTTTACAATACCATACTCTTTTGTATCAACACAATTAATCATACCATACGATACCATGCCATTCAAATCCGAAAGTATATGCGTTCTCGTCTCTAGTGCTGTGCTCCTTGGAAAGACTCTGCATGAATAGGTTTCCCACTTGTGGTCGAGGCTTGAGAGAGGAGATATCGGTTTTACACTACCTACTGGGACAGCGGCTGAGGGGTGAAACACCTCTTCGCAAGCTGCGATGCTAGCACCTGGAGGCCTACAAGGCTCTAATTTCAGCAAGCAATCCATGCCAAACCGCTCTGAATAAACCCGAACCCCCCAAGCCCAGCGCAGTTGATGTACTAGGCCTGATGCGGAGGAATCACAGGCTTTGCCCTGAAGGAGCCAGGAGGTCATTCACGAGTTGTTTTGGTGAAGTGAGGTGTATATATCTACATATATACATATATATATATGTATAAACAACCATGTAAACGCAAACTCTCGGGCCCAACCCCCTAAGCGCTAAACCGTAAGGACAAGGAGCCCCACGCTAACAGAGCCTTCTTGGGCATCGCAGGCCTCGGCCGATTGAAGGCCAGACCGCAAAAATGCGACGCGAGGATGGTGTGAAAAGCTGCTTTTAGGAAGGGGTGTGTGTCGCATGATTTGAGCGTGTTGGGTGTGGTGACTGTTTTGGGGAAGGGCAAGATGGTGCATATGCTGCGGTAGGATGCCAAAAGGAATCCCCGCACAAAGAGGGGGCGGGGGGGTTTCTCTGAAGCTCAGGGTACCTTTCGCCAAAGCTGCCCATTTGCCCTATGCCTGGGTTTTAGCAGATTCGGCCGGCCACTGCCATCATAGGGACCCTTACAAGGGGGGGAGGGGGGTGTAGGGGTCGTTACTGCGAGTCCCGCCCTATGAGAACATGAGCCGAGCTTCCGACAAGTGATTGACAAGCCAAACCCCAATACCCTGGGCCCTAAACCCTTTAAAGCCCTAGCTAAACTAACGCCAACAGCTCTATGATCTGGACATCGCCGGTCAGGCCCCGATGGTGCGACTGGTCGAATCCATCGAGAACGGCCCAGAGGCAGGTGGTGGAGCAGTCTGGTCTGGCTTGGTATGGCGTGGTTTGGTGTTGTACAGTATAGTAGAGCATAGCACAACACACTGTCGGAAAGCATAGCATAGTAAAGTTCAGCATATCATAGCATAATTAGTAGTGTGTCGTGTAGTACCGTACAAGATCGTATATTCAGTAAGTAGGAGCAGAGTGAACAAGAGAAGAGAAAAATAAAAGCCGCATATTCTATGGGGAGTGTCGTGGCAATACTCTTGTTGCGAGTGTCGCTGCATTGCCTGCCGGAGAGGATACTTTTTGGTTTGGTGCTTGTCATGCATTCTTGATGGTGATTGCCAGACTGCTCTTGCCGAGGCTCTCGTGCGGCTGAGCGTTCCCGACGGTCAGGCTACTGACGATGTGCACAAAACTATACTACACTGCTCTATGCTATACCCCACACTATTTTACTCGAAAACCTACTATCTACTATTGCTTCTACCGTACTACTTTTATCTACTTATACTATGTTTTATATAGACTATAGTCGCTCATCCGGTTGTCGCCTTTACCAAGATAGTCTAGTCGAAGATCAGTGTGGCAAGAAGCCTTCGTCCTCGGGACAATTGGCAGGTCGCTGTTGAAAACATCGTTCTGATTTCTCCGACTTTCAGTCGGGCTCAGGATTTAGGATTTTAGGGCTGAGGGTTTATAGGGTTTTAGGGCTCAGGATGGGCAGCAGAGTCTCGCACAACATCAACAGACCCTCTGATGGTCATGTAAAGGTCTGAATATTTAGGGGTTCCTCATTATTTTGGCTATAGCAAAATATACTCCCAAGCCCTACTATAATATTTAGTAAGGCCCCTGCTTTGTCTCCTCGTCGGGGATGGGGTGGTAGAAGCCTTGGAAGGCCCCCGGTTCCCTGCCGGAAGGATGCTACGTGGAGTTCCTTGGCCATGAGAACAGGGGGACTTCAAAGATAGTTTCGCACCCTGAATCGTAGGATCCTTATTGTAAGGAATAAGATAGTATATACTATGGTTTACAGGGAACATAAAAAACCGCAATGTACTGTGCTATGCTGTAGTCGACTGTGCCCTCCGCGCCGATGGGGTGAAGCGCAGACTACTCTGTGGCTCAGGAGGGAATGACGAACAAGATAGTGAATTCTCAGGAGGCATCGCTGCTTGCTAAGAACTGTCAAAGTTGTTTCCGTACTTCCGTATGTACCATCGATACAACACAATCAGGCCCCTTTGTTGCAATCGTCGCCAGACATGTACAAGATTTCCATATTATGATCTTCAATGGCCGGAGATCTTCCTTCGGTCATTCGAGGCCTTGGTGGCACCCGGCATGATCGCATAATGTCGCAGACTATCACTGGTGCGGATGGGCAGGCAGTGTGAACTTCGCGCTTTTTGGATTATGTCGTGCTCAGTACACAGTGTCTCATCACCAGGGCGTCTAGCAAACCCTACACAAGCCTCCAGCGCCCTAAGCTCCGAACCGTAAGCCGTAAACATTTTGTGATCCCAGGTTACTGTACTGTAGTATACCGTATGATGGTGTGGTGTAGTATAATGTAGTGTATATATATATAATTACAGCATACTAGTAGTGCATTGTCGTACATTGCACCAAACATGTAACGTATCATCTTAACTATGAACCACATTAGCGATGCTGCTATAGTATGTTATAGTCTACTCCCAATGTGCTACCAAGCAGTTTTCCCTCGACCGTATCAGGTTCTCCGACGTCCAGGGCAGTGAGCTTTGGCTGCAACGAGCCAATGATACCATGAGTACAGTGACAGAGACACAGACAGAGACACGGAGAGAGAGAGAGAGAGAGAGAGAGAGAGAGAGAGAGAGAGAGAAAGAGAGAGAAAGAGAGAGAAAGAGAGAGGCAGAGATAGAGAGGAGGGAGAGAGCGAGACAATGAGAGAGACAGAGAGAGACTGAGAGATTGACTGAGAGGCAGACTGAAAGACAGACAGAGAGACAGTCGGAGAGATAGACAGAGACACAGGCAGAGAGACAGAGAGACAGACGGAGAGACAGACAGCCAGGCAGGCAGGCAGGCAGGAAGGCAGACAGACAGACAGACACACAGACAGACAGATAGATCGGTAGACAGACAGACAGCCACAGAGGTATATACGAGTAATTTCAAGCCTTTATGCAACGACAAATATATATATATATATATATATATATGTATATATATATATATACACATACACATGTATGTATGTTTTTATACATATATACATAGTATATGTATGTATATATGTATGTATATGTACATAAGTACAGTCAGACACACGCACACACATAGTGAAGTCTAACGTCATACCGTATATGTGTTTATGTTATCATCTGGTGGTTTGATTTGCCAGCACGATGGTGGGCATGGCCAGAGGTTCTTCAGCCATCCTGCAAACTCTGCTGATCTGGGTTAGGGTTAACATGGAGATTCGGAGATCTATGATATCTCGTTGTAGATCTCATATGGCAATACTGTGCGAAACCATATTCCGAAGACCTTATACTAGGCCTCTGATGAGTTTGAACACCTTTAGGCATTTGTGGTTATGTCTTCATATCCGTACATATGTATACATATATATATATATATGTATATGTATATGTATATGTATATGTATATGTATATGTATAGACAGATAGATGGATGGCATACGGATTTTTACATACATACATATACCGTGACTGTACACGTATGTATACAGGCATGTATGTACATGTATTTGTCTGTATACATGTGCACACATACACACATGCATGCCACCCCTACAGGTCATCCGAGGTCGAGGTGCTACCATCTAGCCATGAACACAGCTATGTTTGAAGCTCCCAGCTTGTCATGTGTCCCTGAGGACGGAATCTCTACCCATCAGGAGCGGATGGGGGCTCAGGGTTTAAGGGATTCGGGCTTAGGGTTTAGATGTTGTCAAGGTTCAGCGGGCTTTGAATATAGGCTGCGGCCATGATGCGGTACTCCAGACGCTGGTTAATGAATTCCACTATAATCCTGCAAGCTGCTGGCGACCCGAAAGAGGTGCCGGGTGGGGCGACGCAGAATGAGGATCTTTGGCAGGCGAACGAAGTTGATCTTGATTCCGGGAGATGTCACAGACAGTCTAGCATAGCCTGATAGAAAAGTGCCGTGAGCGACTTGTCATGTGCTGCGAGCGATCGTCGGAGGAGCCCTCCCCCTGCGGTGAGCATGTCACAGCATGGCTACTTGGAAGGCAGTTTTAAGGTTGCAGAAATCTGTAGAAAGCCTGTGGCGGGGACGAGTTCCAGCTCCCGTGGATGGTGAAACTGGAGCATCGGAATGTTTGACAAAGTGCAAGCGTCGGTTTTGAACAGGAGGCCTCGGACTGTCTTACAGCCAGAACCCAAGACACCCTTTCGCAGATGACCTTTAAGGCCTTGGAAATGGTTAGGATCCCTGTTTTATTTTATGGTTCATGTATGTTCATTCACTGAAAGACAACGCAGCCCTATTCCAATTCTCAGTCCCCCAATCCCCAAAACCCACTAGCACACTTATAGAACTCTTTAGAGGGAGCCTTGTTCAAAATACCATGGCCCCTCTACTAACTTCCCCCCCAACACACCTAAGGCCCTAACACCCGGACCCAGAGGGCTCCTAAGTGGGGAAAGCCCAGGAAGATCTCCTCCAAGTCGGATGATCCCGCGGGAGTCTCGGGGTTTCGGGTTCCGTCAGCGCCTTGGGGCTCGTAGGGTTTGGGGTCTATAGGGTTCGGCGTCATGGGGGTTTGAGTTCGGGTTATCCGGAGTTTGATGTATGTCGGGTTTCGTGGTTGGACTGCACCCCTGTTTAGAACCCGAATCCCTGACCTGTCGGGGCAGGAGCAAACACAGCCGGACCCAATTCCTCTTGGCTTTCTGAGGCAAAGAGAAGCCGCAGGTATGGTCCTTGCAAAGCAAGCCCAGATGCCTCGCAGGGTATCCAGATGTAGAGTGAGAAGATGGTTTGGTTCATATGTTTGGGGTCTGTGCACCGCTCTTATGTGGTATCCCACGAGGTGAACTCCATCCGAATTGGGGACACGTCCAACTTCCCTCCCTACGTCTCGGGCGGCCTCGTCACAGAGAAGAAGGCCGCGGGAGTCCGCATTTGTGCAGACAGCTTCGCGCTGGAGTTTTGTAAGCGACAGGGCTTGTCATTCTCTCATTCACTTCTCTGAATATCAGGGCTTCTCCTATCCTACGAAGAGCTCGGTGGTGAGTTCAGGTTGGCGTGCCCTATCCCTTCAAGTCCCTCTCGGAGACCTTGAAGGACCAAGCCGTGGCTTGAAGTCTCGGGTTCGCAGATTTTTTCCGGCTCAGAACGAGGAAGGGCGGACTTTGGGGGGAGTCCAGGAGTTCTGGGTTGCTCAGGCGGAAGATGTGAAATCCAGTTCATACGGCGTTAAGAGCAAGTTCCAGGTCTGACAGCCGCCCGGCTCATTGGTCTGTGAGGCTTTGAGTGTTTTCGAGAGAGTTGGAAGATCGAACATACCCTAGGCCCTACACACCCTAACATACCCTAAACCCTAAAATACCGCAAAAAAACCTGAAAAAACACGCTAACCCTAACACACCCTAAACTACCCTAAACCCCACAATACCCCAAACCTTAAAATACCTTAAGCTTGAATGCCAGGACCCGGGCATGCCATTTGACAGCATGGCCGCACCGCCGCACTGTCGGGTCTGATCAGCTGTGGAAGGATCTACAGGGTTCCCTTAAGGGTTTAGGGCTTAGGGATCTGTTGATCCTGTATTGGGCTCCTTTAAGGGTTCCCTGAATACTGAAGGGATCTATGTGCCACCTTGGCTCCTTCAGGCCCAGATCCAGAATCTTGGAATACAGGGGTGGGAATAACAACTGAAAGTATCCCCTTACTGCCCATTCCCGAATACCAGTATGGTAGAACATACCCCAAAGCCCTATTCATAATTGCTGAGGGCCCCTTCTTGTTTGAGTTGCAGGGCGCCGCTGATCAACCTTTTGTGATATTTGTTGGTGCATCTTTACCTCGAGGTCGTAAGCTCCAATTTCGAGTTTTCGAAAATTAGGGGTACCTTATTTTCGGGTCCTTATAATAAGGATCCTACTATCAAGGGTACTATATTACCCAAAACGAAACCGGCTTCGTCTGCCCTCAGACTTCGGGCTCGGAGAGAGAGAGAGAGAGAGAGAGAGAGAGAGACAGAGAGACAGAGAGACACCCTTAAAGGGAACCCTATTCCAGAACCCCAATGCCCATAGTACCCTGAAAAGGAATCCGATTATAGAGCCCTTTTTTGGCCTTATACTAGATTCTAAATCATCTTAGGTTGGCACGGACATGATCAACTTCGGTCGCCACCTCGGATTGGGGCACTTGGCCACGGCTTTCCTTTCAAGGAGGGGGCGGAGTTGAAGCATATGCGGGGATGCAGAATATAGGGCTACCCAAAACAGCCCAGGATCTTATTGTTCTATATTGAGGTTGCGCGACGGAGTTGAAGCAGTTCGCCATGAGGGGTACCATAAAAGTTACTAGTAGGAGTACTATAAAGGCTACGGTCACTGCTGCTATACGGCTTACGATACAGAATACTACAAGGGTTTCTGTAAGGCACCAAGGCCACTATCAAGATTTCTTTCAGAAGTGTTCAGTCCTTTCATGCACTGAGACGTTCGACGAGTAGCAAACTTTCTTGCTTTCAAGAATTGAAAAATTCACCCTAAACCCTAAACCCCTAAACCCTAAACCCCTAAACCCTAAACCCTAAATTCACATCTCGGGGTTGGAGTACTGTTCAGACGGATCCTTCTCAGCCCGAGAGCGGAATCCGAAGCATCTATGCCCCCCAATTCCCTCAGGGTCCAAAGGACCCAGTAATCAGGTACTTAGGTTTAGGATAGTAGTTATGTAGCTTACTATTTCGGAGAGTATCTGATAATCTAGTACTTGAACCCCTGGGGAACTATCTCAGGATGCGGGATGAGATGATCCGTTGAAACCTGCGGGTACTGTAAGGGGTCTTATAGTAATTGGAATAGGGTTTGGGGGGTTCCTTATTACAACTATAGTCAAATAGACCCCCAAACCCTATTCTAAGAAAGGCCCCTACATTATAAACCCTAAGCCCAGAAGCCCTCTTCTCGAAGCCCTGGCGCAAGAGGCTCCGAACTCCAAACACACGTGCTGCTTTACGCAGCTTTGACTGTGGAAGCACCAGCCTTGGTCGGCCCTTTGGGGCATTTTTACACTCTCGCTCCTCCTCTGCTGAGCTGCATTTATGGTAATGGGACTACCAAGCAGGTTGCTAAAGGGTCTACCGTCTACCATAAGGGTAAGATGGGGTACGGCTTGGCACATCTTCAGCCCATGCTGAGCATGTGTGCACGCTGATGATGGCCTTGACTTGTTCGTTGTTTGTTTTTGCTGGCGCTGAACGCCTCGTCCGCAGCGCGCCGCTACCCAGCTCAAGGCCGCATTTGTTTACGAGCCGGGCTACTCTTTAAACTGCCCTTTCGGACCTTCTGCTTGCTGCCTCTAGCCAGGTGTAGGGTTCGGGACCCTTCTGAATCATTGATGCAGCAACCTGATTAAGCACCCCCGTTGTAGATCCTCGAGCAAGGTGTACCCGCCTTTTGGGGAAGTGACAGGCAGATTCTGTCTTCTAGGCGCTTATTTCTGCTTCTTGCAAGAAGCGCCGTACCAGAAGCTTAGGGTGCATTCCCCGATTTTGTTTCACGATTAGGGGCTGGAATTGGCCCAAATTCGCATAGCGACCTCCTCGTTGAGGCATCTCCGACCTGCTTGAGCCGAGCTGTTTTGATTCAACAGGTTTACTAGAAGAGCCACTAAACTGTAAGGGTTTGTATGGGAGGGATGCAGGGTTGCTACAAGAGGGTGCTTTTCAGGATTACTATACTTAATATCATGTGCTTCGTAGTCCAAAGCTACTATTGGTCCAAATCCGACCCTCCCCTAAGGCCCCTCCCGATTGCTCGCAATGCCTGTGGTCCCCGTTCAGAATCCCATACAACACGAGGCAACCCAGAATTGGAACCACGATGGTGACTGCAGGCAGTGCTAGGAATCTGCCTAATGTGAGCCTTTCGCCGTTCGCACTGTCCCGGGAACCTCTTGCTTATTAGACAGGCTTCTTCCGACTATGGGTTTCGGGGCAACCGATTGGCAGCAACCAAGATGCTCCCTTTGCCTCCCGTTCCAGCATGGTCTTGATACGTCTAAGCATCATGACTACCAGTGACTAAAATCAGTCCTCTTCATAATTAGTCATAGTCAGTCGTTTTTGTAGTAAACTCCTAGCCAGGTGCCTTCCTCGCATCATGGCTTCCGACCCTCCGTGAGCGCCTGAGCTGTCGACCTACCATAATCACAGGTTAGGTGTTCTTCGGCTTCTAGCCACGAGCCGACTATTGCGTTTACCAGTACTCCGACATTTGGTACTGCAACAACAGCTACTCTACTACTACTACTACTACTACTACTACTACTACTACTACTACTACTACTACTACTACTACTACTACTACTACTACTACTACTACTACTACTACTACTACTACTACTACACTACTAGTGTGCTAGCGAGTAGAAGTCGTAGTGGTAGTGGTGGTAATGACAGTTAGTCAGCAAAGACTGCAGCGAATGTTAGCACGTGCAGACGGCAGAGTACAGGCAGTAAGCCTGACAAGAACAGTAGTCAAGCTGGCTGGCATCATCGTTATGCTGAATATCGGAGCATGGTGACAACGAGAGCGACTTTCATCGAGCGGCGGTTACTATCACAGGCCGATGCCTTTCTTCGTTCGGGAGAAGGAGTTTTTGAAGCTCTACGGCCGCGCACTTGGTTAAGAACTGATTGAGGGTTTGAGTTGTGCCTTGAGGTGCAGACTCTGTCACAGTTGCTTTGCACCCAACTCTTGTTTTCATTTTATCTGTGGACCGTATAACACGAACAAGTGAATGTCAGGGCTTGTAGGCTTCGAAGCATAGATACCTTTCCATCCTTACCCTTCGGGCGGTCGCAACAACTCTCACGCTTAGCGGAGCTTAGTTGGTTTGGGGCAGATCCGATACAATGATTTCCATGTTCCTCGCAAATTCTCTGCACCCGCGCCTGGGAGGCTTTGGTACGTCGCAGATTGAGGAAGCACAGGCCTGGGACACGTTAGAGACGCGAAGCTGTTTGCAGTAGTCGTCATAGTCCTATATACACTGCGACTCGTCTTCCTTCTAATCCTCCATGTCGTTCCTCATACGGATAGTCGCGATGGCTGTGAAAGAAAAAACGAAAAGCGGGCCGAGGCTCTCGGGGTGAGGGATTCCCGGGGATCAGGCAGCAATGTTTTGTTTATTGCGGTGACCGCATGCTGCTCCTACGCTCCTACGCCAGAGTTCCAGCACGGTCTTGCTCCTGGGGTGCATTTCTCAGCATCGTAGACAGCAGCTATATCGTGAAACTAGCAGCTTGAAGCCATCTGTGTCAAAGATATAGGTTCAAGTGTTACTCAGAGTCAGAGGAGAAGAGCTTCTGAATCATGTAATCGGCCTTGTTCAAGCTGCAGGCGCCACCTTTCCCTCTCGCGCTGCCCAAGGCACAGAGTCAGGGGGTTCTTTGAGATGGGTTTCGAGCACACCAAGTACGGCCCTCCCTTGGCGTTCGGTTTTTTGGATGTTGTGCGCGTGAGAGTCTAGCTTTGCCAGAAAGAGCAATTTAAGTGCCAACTCGCTTCGAGGGGCTTATTGAACCCACCCTTTAACCTTATCATGTTACCCCTTTAATCCCCAAGCCCTAAAACCCGTAAAGCCCTAAACCCTCAGCCCTCAAACCCTGAGCCCTCAAACCCTCGATCCCTCGAACCCCAAACCCTCAACCCCAAGCTTCCCCCAAAGAGCTCCGATCCCGAGGCGGCGTCCTGGTGTCCTTCGGGTATCGCTCTGGGCATGGTGTGGAGCCCAGATTGAAAGCAGAAGAAGCAGGTTTCGAGTTTAGAGGGTCGAGGGGTTTCGGTGTTTTTTGATGTGTTTTTGAGAGGGGCGGCAGCTTTGGAGGGATCTTGTTGGCCTTGGGTGGATAGCTGTGAAGACGAGCCAAGCATGGGGCTCTGCTAAGGCAGAAGCCATGGTTGACTTTGGCGTGCATGTCGGCTTGAGGATTGATGCGAGTACTTAAACATCAAGCCCTGTACAGTTAGAGAGAGTTCTTTGTGAGAACAGCAGCTCTTGTGGTTTCGATTTCGGTTCGTCTTCTGCGCCTACATCGAGAGGCAAGGAGAGCTATTTTGGGGTTTCCTTCTAAGTATGGTATAATATACCCGCAAGCCTTATTCTAATTATTGAGGCCCCTGTATTAAGGTGTCCTGATCTGGCAATGGAAGATCGAAGCCCCCGTTGCGATCGGCTGTCTTTGATGTTTTAAGGAATTGGGAAACTGTACTTTGAGGGTGTCAGGCTGCCCTAAACCCTAAACCCTGAAGGAGATGTATCCAACCTTGCCCCGTGATGTGATGCCCGTGCCCTGAGCTAGCCGACGAAGCTACACACGAAACCTAAACCCAGTAATCCCAGAGCCAGTGCCTTCGAGAACCATACCTTCAAGCCTGAAGCCCCGCATCCTCTAAGAACGCGCATCCTAAACCCTCGATAAGCCTTAGACGAAGCACCCTGAACCCTAAACCCCTAAACCTTAAACCCCTAAACCCCTAAACCCAAAACCTCTAAACCCTAAACCCCTAAACCCTTAAACCCCTAAGCCCTAAGCCCTAAACCCCTGCTGAAACCTCGGAGGTTGATCCGGTTCAGGGACCCCAAGTCGCCGTCTTCGAATCCGAGAGTGGCACCAAACTGCTCGGGCCCGGAGGGGTGGCTTCAGGTTGAACGGCTTGGGCTTCGTAGATAGTCTGGGCTTCTTAGTCCTTGGCATCGTGAAGTAAGTATGTGAGCAAGTAGGTCTGAGGGTTTTTGGACTGCGATCTGGGTTGTTGCGTTCTCCTATCACAGCCCTTTGAAAGCTCTGCAATCGGCCCTCCACTCACAGGAGCTCAGAAGGAGCTCTTGAGCTTGGCCCCTGCTGCCATGAATGATACCTTCCATGCATTCGCTAAGTGGTGGCTTTGCTCCGAACATCTGTATCTTCAAAAGCTCCCGGAAGCTTTGGGCTCATCTTCTCTGCCTCAGGTCCGGTGCGAGCATTCTGGACTTGCCGAAAGCGCCCAAGAATGCCTTCACCTTTATGTGGCCGTTGTCCTACTAGGGGGGGGGTTCAAACGTTAGATTAGGGTCTTTTGAGTTGTATGTTCTACGGCAATAACGAGGAAACTTTAAGGGCATGCTGCCAGTAGTTGTTGCGACCTCTAGATTACTGTTAGCTGGTAGAGGACCAGGAATCTCCTTTTGCCGTTGATTGTGCGCGTCTTTGCGAGGTTCTTAAACCCTAAACCCCCGAAGCCCTAAACCCTTTCAACCCTAAACCCTGTCCGTGACTCACGAATCAAGGCTGAGGGTTTTAGAGGTTACGGTCTTGGGTTTGGGGTCTACTTGGAGGATCATGGGACTGAGTAGTTGGGGTCATAAACAGGGAAGTAGGGTTTAGAGTTTAGCGCTTCAGCCTGGGGCTTAGAGGAGAGGAATGCCATCAACACATTCGGCTTCGCACCCAGACAGAACATCACTCCATCGAGGTCTCCCATGGGTTCTGCGTTGGTGACGATTGCGCCGGGTGGAAAGAACTTGCAGGAGGGGCTGCGAATTGCAGTTTCCAGTACTTATAGTTTCGAGCTTACATATTGTATGTCCTGTTGGTCTAGTCGCTACGCGGAAGTAGAACCCCGGCTTTGAACGGGTTGGGCTCTACGCCCCAACGTGCTGAGAGCTTCCTTCTGCCCTGATGCATCTTGGCTACAGATGTTTGTCTTATGGCAATGAGTGCCACGAAGTTGCTGCTTCGGCGTGTGCTAAGCCTTATAATCTCCATAGGCAGTCTTGGCAGGTGATGCTCTTGTGGCGGAGGTTGTTCAACACATGCCACGCAAACAGCTACGCCAGGTAGCTGCAGAATCAATGTAAAACCCAAAAGCCTAAACCCTAAACTGCAACTCTTTCCATGGGCCTTAGTAATTAGAATAGGGCTTTAGGGATATTATACCATAAATATAATAAGGAACCCGGGCCAGGAGTCCAACGTCCACGTCTGGCGCCGCGCCGGAGCGGATGGTCCCGGAGCGGGCGCAGGTCAGGGCGGCGAGTACGAGCTGCAGGCGGGCTGAGTCTGAGGAACACGAATAGCAATAGTAATAATAATCGTAATAGTAACAGTAGTAGTAGCAGTAGTAGTAGTAGCAGCAGTAGTAGTAGTAGTAGCAGTAGTAGTAGTAGTAGTAGTAGTTGTTGTTGTAGTAGTAGGAGTAGTGGTAGTCGGAGTAGGAGTAGGGTCCTTGTAGGGTCCTTGTGATTTTGTTGGCGCATGTACCTTTGATGACACACACATATATATATATATATATATATATATATATAGACGAAACAATCCTACACGTGTGATGATTGTGATGGGACGATGGCGTCCACTACTCTTGCTGTACCCCTCCTGCTCCCAGCTACTCCATCAACAATTGCGGCAGCTGCAGAAACACGAACAGCAGCGGCCACAGCAGCAGCAGCAGCAGCAGCAGCTCAACAGCAGCGACAGCAGCCGCAACAGCAACAAAACCACCCAATGGCGCCGCTGTCCCCTGCCACTGCCACTGCCACTACCACCGCTGCTAATGGTACTGCTGCTGAAAGGGCAAACAGCTTCCGTGCCAGGCATCGTACTGTCACCCCAAGCTCGAGAAGGACAAGAAGGCTGGGCAGACTTCACGGCAGCATCAAGTCTCACAGTAAGAGCACAAAAACACAGGGAGATGAGAACTTGATCTACTGCATGGGGCCTACATAATTACCCATACTGTTTTGGGGGTTCGTTAGAATAGCTATACGATAATATATTCCAAAACCCCTATTCTATGCATTAAGGTCCCTATACTTAACCCCCATCATGAGGAAGCCCTTAAAGGAACCCTACTCTATTTATTGTATTAAGGCCCGAAAAGTCTCCGGCATCTCCTGAAACCAGGTGCTGCAATGGACCAACGACGAGAACCTCTGTGCCAGGCTCACGCCGGAAGGCGAGAAGGGGGGTGTGGATTAATATAGCCCCAAGGGTCCAAGTACCCAATAATCGCACACTATTTCTACTATAACTATAATAAGGAACCACCAAAATAGTATAGGTAGTTATTAAAGCCCCTCTATTACAGCAGGTCGGGCATCATATTGCAGACCCTGCACCCTAAAAGCTTACGCATAGGAAATCGGGATTTGTTTGTGTGATGGGCATTGCCATCGACTTGGGCATGGTGGGGACAACATGGAGATCAATGTTGGAATATACTAACTAAAATTGATTTATACCATCCAAAGCCCTGAGCTTAACACTGTCTAAGGGAGATCTTCGAACTCTGGCTCTTGAAAACTGAGAAGCCCAACAGCTGCGCGAGCCCACAGTTCCAGGGAAGATCATCCTAAGAACCAGACGTCTTCAGCCGGAAGTCCGAAGATCATCCTAAAACCCTGAAGCCCCCAACCCCAAACCGGACCTCGGAAAGCCAAGCTTAAACCCCGAAGCCTGCAAACCCCATAGGCCCTGAACGCCAGACCCAGAAGCTCTCAGCCCTAAGCCATGATCCTCTGAAGCTCCAGGAAAGATCATCCTCTATGACGGTGCTAACCTGGGGGAGGACCATCTCATGGAGCTGGCTGTAGGGAGCTCGGAACCTGCCCTGGCGGGGTGGAGTTTTCATTCGTGGCTTTCGTTTGAAAGAGGTGTATGTTATTGATGTCCATGCGGTATTTTAAGAAGGTTTTGGGCGGCGTCAGGATAAGTTTCTATAAGATGAAGGCTTGTAAGGTTTCGGAGCCCATCGGGACCCGGGAGTTCCAGAAGGTAGGGGTGTCTTCTTGTAAGTAAGCCCTACACCCTAAACCGCCCTGATGGAAAAGGGGTTGTAAAAATTGCGCTAAACCCTAAACTCCAACCCAGAAAGGATCCCACCGTTTTGAGCCTTTACCTGTTGTTTTTGAGTTCCAGCCTGTTGAGTACTTCGAATGCTCATTGCGTACATGTGTGCATGAAAGTCCGGTAATGAGAGGTTTGGGTTGTGGCCCTGCTCAGCTGAAGGACTCAATTAGGCAGGTGGGCAAAATCTCTTAATATAGGCCTGAATAATTACCTACTATTTTAGGGTTACTTGTTATAACTAGATTTAATGGGCCCCTATAGTACTGACGTCTAGGATGCTACCTGCTTGAGACGCCAAACGGCCAAACTCGTCATATACGACCGACCCTGTAAAGAATGCTAAAACAACTTTAAAACGAATCCGACAAGAACCTATTTGATCCCGTCAAAAAGTTTTCACCAGAACTCTTGCATACAGAATCCTACAAGCACCCGGAGCTCCATCATCTGACAGCACTCCTTCGGCCGAGGTTCAAAACGTGGCCGGCTTTGAGTTTGCGCCGATGACCGCCCGGAACCCGGCTTGGCCTCTGCGCCGTTAGCCGAAACCTTATAAGACCTATATACACACTTTAAACCGAGAGACCCTTGTTAAATCCCTGATTTCTTTTGGAGAAACCTCAAAGCCTCTGACCCTAAAACCCATGCCCAAACCTGCTCACACTCATATTGTATTGATACTTTTCTACATTGTGTATACGTATGTATGTCCGCATGCATGCATGCATGTATGTATGCATGTATGTAGGTATGTAGGTATGCATGTATGTATCCATGTGAGTGTGTATATATGTACATGCATATGTGTGTGCATTTCTAGATTCGCGTACACACACAAGCATACGTACATATGTATGTAAACAGAGCGCGAGAGTATGTATACATAGAGCGCGAGAGAGCGAGCGAGAGCGAGAGCTGTAATATATACATATATATATATATATAGAGAGAGAGAGAGAGAGAGAGAGAGAGAGAGAGAGAGAGACAGCGGTAAAGGAATAAGGAGCTCCAACGCAGGCCTCGGAGACCTGCTTCGCCCGCCTGGCGCTCTTCGTGGCGGACCAGCGCGACGACCTCCAAAGGGTCGTCGGCCCGGCCGAGGCCGTGGACAAAGAGAGGGCTTTGATTAGGACCTTGGGGTTTAGGGTGTGGGGTTTATGGGTTTAGGGTTTAGGGGTGTAGGGTTTATAGGGTTTGGGATGTAGGAGTTACAGTCATGGGTTTTGGGATTTGGAGGATGTAGCTTTTATAGGGTTTAGGACATTTAGGGTGTATTGGTAAGAGATTGTGGGATTTCCAAGATTTCGGGTTTAAGATGTAGGATTTAGCATTTTTGGAGTTTAGGGTTTAGGATGCAGGGGATATAGGATATTGGGTCGGGTTAGAATGTAGGGTTTATGGTTTAGGATTTCGGCTTTGAGGGTTCCTGTGCTGGTGCGGTTGATAGATGTTGTTGCACAGTTACCTGTTTTGCACTTTTGATTTTAAAGGGTCGTTGCACGGTTTGTATGGCGTCTTACAAAACAGTCTGTTTTTGTTTTCCTGCTGGTGGTGCTGTCGACTGAATTGGTAGCAATACTCTTCCTGAGGGATTTCCAGTATGCTGTTAAACAGACATACTGTCTTCTATTCATGGGGCGTTTAGAGAAGCGAAATGTGCTGTCTCCCTTGGCCCCAAAGACGTGTCACAATTATCAAGGCGCTTACGTTACACTCAAGAGGTAAGTCCGAACCTACCCCGAGTGAACCAGACGACTCAACTGTCGCGCGGAAGTAGCCAGGTCTCCATTCTCGAGTCCGGTGCTTAAGCGGGTTCCAGGAGTTTAGGTTCTCTACAATGCTGACTAAAGGGGTTTACGATAAAGGGTGAATGTCTTTAAGGGCTACTATAAAGGGCTGTAATGTTCCAGGTAGGATTCGGGTTAAGGGGCTTGAACGGGTTTAGGAAGCAGTGTGGGTTTAGCGCTCATGGAGGCATTATGCAATACTTTTCGTAAAGTTTAATGAGCGGGGATAGGGATGACAAGAAGGAGAGGCTTTCTGTCAGTCAGTAACGGCATAGCAACAATAGCAGCGATAAGGACATCAGCCGCAGTATTGAAGACAGGAGTGCGGCTGAGATGGATCCGAACTGTGATTATCATGAGTTGAAGCTTTGGTGGTGGTAGCAATCCGCTTTTAAACTACGCATCGGCAAGAGCACTAGTAATGACACCTATATGAAGGGCTACCGGAATAGGGACGTGCAATAAAGACGTCACTAACAAACATAATCAGGACAGGTTTTACGATGATCGCATGGTTGCGATGGGTCAAGATAGGCAGGCAGGTCGAACATCGGGCCAGTGGTAAAGCCTCAGTATCTACTCAGTGGCGTGCCGTGATCAATATGCAGAAAACCTTTAAGCCTGAACGATGAACTCGGGACGCTGAACCGAACTCTAGCACCGAAGCCCACCACAGAGCCTGAATTCCCAGGCACCTTTTTGGGACAGTCAGCTTCCATCGCAGGTTTGCAGTGGCCAAGTCGTCTTCGTTCATGTTCTTCGCAACATTTTGCGAGAGTAGCCCAGCAGGGCATCTGATCTGTGTCAAGTATCAGCCGTTCTTGAGCTATCGCAACCCAATCGTTACTTGCAGCATATCTTCTAACCCTCAATGAACTTTGCCACAGTATGCACTGCATGAAGCATACTTAGACTTGGGTTCTCCATACAGCTACATCTACCTTACACGTACGAGTACTCTCGAACTCCAAGCCTTGACACTGAGGCTCAGCGTGGACGAGAATGGCATCCACTCATCACCTTGCGCCAAGATGAGCCCCGCTGGCGGTCCTTGAGCTTCGCAGCATAGGGCTCCGGGTTCAAGGTACCTTAATTGGGGTTATAAGTAGTTATAAGATAAGTATAGTTCCCCAAATCATAACCTTAGTTACTAAGTCCCATGATCCTTTAAGTAGCTTTCACTTCAGAGAGAAAAGGGGCAGGGAATAGTCCAAGCTCCACACGAGAACTTGTCCAGGGAGCACATGAGTCCAAATTGCACACCACATGTTGCCTAGACGTCGCAGGTGTGGGGTATGTGTTCAGAACACACACACACACACACACACACACACACACACACACACACACCTCTTGCCTACTCCATAGCATGAGATTCTTCATCGATTTTGGCAGATCACCCGAAGGTGTAGGGCTGAATAAGAGCCTCCGATTTGCTTCCTGTAAAGCCGATGTCGAGCCTCGAGCCAAAAACCGTATCAAACACATCTTGCTCGCGATGCTCGTGGCAGGTGTGACATGCGGGCAGGTGGGGCAGATTCAGCTTTCCCCTGAGGGCCTGGGTTTCGGGCAGGACTTCAGGTGCTGAGACTGTGTTGCGGCTGGATTTCGCCAAGAGGTTAGGGGTTGAAGGTGCATTTGAGGCCTCAGTGAGTCTTGAATGCAGGTGGCCGACTTGCTGTGGAACAACATGGGCAGCTGTTTGTTCGGAGCTTAGACGAGTGTACCGGGCACCACCTGTTGCGATCCCCAAAGTCTTGGTCTTGAGCCCGTCTGAAAGAAGCTCGCGAGATTCTTCAAGGTGCTAGAGGCGTAGCTCCCACGACAGGTACCATATGAGAAGAGATGTGGTTCTGACAGCACACGAAGTATAGAGACCGACATAAGAATGCTGCAAGGACAGCCGCGGCTGTGAAGGGCTGTGGTGTGTCTTGTTGTGTAGCATAGGGTGCCCGCGCCGTGTTTTCAAACGGGAGTGTATCAAGATCTGAGTCCGGCAGGACATACATCATGTCAAATCTTTCCTCTCTCTCTCTCTGTGTGTCTGTGTTCGTCCCTCTAAGAACGCATAGTTTGGTTGTGTCTGTCCATCAGGATTGCCCACTGTCAGACGGAGGTGGATGAGACAGGCACGGGGCTGCCTGCATTCGCGTTCATTGATGTTCTGGCTGTTTGACCCCCTTTGAAGGAGTCAGTATATGATCTGGTGACAACTGCGGAGCCTCCAGTGTTTGCAGGTCAGAGTTACTACGGTGGATCGCGGTTGGCCTTCATGCCAGGGCCTCCTGTGCAAGGCATGCAAGTCCTATGCAAGTCATAGTCTCAAGTACAACGGAGGTCTCAGGTTTCTTCAGGTTTTCCAAATAGGATCCTCCCTGCCCGTTGGTCTCCCAGGTCGCGTGCCGGGGAGGTGAAGAAGGATTTGACTGACGAGGAATGCCAGGGCGGCTGTGTTCAGGCATGGAGCAGGGTTTTGGGTCTTAAGGGCTTGGCGTTTAAGGCTTTAGCGATCCAAGGCTGTGTGCACCGGCACATCTGGGCGAAGTTTGCAAGCAGTCGCTGCATGGGACTACTATGTTGTTTTGCCTCAGCCTGAAACCATAAGAAGCCTGCACTCCCCACCCATCCTGATGAGCTTTAGCGCTAAACTGGATGTCATGGGCTTGAGGCTAATTTTGCGGTCTGAACAATATCGAAAATACTATGTATTCCTTACTAGCCTGATCTCTGGCAGGCTGTTTCTTGGAGCCCGACACGCGATGAGTTCATTCTGATCTCAGGCTTCTGTCATGACGGGATCATTTGCATCCGTTCGCAGTTTTGTTCGACGTGAGGTATTTCTTTGTTTTTTTCTGCTGCGCTTATCAGGCTATAGGGTCTGGATTCACCGGCCCACTCCCCTTCCCCCTTCTGTTTGAGCACACCACCACCAGCCCCAACCCGACCGCCGCCACCGCCGCCACCAGCACCACCACCAGCACCCCCCCGCCGCCAACGCCAACGCCGCTGGACCACCGCTAGCACCAGCACCAGCACCAGCACCGGCACCGGCACCGGCACCACCAGCACCACCAGCACCACCACCAGCACCACCAGCACCACCAGCACCACCAGCACCACCAGCACCACCAGCACCACCAGCACAAGCACCAGCACCACCAACAACAGCAACACCACCAGCATCAGCACCACCACCAACAACGAGCACACCACCACCACCACCACCACCACCACCACCACCACCACCACCACCACCACCACCACCACCACCACCACCACCACCACCAACAACAACAACAACAACAACAACAACAACAACAACCACAACCACAACCAGGACGACCACACCAACCAGAATGGCAATAACAACAACCAGAGCAAGACTAAGAACAACAATATCAAGAACAAGAACAGTCATAAGAACACAGGCAGCAGCAACAGTAATAGCAACAGCAACAACAACACCACCAACAGCAGGCAACAGGCACGCGCAAACGGCAACGGCAGCGGCAACGGAAACAGCGACAGCAACAGCAACGCCAGCGACAACAGCAACACCAACAACAGCAACACTAGCAACACCGGCAACAGCAGCACCTGCAGCAGACACAGCAACAAGGGCAACAACAGCAACAGCCACAGCCACCACGACACCCCTACCCACTCCGCTCGCAAGAACAAACATGCAATGCGTGTCGAGCAAAAGCTCCGCACCCACCATCACCGTCACTAAGCCTATTGCCGGGCTGACTTGAAAGTGCAAGCATGCAACACCTGCTTTAACTGAGCCCCGTGTTGTTAATCTTCGCTCACTGTACTAATTGGCCCTCTAGAAAGCGCATGCCGCGAGCCTCTCAAACTTGATTGACCTACCTCAGTTTGTTGATTCTTGGGCAGATCGAATGCTACCGTTATCGAAAGGTTCAGGTTTGGGACCCGGGAACTCAGCAGTTAGGCACACGAGTGAGGCTGAGAGAAAACGACATTGCCAAAAAAGTGACGATGGCACCAGCAGGACCCATTGAAGCTTAGGCGTATGTACAGACAACAACCGTCGCATACTTAAGGCATGTTCATGTTTCCAGGAGTTTCTACAACAGAGGCTTGATGTTTCGGAAGGATGTTGTGTCGGTTTTAGGGTTGAGGGAAGAGGTACTGCTTGCAATTCGCAGCCGCTTGGATTGCTGGTCGCGCATTTGGGGCTCTACAGTAGCTTGGGGATAATGTTTTCTAGTCAAACAAGACTTGGAAATCAGGGCTTGATGTTTCAAGTAGTGTGTGTCTGTGTGTGTCAGCTAGTGGCTCAGCTAGTGCCTTCTTCGGCAATGCTTGCTGTTTGGAGACCTTCTGGGCAACGGCTGGCCGCAATAAGTGCAGAAGAGTTCACGGACGCAGGTTCTGTGAAGAAGCATTTCTGGGGTTTGTATGGCTTCCCGGTGTATTTGCAAGAACTTCTTCATGGCGGCAGGCTCCTAACTGATGATGCCAAGCTGGATGGAGCCATGGAGTTGCAATTGGTGCTGTTGCCTGTTTCCAGCCTGTCGCCTGATCTCCAAGCCGCAGCTGCAAGAGATCTGGCGACGGCTGCTGAAGAGAATCATACTCTCATGGTCCGATGCTTGCTGGAAGCCGGGGCCGACAAAGATTCCAACACACTGCATGGCATGACGGCCTTGATGCTGGCATCCAGGAATGGCCACTGGCAGGTTGCACGTTTGCTGCTGGAAGCTGGCGCTGAAAAGGATTTCAAAGACCTGTCCGGCATGACGGCCTTGATGCTCGCATCCAGGGATGGCCACCGGCAGGTTGCACGTTTGCTGATCGAAGCTGGTGCTCAAAAGGATTGCGAAGACCGGTCTGACAGGACGGCCCTGATGCTCGCATCAAGTAAAGGCCACGTGGAGATCGTGCGATTGCTGGTGGAAGGTGGAACTAAAAAGGATTTCAAGAACCGGTCTTGCATGATGGCCTTGATACTCGCAGCCGAGAAAGGGCACTTGGAGATTACACGTTTGTTGGCGGAAGCTGGTGCTGTTTTAGGAGACAAGACCGGTCACATCCAAAAGTGGCCACTTGGAGATTGCACGCTTGCTGGTGGAAACTAGTGCTGCAAAGCATGCGAAGACTGGTCCAGCATGTCGGCCTTGCTCGCATCCAGGAACACGTTTGTGGCCAAAGGTGCAGAAAACAGTGCACGTCACGTTGCTTGCAGGTCAGGGCTAAGCACGATCCAACACAAGCCTCCTTGACTGTGAAGCTTGTATTCCTAAACCCCGCAGACCCTTAAAGCCCGTGACAAGGCAGCTTCTGCCCTCAATCCCTCGTAGGTTCTACTCCTTGTGTACGTACAGCATCACATACCGTCTTTTGGCCATGAGGATCCCCTCCACGGATTTTGGAGGTTCGGTAGAGACCAGAAATCAAAAGCGTATGGATCCAATTCGTCACCAGGACACCATGCCTGGGAGAAGAGTTGAGAGGATGGGAAAGCACTAGATTTTTGTTGCCTAGAGCTACTATTGGGGAATTAATAAGTAGAACAGGGTTTTGGGCCCATTTTACTATAACTATAACAAGGAACCCCCGAAATAATATTGGTAACCATTTGGGCCCCTAGATCTAACCGCCGAAGCCTCGGCGGATAAGCTCACCTCGCTCTGTCTTTCATCCACGACAAGTGTGCTGCATCTTCTCCCATGACTCATGACCGAAGCATTGCATTTTGAACCCTGCATGATCACATGCTGCCATGGAACATCTGACCGGACAGGCTTCCAGCCAGCGAAAGCTACGCTGTACGTCTGGGACGAGAAGTGCGCCGTAGGGAAAGCTCTGCTATGCAAGATCCATGAAAGTAGGCATCATGAATTTAGCAAAATCTACGGTTTGGAGTGGGTAATGAAATTTTCTGCGTATGTGTTCTGTCGCTCCTCTCTTCTGTCTCTCCGTCCCTCCGTCTGTCTGTCTCTCTGTCTGTCCGTCTGTCTGTCTCTATCTCTATGTCCCTCTCTCTCTCTCTCTGTCACTCTCTCTCGGTCTCTATGTCTCTCTCTGTCTCTATGTCTCTCTCGCGCCCTGTGCCTCTCAACGTCTCTCGTGTCTGTCTATGTCTTTCTCTTTGTCTGTCTCTCCTGCCTGGCTGGTTGTCTGTCTTTCTGTTGGCCTGTCCGTCTGCGGGTGTCTGTCTGTCTCTGTGTTTGAGGAATTCATCAGGCTGAGGCTTCAATCTTATCTCTCATGGCCTGGTTGTGCGGGGGTGATCAGGATGCTTAGTTTCGTCTTTTCTGGTTTAGGGCTTTTGGTGTAGGCCCGTCTCACGCAGGGCCAAGAAGGTGTCCTCGAAGAAAACGTTGCTCGACAAGGCCTCGCCTCTTTTGCAGCTCCAGTGCCACATATCCCAAAGTGTAATGATTATGTCGTGGAAGATATCTGTTCCGAAAGATTCGCACAAGGGGAAGCCGCAGCAAAGACAACCCCACCTCACCCCAAAATGTATAGTATATGTGAAGCCAACTGCGAAGCACCCTAGTTCGTGCGCTTTGTAGTGGCCCTAAATCCAGAATTTCAGGTGCCTTATTTTGGGCTGCTTATAACAAGGAGCCTACACTTTGGGGAACTATATGAGAGTCTTCCATTTTTGGGAACTCCCATATAGCGCTGCAACACAGCAATGATCCGTATCGATCCCCAGCCCTATAAGCCTGCAGACAAAACGCCCGCAAGGCCCGAAAAGATGTCTTTAGCCTGGACCTTATATGGATTTTAAACCCGAAACGCCCAAACATAGGGACCTGAATCGTATTTCTACAAATCTATACTATACCCCCTTAGAAAACCTGTGCCAAGAAGGAAGTCCGCATTGAATCTAAACTCCGAACCTAGAGCTCCAAACCTAGACTGTGAAACCCCAGGCTATTGGGGTCAGAAGAATGACTCGACCATTATCATGACGTAGGTTCCCTTAAAAGTGTGATACAATATACCCCAGTACCCTTTTCAAGTTATTTAGGCCCCTGCACTATTCGTAGTTTTGGGGATTGTCGGATTTAATTAGGGTTGTGGGCTTGGGGTTTTGGCCCAATTTTCGTACTTGTAAAACCCAAACCCCATAATTACACTCAACTCCTGAGCCCGCACCTAAGCCCACTATATACCCTACACATCACGAGTCAAAGCCACATGCCTTACAGAAGCAATGCAAAGAACAACAAGATCCGTAAATTCCAGATCTGTGAACCTGACTCCCCATCAAATCCAAGGAAGAGGCCGCCAGGAGGAGAACACATTGCCCTGAAACAGCATAGCAAACGAAGAGAACTCCTGAGCCCGAACCCCCAAACTTCTAAACCAAAAACCCTACAGCTTAATCTCTAAATCAGGCACTCCTAGCCTGAAATCCTACACCCTGAACCCCAACCCCTAAGCCCCAAACCCCCAAAAGCCCTATAAGCCCTATACACCCTAAACCCCTATCAGCCCTATAAGCCCTATAAGCCCTACAAGCCCTGTAAGCCCTACAAGCCCTGTAAGCCCTAAACCCCGAGGCGCACCGGAACACGATCCGCTACAACTCCTTCGGCTCCTTGGTCTGCCTCGCGGGCTTTGGGAACCTGGCCGTGGGCTCGGAGGGGTCGAGGCGCTTTGTGCTGGGTGTTACCATGGAGTAGGGCTTATAGGGTTCAGGGAGTAGGGTTTCGATGGGGGTTCAGGGATTAGGGTTTAGATGGGGGTTTAGGGTTTAGGGTTTAGGGTTGTGGTGAGTTTTATGGGGACTAAGAGTGCTTGATTCTGGGTTTGTGGGGGGGGGGTCGGGAAGTTATGTCGGGGTTGTTGGGGCTAGGGTTTGATCCCGATTTGTTCGTACCCTAGCGCTAATGGGGTTTCCGGTTTTGGCATAGCATTTTTGTAGAAACTCGGCTGTTTCGACAAGGCCGACGGCATATTGCATGCAGGCTGTGGAAATCAGGGCTTCCTGGGTCTCCATGACTTACAAGATTGAAGCTTGCAGTGGTGGTCTATGACATCTCCAGCGACTGTTTTCTGTCGCTGAATTATGAGATTTCGGGTATGGGGCTGATAGGTCTTAGGGGCCGTTGTCGCTTTTCTTGAGATGATCGTAGGGGGTCAGGCTTGCCGGTATCTTGGCGGTCTGATGTGAGGCATGCATGTCGCACGGGGAACAGACCATCCGGAGATCGCTCAAGCCTAACCCCGCAACCCTGAACAGCAAAATCTAAGGGCCCTAAGCCCTGAATCCTAAACCCTACTTCTGGACAAGCTTCAGAGGACCCACAAGCTCCCCCAATTCCAGCTCCTCGGCCTAGAATCCTGAAGACTAAGTTTTTGCAGTCTTGCAGCCTGAAGATAGTGTAGGTATACTGGTATAGACCCCCCAAGCATTATGATGATACCAGGATGCTCCCAAACAGTTCATTAAAGCCCTAGACTATCAGCATGACAAGACCAGCGGCGCGGGAGAGAGGCTGGGGGGAAAAATGCTGATAGTTCGAATCAGGGCTTCTTATTATAACTGTAGGTTTCTGGTGATTCCTGGTCACAAATTCAAACATAGTACAATATTCCCCAAGACCGAATTCTATCCTGTTCTGCTTGCTCAGGCCCCCGTATTGCCCCAAGTGGCCTTCAAAACTAAACGACGATGCCATGACTGTGCTAAAGGGAACGGAATCGCAAGACTAGTATCAGCAAGACAGAGAGGCCTCAAAGCTGTCTCCACTAAGCCCGAAACCTCGAATTCTTCAACCTTGTACTGAGGCCGGTGGCGTCGACTTCTTCGGCTGGGAGCTTGGTCGACTGAGCTGCAGTGCTTCGCCAGCTCACGACTCCGAATCATCAAGGAATTCTTCGGGGAGAGTTCGTTGAGTCATTCTAGACTTTTTTCACGTTTGGGAAGTCGAGAATATCCACAGCCGAAAGACTACCCGAAATTCAGGGACCCAGCAGTTTCACGCCAGGTCGTGACGAGGACGATTACGTGCACGTCGCGAGTTGCACCGCCAACTGCACGGTGTCAGCCGAGTGGGGATCCCGAGGGCTCATAGTCTTGCTGACGCCCAGAAGATTATGACCAAGGTTTCTTACTTGCCTGGCCTGTTAAAACCTCTGATGGCGCATCGTCTGGCTGACTAGTTGCACGAACCTTACTAGGTTTGAGTATTGGCATGGTTTGTACGTGTCTGCTGCAGCGAGGCTTTGGCCTGGGTGGACATGTGCAAGCTGAGGAAGCGAACTTGATCAAACAGCTCGAAAAGACAAACTGGAAGCCAATGCAGCGACACAGATTCAGGATGTGGTCGACCCCGTACTGTGCCGGATAGAGGAAATGCAAGTGAGTAGAACTCACGGACGTCTTGCTGAGGTGGGCCCCCGATGGCAGGCACTTTCTGACAGCAGTGCTGGCGCCGCGCATGCGAGCATGGAGCTCAGAAGGTTTGCATTCGACTTCGTCCAGTGTTTCGTCGGAGGCGGCCGTCAGTGATGTCGCTGGGGCAAGGTATCAGGTTCCTGGCTTTTCGGGTTTCCTTAGCGTTTCCTTAGCTGCCTTAGCAGCGGCCTTTTTCCATCGTCTTGTTCTTCAGCTCCAGCATTACGAATCCGGTTAGGCTGGAACGATTTGATTGCTGGGAGACTGATGCTAGGTATGTGGGCAGGGTCATCGCAGTTGTTCAAGCTAAGGTGGACAATGCCATCAACGTTTGGTCGGGCCTCAGTGGCTCCAAAGTGTGCACGACTCCCTTCGAGGCAGTGCGGGGGTTTCGAAGAGCGGAGGGAGATGGAGTGGTTTCGAGGCCGAAGGCGAAAAGAGTCGGTTGACGACGCTTCCATAGCCATACACAGACTTATGATGTTCACTGTTGATGCAAGACAAGCCAATGGTCATGGAAAGAGGCGCTTCATACAAGCCCAGCACAGACCTGCAACTGCGCAGCAGTCAGGCAATCAATCAGCAGGTATTTGAAACAGTATTTCACTCAGAGCCGTACAGAATGTAAGTCATACAATCCCTTCCCCCTAATATTAATGGGCCCCCCTCCCTAATAATTAAAACTGGATTTCGGAAGTTAGTTTTTGTATGAGGGGGGGTTTCGGTTCGCTGCATCCACGTATGAGTGGGGTTGACAGGAATTAATTCGTGAGCACAGTCACCTCGAGCCCCAACCCCTAAAGCCGTGAGTTCTAAACTTTAAGCTCCAAAGCCCCAAGCCCTGAAGCTTTGGCCCTGAGCCCTAAACCCTTAAACCCTAAAGCTCTGCTGTCTTTAGTACTGCTGTAATCTTTGGCTCTATGAAAAGTCATGCAATCCTAGCCCCCCCTAATGTTTTTAATTGACTTTCAATTGTGGGCCCGAAATCGCGAAATTCCGGGGGCCGGGAGTTTTTATATTAGGGAGGGGTTTAATAAAGGGATTACTTTCGCAGAAACCGGAAACGGGATCACTGACACATCTATCCTTAACCCTTTGCGCCGAACCAGAACCACAGGGTTTAGATCAACAAGGCTTATATGAAAGGAACCCAAAATCTCATTTTTGTATGTGGTTGGCTTTATTTGTGTTTAAAAGTGTTTTTTTGTATTTAAAAGTATTGTTTTGTATTTAAAAGTTTTTTAAATAGGTTTTTTTGTGTTTTACAGTTGTTAAAATTCTTTTATTTTATTTTTGGTGTAAAAAATACATGTTTGTGAATTTTGTTTCTGAGTGAGTCAATTGGCTTCCTGTTGTTCTACCTGGTTTCCTGCTGCTGTATGTCTACAAAATTGTTGTTTATTTGTTGTTGAAGTTAATAATTTTTAAAATTTAATCTTTTTAAATAGTTTTGGGTTGTGATTGAACAAAGAAGGGAGGCCGTAGTGACATGTTGACTTGCCTTGAGATCTTGCCCTTACCCACACGGATCGACTGCCCTTCTCGGTTCGTGGGCACCGTTGGCCGGGTGTCAGGTTATGAGGCGATTGTATCTAGACCGCCTTGGGGCCAACGTGCCAGGGCAGTGGCATATGACACCCGGACAAATGGGCTAAAGTGCCGGGTGGGGCGGTTGAGGGGTTGTTCGCAGCCGTGCTTACAGCCTTGAAGGGGAGGCCATCCATGCTTGTCGTCACGTTTTGTTAGGGAGCCTTGCGACTTGGATCGACAGAGGCAGAGTGCCACCTTACCCACACGGATCGACTGCCCATCTCGGTTCGTGGACACCGTTGGCCGGGTGTCAGGTGTTGTCGATGGTACCTGGACCGCCTTGGGGCCAACGTGCCAGGGCAGTGGCATATGACACCCGGGCACATGGGCTAAAGTGCCGGGTGGGGTGGTCCAGTGGTTGTGGCTTTTTTATTTTTCTCCCAACCAGGAGGGGAGGCCATCCATGCTTGTCACGTTAGTTAGGGAGCCTTGCGACTTGGATCGACAGAGGCAGAGTGCCAGTCGAGCCTCTCGAGGTTGCCTTACTTAAGTCCCTGCCCCATCGGGGTTGCTCCCCACACCGTTGGCCAGGTCTAAGTGTTCGGTTTGAATCCAAGCCTAGTGAACGCCTTCTCTTCCATTTCCTTCTCTCCCATCGGTCTTCATCGGCTTCCAGCCCATCGAGAAGTGGATGCCAACTGCTGGGATCTCAGCATCAGCTTGCTTCAGCTACTTCCATTATTATGGTACAGTCCTGGCACCGAGGCTCATGACGAGGATCCTGAGGACATGCTGCCATCGCAGAGGACAAGCTGCCTTGCATAGTCAGTGAGCGTGTCATGTATCGCAACTTGCCGCTGCAGCAGTTGTGCTCGCTGTTGCCCTGCGTAATCTACTATAGTCGTGTTACAGCTGCTCTGTCTCAAGTCTAAGTCGTAGTAGGCCCCCCTGCAAGCCGGCAGATGTCGTCGACGTCGTGGAGTGACAGTGAGTCTGTGGGCTCGGACTGGGTTCTGGTTGACGATGAGGGTGCAAGCACTGCGGGCTCGGTCGCGGACAGTTTTGACGACGATGATTCTGTGATTCCGTTCGACACGATGCTAGAGGAGTGCTTTACGACATTCTGGATGTTTCTGAATTCTCAAGAGCGTGGGCAAGTCTTGCAAGTAGCCTGGTCTGTCAATGAGCAGATCATGTTCACACTCTTTCCGAGACTTCGGCGGGATTTTCGGCAAGGCAGAGTGCCAGGAATTTTATATTACAATGTGTCAGACGAATTTCTGGCGTTACTGCTTCAATGATTTGTCGTGTTTGTACAGCCTCCGAGACCGTATTACGGATGTTGGGGAAGGCAGAGTGCCGGGTTTGCGTGTGTTTAGAGGATTTTGAATTCGACGATCTCGCCAGCAGAGCTAGACTGTCCGATTTGAGACCTCAGCGGTAGTGTGCGCAAGTTGGATTCAAAACGGTTACCCAGCATGACATGCTGACTACACAGTGCCGGGTGGCAGTGATGTCCTCAGGACCCTGCTGTCTCCGAGGCTGGCTGCCTGCCTGCCTGCCTGCATAGTCTGTCAGTGAGTTGCCTTGCACCATACATGATCGACATCTGTCTGCCGGCCAGGGAATCAAGTGATTCATTCATACTGATGTAACAGTAGTAACACAATGTTACATATCATTGATTAATGTACTGTATAGTGATGCATTAGTCACTGTTAATGTTTTAATCTTTGGACAATTGAAGTGTGCTCGATGAAAGCAGTGATCCCGACGACCTGCTCTGTCTCTAGTCTAAGTCGTAGTAGGCCTCCGTGCAAGCCGGCAGATGTCGTCGACGTCGTGGAGTGACAGTGAGTCTCTGGGCTCGGTCTCGGACTTATTGGCTGTTGGCGAGTTTGCAAGCACTGCGGCGTTTGGGGGTTCGTTTGTGGGCTCGGTCGCGGACAGTTTTGACGACGATGATTATGTGATTTATTTCGACGAGCTGCTAGAGGAGTCCTTTTCGACATTGTGGATGTTTCTGAATTCTGAAGAGCGTGGGCAAGTCTTGCAAGTAGACTGGCATATCAATGACATGATCCTGTGCGTACTCGTTCCGAGATTTGTGCGGCAAGGCAGAGTGCCAGGAATTTTACATTACAATGTGTCAGACGAATTTGTGTCGTCACTGAATCAATGATTTGTCGTGTTTGTACAGCCTCCGAGACCGTATTACGGATGTTGGGGAAGGCAGAGTGCCGGGTTTGCGTGTGCTTAGAGGATTTTGAATTCGACGATCTCGCCAGCAGAGCTAGACTGTCCGATTTGAGACCTCAGCGGTAGTGTGCGCAACTTGGATTCAAAAGGTTACCCAGCATGACATGCTGACTACACAGTGCCGGGTGGCAGTGACGTCCTCAGGACCCTGCTGTCTCCGAGGCTGGCTGCCTGCCTGCCTGCCTGCATAGTCTGTCAGTGAGTTGCCTTGCACCATACATGATCGACATCTGCCGGCCAGGGAATCAAGTGATTCATTCATACTGATGTAACAGTAGTAACACAATGTTACATATCATTGGTTAATGTACTGTATAGTGATGCATTAGTCACTGTTAATGTTTTAATCGTTGGACAATTGGGTGCTCGATGAAAGCAGTGATGCCGACGACCGTTTCAAGGTGCTCAGGGAGTTCCGAGGCAGAGTGCCAGACTTCTGCTGCTGACCATCAGAATCAGGCCAATCACATTGACCTTGGCAGTGATTACTGGAACGAAGCCGTGCAACAACTTCGGTGGAATTGTTTACACTGTGGCAGATCAGCTGCCGACTATACCACCGGGCTCCGAAAGATCCAAAGGGCTGCACAATTGGATCAACGAATCAAATTGGCAGTTGAGGCCATCTCAGATTTCGGAGATATGGATATGAAGTTGTACAAAGCATGGACCGGCCAGACAGATGTGCTGCCTGGGTCGATCCCGCCACCTCGGCCATGCCAGCATGATGTCGAGACGTGGCCCATGGATGATGTTTTGATTTACGACCATCCCCAGTGGCAACTGTTTGTTGGCAGTATTGGTTGCCCGATCCGATATGACCAGCTCCGGGTCAAGCCTGACATTGTCATCTCTATGAATGCAGATGACAGACCTCGGAATTTTGAGCCATGGGACTGGTATCAGTATTTGGCGAATTGTGGACCGTTTGGCACTGCACATCTTCGGTATGGTGGCTGGGATCAAACACATGCCAATGACTTTGATGCTGAACAAAGAAGTCATGAGTTCAAGACCATTTGGCGCCGCCTCATTTCAGATTTCAGAAAGATTATGATGTGCTGGCAGCGCTCAGCAGAGGAGTTCAGCCAGAGTCAAAGGCAGAGTGCCATCAAGGGCAAAATGATGGGCAAGGCCAATGGCGGCAGGGGCAAGGGCAAGACAATCAGCAAGGGCTACAGCGGCCCCTGTCAGGTTTCCAATCACATGCAAAGCCAGAAGGCATCGACGAAGGGCTCATTTGGCTATGGCTGCTCCTATGACAAGGGCTTCAGCAAGGGAAGTGACATGGGCAGCCTGTTCGGAAGAGCCGCTGATGGAAGGCAGAGTGCCGATGGAAGGCAGAGTGCCTTGAAGGTGGCCGATGAGACATTCCCTGGTGAGCTCGGTAATGCTCTTGCTTTGTTGGAGGCGATGAAGCTTCAGGGAGGTGGTCGGAAGCGTGGAGGCAAGAAGAGGCCAATTCGTGTGCTTGTCCATTGCTACGGTGGCATTAACAGGACCTGTGCTGCTTATTGTGTCCTAGTCATGGCCTTTGCCTCGATGACCATGGAACAAGCCATTGTCAGGTGGATCAACCACCGAGCCTACTATGCTCCATTCCGGGATCGTGAGTACATGATTGAAGCACTGCTGGAAATGCAGGATGAGCTGCACACGTACAGTTGATCATCGACACTGAACCCGAAGTCCATGGTCAAACAGTTCTGCTCCAATGAATGATTCTGAGCCGTCGAAATTTGTGTCCCGACACTGGCCCAGCCAGAGAGTCCTGGACCCGACACTGGACTGCTGGCTGGAAGTGAAACACAGTCCTTACCTTGAAAAGGCTAATAGTTACATTCCCACTTTCAGCTGGCAGTCACAGCTTAATTCGTGCTTTTAAACCTGGCTGCCGGTGTTACTGACTGAGCTTAAAAAGAAAGTGAGATCATGCCCGTCTCGGTTGTGGAAACTGTCAGTTCCTTTGTCGGTTGTGCCGACATGGTGATCAGGGCCGCTGGGGCGATTGGATGAGTGAATCCAGCCGGCGACTCAGTGGGTGCAAGTGTGACTTTAACAGTCAGTCTCCGGTGATTGTAATGAGTGCTCATTTTTGCCTACTTGTGCTGTTGCAGCTGTCTGGGTTCCGGTGTAAGGCAGAGTGCCCTTGTCCCATTTGTGCAGTGGGCAAGTCATTATCCGCCATGGAAAACACGGGCGCAGTTCGCCAGCGCACTCGGCTGCAAGAGTTTTCAAGTTGGCAGATGGCCAACTTGAGCAACGCCGGTCAATCCCAAAGAACAAGTCAGGTCGGGAAGGGAGGAAGTAAGGGAGGAGGAAAGCCAGGGCCAGGGCAGAGTGCCAGTGCGAGCAAGGGCGATCTTGGCAAGGGCAAGGGAAAGAAGGGCAAAATCCCGATGCAAGACCCCAACCAGATCCTTTACACATACTTCATGTGCGTGGAGGACGTTTGGCAGGCAGTGGGCAGTGTATGTGATGATAATCATAGCATGTGTTTGATTGTGAGTGTTTCTTACTGCTTGACTGGATGTCTCCCTGCAGGTTCGATATGAATTCTTCAAAGCGAACGGCATCGCCGCTTGGGCGCAACCCGGTGCCACGCAGGATAACACTCACAAAAGTTATCCGCACTGGTCCTTGCGCCCCACGGCCCAGACGGCCCTTCAACGCTACCAATGGTGGCCAAAGTGCATTAGATGGCCACTCAGATTCAAGCAATGCTTCGACGCTACATTTATTTATTATCTTATACCTACGGATCTTAATACTGACTAGAATCAAGTAGCAACTTCAACATGATCTCAGTTCAGGATCGATCAACATGCACCGCCAGCTTACCTGAAGCTGGAACTCACCGGTGCAGGCATGCAAGTGATGACGGAGAGAAGATGGCTCTATTCCTGTAATGAGGGCTGGGCGCGGGGGGTGGAGAATTTGACGCTGTGGGACGGGGAAGTCACCGACGGTGACCAAATCTTGTGGACCACGACCATGGTGAGATTCGCTTACGACGAAGATGATCCGGAGGCCTGGAATGAAGAGCGTGTGCAAGATGAGGAGGATTACAACGAGTTCGAATCTATGATTGAGCAAGTTCAAATGACACCTGTAGACAGCGAATTCGTTCAAGTCGAAAGGCCGTGAGAAAAAAGGGCAGAGTGCCTTAAAAGGCAGAGTGCCAAAGGCAGAGTGCCCACCATTGGACCATTCAGTGAGTGGGTTGGCCCAAATTCCAATATCAATTTAATTTTCAGGCCAGGACAGTGACGAAGGCAGAGTGCCAGGAAGGCAGAGTGCCAGGTGGGTCAGGCTTCGTCGACTGACTCTTCTCAAGTTTTTCAGTGCCGATGTCTGCTCATGTGGACTTCTGCCTGCCTTTCGCACAGCAACAGGTTATTTGTTTGTGGTGCAGGCAAACCAACAAGTCATGATCAAAGTTGTGAGTGTTTTGGAGAAGGCCTCGTCGCTGTCAGAGTAGTGCCTCCAGAAGAGCATTGCTTGCTGCAGAAGCAAAACTGTGAGTGCTGAGACTTCTGAAGACCGAGCACTTCTGAGTTCTGTTGGATGTGTTGGGTTTGCGACTGTGCTGAGAGAGTCTGAGTATGAATGAAAGTGACCATGCAAGGTTTGGCCGTCAGCTGGCGTCTCCAGACCCCAGGATTGCTGGTCATCGGTGCTGTTCTTAGCTTCCGATCATGCTGCTTCTGCGTTGCCAAATTCAACTTAGCATTCTCGGGCTTCTGAAGTGTCATGTCATGATTGTTTTGCCTATGGCTTATGATGGTTGCTCAGGTTTCAAATGTTGCTGCAGTGGTCCTTGAATCATGGCATATGGCAGATTTGAATATCAACACAGCCCTTGAATTAGGTTTCATTCGTGTGCTAAGCTCCCGATCATGCTGAGTCTGTCTGGCCCCTCAATTAAGTTAAACTCCGTGTAGCTGCTGCTTCAATAAAAGTGTCATGTCATGATTATTCTGTCGATGGAGTTGCTCAAAGTGAAGTGAGTCGTGGTCCTTGAATGATGGCATATGCATGATATTTAATGTCAATGTGAGCATAATATCAAAATATAGTTGATATAATTTAAATTGTGTCAAATACTAGTAACTATAATCTAACAACACATTGACGTCAGAGGTAGTATATCATTTCGACATTATAAGGCAGAGTGCCGCCTCGCCATTCTTTGCAGAGTGCCTTGAGCTGGACTGAGAAGGCTGAGTGCCTGCATCTGGCTGGACAAGGCAGAGTGCCGCAATCTGGCTGGACAAGGCAGAGTGCCGCAGGATGACAGCGCCTGTGCATACGAGTCCGCTTGGTCAGACGTTTTGGGCCAATGTGCGAGCCGGCAACATCACCTGTGAGTTTTACGAACAAGAGCTGGATGGATCCTTGCAGATGGGTGGGAATTATCCCTGGCCGATCAAAAAACCTCTAGAATACTATGTCACAGCCTTCGGTGAGGTCCGCCTGCAATTCCGCGTGAGAGGCGGGAAAGGATTCAAACAGTGCAAGTGTGAATGGAAATACATCGGTCATGGAATGAATCGGGACTCAATGATTGCGAGGATCCCACAGCCGTGGGTCATCGACATTCTGAAGCTTCTGCGCGAGGTCAGGATTCCTCGGTCTGAAAGGCAGAGTGCCGAAGTCCTCAAAGCCTCGACAGTCGCAGCAGAGGCCCTGAGACTGGTGGATTCTATTCCTGAAGATGCTCTGGACTTCCATCATCCGACAGATCAGGTGCACCTCTGTGTCAAGCTGCACAGGCCACTCGCAAAGGATGAAAAAGAGTGTGGAAACCAATTTGACTGGCGTTTTCTGCAATCTCGAATGTTCACAACCCACTGGCAATCGTTTCCTGTCCCGCTCGCTTTCGACTTGAAAACCTTGGTCACCCATGCCTCGGGCGTAGTGGCACCGCGGATGAGAAAATCGGTGATCGTCACAGAAGCCAAAGGCAACGGGACGACTGTGGGAGCCTTCCTCAACCAGAGGTTTTCCGACCCAAGCAAGTTCCCAGAGAAAGAGACCATGCTGATCCTCTTCAAGCTGTTCAAGTTTGTCTTGAAGCTACAAATGCATACCCTTAGGCAGGAAGGGAGTCTTCTGGGGGACCTCCATGAGAATAACATTACTGTCATGGGAGGCAGAGTGCCGGACCACAAAGGCAGAGTGCCAGTGGGGGCGGAGAATTTGACGTTTGCCTTGGTGGACTGCTCCGGTTGCCTACCAATTAATGATGTTCCCGCAAAAAAGATGAAGGGTCACCTCAACTGCTTTCTGAGCTTGTGGCAAATTCCCTCAAACCACAGCGCCACCGTCTCCGAGTACGCGTCAGAGGTCTGGAAGAAGATGCTTGCCGCTGGCGAAAAATTCAAAACGGACTATGGACCGAATAAGTGGAGAGTTGGTGAAATGGTGTACGATCTGTACAAGTTGTGCAAGAATCTGGAAGCAAAGTTCCAGCAGGGTCTGGACTTGATGCAACAATGCCAGCAAATGAGGGTCGAGGCAACAAGGGCAGTAATGAGCAGAATGCAGCCGCAGGCACTTGCGCCGCCGAATCCTCCGCCAACACCTCAGTGTTGGGATTCGACACCTCCCTGGGATCCCCCTGGATCTGCGACTGCAAAAGCCAAAGGGATGAAAGGAGGAGTGCCAGTAGAAGGCAGAGTGCCAGGCAAAGGCAAAGCAATACATCATCCTGATGGGACTCCTCCCAGGGGGGCCCGCCCGCCTTTGCATAAACCGCCTCAGCAAAAGGCGAGGCCTCCTGCTCCGTGGCAGGTGCCAGTAAGACCGCTGCGAAATGCTGGGCCTCTGCCTGATCACCCTTGGCAGCAGGAGTGGGAACCACTTCCTCCTGGCAGGGTGCAACCAGATCATCCTCCTCCTGGCAGGGGGCCGGTGCAACCAGATCATCCTCCTCCTGGCAGGGGGCCGGTGCAACCAGCTCATCCTCCTCCTGGCCACCAGCAGCAGCAACATCGCTGGGGCAGAACGGCCAGAATGCCCGTCATCCAGGACGAATACGATGCCTGGCATGACGATGAGCCGAATCCCGAGCCGAATTCCCGGCCAAGAGTGCCAGAGCCGATGGGTCCCCCGCCGGCAAAGCAAGGCAGAGTGCCAGAGCCGATGGGTCCCCCGCCGGCAAAGCAAGGCAGAGTGCCAGATCCCGAGCCGAATCCCCCGCCAAGAGTGCCAGAGCCGATGGGTCCCCCGCCGGCAAAGCAAGGCAGAGTGCCAGAGCCGATGGGTCCCCCGCCGGCAAAGCAGCCTCCTGCCAAAAGGAAATTCGGCGACGGACAGCCTGTGCCTGTTGGTTCCAAGCCACAGTTTATGTCGGCAAGTGCTCCTGCTGAAATGACGGAAAAGCAAAGGATGGACGAGCAGGATTTCGCCAAGGAACTTGCCGAGTATGCTGACGATACGGCAAGAGGCTCCAATTTCGTTCCGCAGGGCCGACGCGCTGAGCCGGCCTGGGTGGCAAAGGCCCAGGGCTTGAAAAGCAAGGGCGACGCCGTCCCGATCGGGAAAGCAGCTTACTTCGCCCAAAAGGGCAAGCCTGCCGGAAAGGGCCACAAAGGCAGAGTGCCAGTGGAGGACAATATCCCTACTGACCTTGTTGGAAAGGGCCGTCCAGCCCTAGTGCCACTTGTTGGAAAGGGCCGTCCCAATATCCCTACTCACCTTGTTGGAAAGGGCCGTCCAGGCGAAGCTCATCCTGCTTTTTTGCGGCATATGAAGACGGAGAAGGGAGGAATATGGTTGGACCCCAAGGAGGAGGTGGAAGCCGAGGAGGAGGACACTTTGGTTGATGTTGTGGTGGAAGAGGAGGAGCCTGTGCAAGATCCGTCGGACGATGAAATGGAATTTGTCGAGGTTATGGTGCAGGATGAGCAACCGCCGCTTGAGATGGAGGCGGAGCCCGACCCGGATCGCTTGGACGAGGATGAGGGTGACAGCCAAGCAACAATGGTACTAGGGGACCATCTCCGAGAGGAGCAAGATGAGCCGATGCCTTCTGTACCGGAGACCCGGGTGACTGAGAGCGAGCACGATGCCGTCGTCGCCAAGGTCATGAACGAGCTGGAGGCTATGAATGTGGACCCGAGCCCGAAGGCTGCCGCAAACCCCAAGAGTGCGACTGCGCCAGTGCCTGGAGAGGTGAAGCCTTTCTTGGAAGCGGAGGAGGACCTCGGAATTACGGACCCCCAAGGCAGAGTGCCAAGGGGTCAAAACAAGATCAAGGTTCCAGCCGAGCTTTTGCAGCCAGAGACTGAGGAGGAGAAAACTCTCAGAGCGTTGCGGGGAATGCTGCCATGCAGTCACAGGGCGGTGACGACTTCGAAGGTGGGCCGCCTCGCCAATCGGGCACGTATGGCGAGACCGGTGCCACAAGATCAGCCGTTCAACCCCCAGCACAACGATCGGAAGTTCAACAGCAAGACTACGACTGTCATGACCCAGCTGCTCATGGCTGTCCATGAGATCACAGTCCGAGAATGCGAGAAGAATAACGTGCCAATGGAGAGAAAGGACATGGCGTGGAATGACTTTCGGTCGAAGGGCTCGAAAACTGCGGTTGTCTGGGAGCTGTTGCGTGACCAGGGCGTGAAGGAGATTCCAAACAATTCTGAGCCTGGGGACTGGCACCTGTGGCTTCAGAGGGAAACTGGGGTGGCGGTCATTGAGCAGATTCTCCAGTGCATGTTCAATGTCACTCCGCCAGTTCATGGCCGTGATTTAGTCAAGGGAAAACATCTGACATACTGGCACTGGTGGGAGGCCTCCAAGAGACTCGTTGAGGTTTATACGACGGAAGATGTCATCTCAAAGGAAAAATTCAGGCCCAAAGACCTGCAGAGCTGGATTGTGCCTTTGTCCTGCAAGATTTGGGATGCTTACAATTACACCATGCTTGTGTATTGTCAGAAGAAGCTGGAACAGAAGGCAAGGGGGGAAGACCTAGACGCGGTGAGCCAGATGGGTGATGATGTCCCGCCATCGGAAGATGAAGAGTATGTGGATGTTTACCAGACCACTGCGAACTTCGTTCCTGATTGGGGAGTAACTGCAGATGGCTTTCAGGATTGATCAGTGTCAATGATTGAGCTGAACGAGTAGGTTTATTAATTGTGTTGCCAAAACAAAGCCATCTAGTGGACCTCCTCTTCTTCATCCCATTCGTCCTTGGGCACTGGGGACTTTCACAAGGCAGAGTGCCAGAGAGTTCTCGGTGTGACTAAGGCAGAGTGCCACCAAACAGTGTGGCCTGTTCAGATTCATTTTTGTGTCGCTGTCACTAGGCAGAGTGCCGGAAAGGCAGAGTGCCAATGTGAAATCGCATTTCTTGGGGCGTTTGAATGTTGTCACTTTTGCGGTCCGTCTGATCTGGCACATTTCAGCTTGCCGTTTTGGAAAACAAAGACGATGCCTATGCATACAGTCATGTCGGCAGTAACTCGATGGATTAATTACTGTGCCTGTGAATTGATTGGTTCAACCTTGGTTTCCTGTGACAGCCCCATAAAACCTTTCAGGTGCTGGCGTCCAAGGTGGTTGGCTACTATGGCAAGGCTGGAATGCATGATGCAAGTGATTGTGAGTTGTGGAAGCTGAAACGCTTGCTATCTGGCCGTTGATGGGACCATGCCACGTAGTGTGTACGGACTCTAGTGACTAGTGAGTGGATGCGCAAGAATTTCTTGACCTGGCCGCAATCAACATATGTGTGTTCAAGATCGAGTCCCTTAGTGCTGCAGTGGTGCTTCCAGGCAGAGTGCCAGAGACAGTCGCCGAGAGCAATGGGAAAGTCGAGGAAGAGCGCTCGTGTGAGTGATCAGATGATGTTCCCAATGCCGGGGGCAATGAACCCAGCAATGGGAATGAACAACCCACTGGCCATGATGAACCCTTTCATGTTGCAACAGCAGCAACAGATGCAGCAGCAGCAACAGATGCAGCAAATGCAGCAGATGCAGCAAATGCAGCAACAGCAGCAGATGGCTGCTGTGGGTGAATCAAGGCAGAGTGCCAACGACTCCTCCTCGTCGGATGCAGGCATTGGAAGCGCTATCGTGTGGCCACCTCTTTCACAGCGAATGTATCAATCGATACTGTGAGTCGACCGGGCGGAACAAGGCCACCGCTTGCCCTCTCAAGTGTGCGAGCTCAGCCTCTATGGCAAGGTTCTTTTTGGGTCCGAGGGGGTCCACGGGAAGCAATGCCCCTGTTCCTGTCGAAGATGATGCTAATGATGTGGACGCAATCGTTCAGGAAATACAAGCTCAACTCGTTGACGACCGCACTCGTGAAGAGGAAGCTCCTGAGGTCAACGACCCCGTGGTGGACTGATTGCGTCGACAAGGTGGCTCGGTAACAAGGCAGAGTGCCACAATAACTGGCTCATGTGTATGTGTTGTCGGTGATGTGGCCTCGAGTCTTATTATCAGAAGCTGCTGGAGCGAACCCTTGACACCGAACCCCTAATCAGGACATTTCAGCAAACACTTTGGCTGCTTGGATGTCTGCATGGGCTGTCTTTGCAATGCAGGTCAGGCGACTAGTAGAAAGCCATCGACCCGGATTGTGGGTTCACACACGTGCAACCAGTTTTATGCTTTAGCTAAATAACGTAGCAAACCTAGACACTGATCGGACACGTGCAACGAGCCCTAATTATGCCCTGGCCACATAACGTAGCAAACCTAGATACTGATGTCCCTGCCGGTGCGTCGTTTCACATGGCCGAAGTATGGAGCTTTCCCCGAAACGCGTGTTTATTATGTCCCCGCCACGGGGGCCGTGCTGTGGAATGTGAGCCCGGTCGTCACGGCTGTCTTCGGCAAGACCCAGAGGAGACTTAATTCATTTTGCAGTGACCAGTGAACCCTGCAGGGAATCTCCTGACGCCTCTCGCTGCAGGAGGTACAGTGCCATCATCGAGAAGCTAGCTACCGTGATCAACAAGACTCACTGTCAGCTTTTTCCTGACACAGAGCCGCCGTCGGTGTATGCCACATGGCCGCATTCGCGACTGCAGCCCCGCAGTGCTCGTTGGCCAACCCTGCAGCTGTGTTGTTGTTGTTGTTGTTGCAGACAACAGAGCCGGAAAACTTGTCATTCCGAGGTTCAGTCTGGTTCAAGAACCCGCAAGGAGGTGTTGGATCCGCGCTTGGTCAGTGCTGAGACACTGAGAGATGCCATACCTGACACCGTGAGTTCCACTTCCATGCTCCTATCTCAGCTTGTGAGATGGGCCTCTGGCGCCCGAAAGTCAGACGAAGCGTGCAAGCAGAGACTTGCCTAGCAAGCTCAGGTGATGTTTCTCTTACTTGCTCTCTCTCTCTCTCTCTCTCTCTGTGTTCCTGTCAGCCCCAGCTGGCCAACCAAGGGCAATTTCTGTCCTGCGAGACTGGTTGCATCCCGCCTGCTGCTTGCCGGGATTGGCGGAAGTGACGATCATGCAGGCCACTGCGCGTTAGCTTGTGTGCACTGGCCTTGACAGTCTTGCCGTTTGTTTTAGGATCCCGGGCTATCTGAAAGCATGTGGCTGTAGCAAGGTGCCCGTTCGGGTGGATACTGGCAAAGCCATGTTGTCCGAGCAACCCCTGCTGGGCAATTTGAATTGGTGGAGCTACTTCAGACAATGGTGGTTCCAGGAGAACGAATCCACGACACGCAATCCAAAAGCATTGCACATTTGCCCTTCGAATGCGTGAGGCTCAGTGCATGCAGTGAGCGACAGTGTAATCCGAAAGCCGATAGGGTGCTGCATGCAGCCGGAGCAAGCATCTAAGTTTCACTCGCCGTCTTTGATGGAGCTCATCAGCCTTTTCCTGTACCACGGCAGCGATGCCACCGTAGCTGTGGCCCTCTCTCTGCTCCCCTTGTTGTGTCAGCAGCTTATCGCCAACTTGGATGCACTGACTGGCAGCGACACGCAGAAGGCAGCGTCCCGCACCGATGCCGATTTCGGGAAGCCCATAGATGTGTATGAGCTGGATGCACTTTTGCACAGCTTTCACGAGGACTCTTAGTCAGAGTCAGTTTGTGGACAGTGTCGTGTTTCGGTGTGTGTCACGCATCTGAGCTGCAGGAGAGACCGTTCCACACGCTGGAGCAGCACTTGGCACACAAGGGCTTTTCTCGCAATTTGTGTTCAAAACGGGTCTACAAGGAGCCTTTCTGCATGTTTTGGACAGTTGGGACACGCGTTTGTTGAAAGAGCTCTCCACCCCATCCACCCCTAAACCCTAAACTTTGTTGCGCGAGCTGCGAAGACCTCGCACCCCCAAACCCGAAGCTTTTTACAAATCCACGCCCTTGTCATCAGCAGTTGTTCGCAGGAGTACGGTTGCGCGTACCGCTACAAAGCGGCGAAGCTTGTGGAAAACGCAAAATACCTGCAGGCGGGACGTTCCTGACTCAACACATGCACGAAACCGAACTCGTTGCAGGTGTGCGTCGACGCTGGCACGCCCGGAATGCTGAAGGAGTTGTTCGCATCTTTGTTTGTGCCTGAAGTGGGCGCTGGCTTGATCTTGCCACAACAAGTCGTGAGCTCATCAGGGCGCTGCGTGTACTTGTCGTGAATGGCAGCATGAACCATTAACCGTTTTGCGTGGATGCTCTGGCTCACGGCTCGCAGGAACCGGAGCATTGCAAAGCTTTTTTCATAATTTCCCCTGCTGGTGATAGATGATGCCTTTTTGAGTGGAGATGCGATGGGAATGGGTGATTTAGTGCCCCGCTTCCAGTGGGCAGATGTCACGCTACGAGTGCTGCTGCAAATGGTGGGCCACCCACAGCTGCAGCGATCGCTGTTGTGTTCCAGCCAGGGCAGTGACTCAGACTTCAGTGGAGGTGCAGCAGCCTGGGAGTGTGCCGCGTCCATGCTCGAAGCATCTGCTGGCACCCATGGCCTCAGCATAGACCTCGCCTCACGCACAGCGACTGAGCAAGGGCTGCATGTAGCAACATGAGGTTTTTCTGTTTCGGTTGGAAGTCTTTGTTGTTTGCACCTCCGCGGAAGTCAGTTTTGTATTCCGGTTGAAATTGTCTGATATTTGTTAAATTGTTCTCGTTTCCAGTGCCGTTTGGTAGTGTGTCCAAGAGTGCTGCCTCTCCAGGAGTTTGACCCGACCATGCGGCGATTGCTGACCACATCGCTGATGGCAGATTGCTGCGTTTTCTCAGATATCCTCGAGATTTGGGGAGATGACACGACATCAAGCCAAGCAGCCATCGTGCAGTGTTGCTCCTTTGAAGAAAAACTGCTCTTGACTCGCAGGCTGGCCAGAAAGACACATGGGTATTGTTTTACCCACGACAGACTGTGTCCGTTCGCTTCAGAGGCCAAAGTGCGTGTGCAAGGCCCCCCTTGCCCAGACTTTTCAAAGATTGGGTCTCGGACGGGCCTCGCTGGCCCACGCCTACCTGCGCTCTTAGCAGCAGGTGCTAAGGCAGATGCTGTGAGGTCGGCAGTTCTCCTCCTGGAGAACGTTCCGGAGTTTCCGTTAGACTTGGCCGAGGCAGCATATGGTCCGCGGTACACCTGGTATGGCCAGCTGCAGGATCCGTCCATGGTGGGCTTCGAATGCACAGCCCGACCGCGGTGTCTCAGCTTCTAAGCTTTTGCTAGCTGCGAGCATTTTCTCCTTGCTGCCTCAGCGGCACTGAGGCACTACATGGCTGGCATCGACTTTCGTGCCTGCAAACCACACTGTGACTTCAGAGACTTGGTCGTGTGTGTGCAGCACCACTTGCGCAGGGAGCCACCCTTGGGGCAGCTTGGCTCTAAGGGTCTCGGCTAGAACTAATGACCTCCTTGTGCTGCCCAGGTGGGCATGGTTTGCTTGACCCGATTTGTGTCACAGGCCCCGGGCTTTGCTGTGTGGCAGCTCGCACGATGTGAAGGAGGACGTGTTCCAGCTAGGACAACAGCGGCAGCATCTTCAGGGCCTTCGTGCAGGCGACCTTCTTCAACTGGAGCCTGCGCAGCTTCTGAACCTGCACGAAGCAAAGAGGTTGCAAGCTTACGTGGAGGCGTGGGCAGCAGCATCCATGCGGCCGTCTGGAGTCTGCGACTGGGAGGACTTGGTTTGTCACTTGGGTGACAACCCTGCAGCTGGATGGAAATCGTGGTCTGCGGTCAGCAACAGGCTGCCTACGCTCAGACGCTGCGGCGGGCTCATGGCCATGCCGGCGGCAGGGAGACACTTGCTCCTGCGCGAGCTCTTCGCTTCGATGGGCTTCCCGACTTTTGAGCCCCTGGCCGCGGCAGCAGCTGTGCCCCTGTATCAGGTGTTTAAGCCACTTTCCCGGCTGACATACTTACATCAGAGACAGGCCCTGGGCAACAGCCAAGTTGTACCTCAGGTGGGTGTTTTCGCGGCCTGTGTGCTGGCCAGTTTGTCTGAGAGTGTTGCGTTGTAGTGGTCGCTGTAAAAAGTTCCAGCAGCCCGCATACCACACGCATGGCCACATGCAGACTGCGCCCGTCTCATGCTGCCTTGGATGGTGCAGGTGTTTTGCAGCAGTACCTGTTTAGCTAGGCAGACCTGAGCGACGTTACCTGAGCTTCTGAAGATGTCGTCTCCAGCGCCGCCACCCCCGCATGCTTCAATCGCTCCACCGCCGCCTGCTCACTTGCTGCCCGGTGCTGCGGCACCTCCACCACAAATCGCAGCATCCGCGTGCCCCCAAGCTTCCCTGCCCGTGCCGGCCGTGGCGACAGTGCCGTGTTCCGGCCTGCCTCCGACTCTGTGCCCGCATGCGATGGCGCGTACAGCGGGGCCAGTGCTGCCCGTGCCTGCTATGGCCTGCCAGTCCCAGCTGTTCCCGGCCCCTATGCAACCGAGGCAGAGTGGCTTGGCCGTGTTGTGGGGTCGTGCTCCCTCTCCCTCTCCCTCTCCTTCTCTTTGTCTCATTCTCTTTCTCTCTTTCGATCTTTTTTCCTTCTTTCTCTTTCTCTCTGTCTATTTCTTTCTCTCTCTCTCTCTCTCTCTCTCTCTCTCTCTCTCTCTCTCTCTCTCTCTCTCTCTCTCTCTCTCTCTCCATCCATCGCTACCCATCTGCGTCTTTAACCTGCGTCCCGTTTCTCGCGCTCCTCTCCCTCTCCCTCTCCCTCTCTTTCTCTCTCTCTCTCTCTCTCTCCCTCTCGCTCTCTCTCTCTCTCTCTCTCTCTCTCTCTCTCTCCTCCTCTCTCTTCTCTCTCTCTCTCTCTCTCTCTCTCTCTCTCTCTCTCTCTCTCTCTCCATCGCTACCATCTGCGTCTTTAACACTGCGTCCCTTTTCTCGCGCCCTCTCCTCTCCCTCTCCCTCTCCTCTCCCTCTCTCTCTCCCTCTCTCTCCATCGCTACCCATCTGCGTCTTTAAACCTGCGTCCCGTTCTCGCGCTCCTCTCCCTCTCCCTCCTCCTCTCCCTCTCTCTGCTCTCTCTCCTCTCTCTCTCTCTTCTCTCTCTCTCTCTCTCTCTCTCTCTCTCTCTCTCTCTCTCTTTCTTTCTCTCTCTGTCTTTTCTTTCTCTCTCTGTCTTTCTCTCTCTTTTTTTTTATTATCTCTCTCTCTCTCTCTCTCTCTCTCTGTATTTGCTTGCTGTTTGTTCTGAGCTTCCAACTGAGGAGCTGGGAAAGAAGGCAAGAAGCCCAAGGAGCCTGCTACTGTGCCGACAGGGCGAAAGCCGAAGGAAGTCGGTGAGAAGCACGGTGCATCGATCAATCGAGACCTGGGGGAGGCTATCTTGGACGATGTGCTCAAATGCATTCACTCGTACCAATTCGGTGGAGTGGTCCTTCGAAGCCTGAGTATCGCGGACAAGCTCGCACTGAGTATGCACTACCTACGCCCTCCAAAACCCATTATAAAGCAGGTTGGTGGAAATAACCAGGTTTTGTAGGATGAAACCAGGTTTTGGGTTTTCGGGGATTCAGACATAAGACATGAATGACATGAAGCATGAATCTCGACTTGAAAGCTCCTGCAAACTGCTGATGTGTGCCTCTTTTTCGGCTTCATGCACACCTTCGTCGTGGTCGATGACCACACGCAGCGGACTTAGAGGGCATCCCTATGGAAGTTCTTGCCTGTTGGTTTTTATATATAGAAACTCGCGTCAAACAAGATCAATTAATATATCAGTATATACTTCATCGATCATCAGGCATGGAACTGGCTTGGGATCAGATACCCTGCTTCTACGAATTTGGCGTAGGATGCGGCTAGTGTCCTCTCTAGAGTCCTACGAATTACTTGCTGAGGGGCGACCCGCCGCGATGTGCGGCTGGGCCGCCCAATATAGTCTTCTTCGATTTGGCAACAGAAGACACAAATGTTGAGGGTCCACTCGGACAACTGTGCTTGATCCCATAAGATGTAAAATAAATGGTGAAGTTGGTGGAGGTTTGGGGTCATCAAAAACAGCGGGCGCCCACTGTTGTAAGATAGACGGGCAGAATGGCCGAGGTAGCGAAGAAATCTGAAGCCGTGCCTGGAAATCTCCAAAGACTTGGTATGCCAGATCCAAACAGCTTCTTTGTAGCTCTTGCTGAGAAAGGAATTGATCTCTCGAGCCGCGAGACAAGCGTATTGAAGAATTGATCCCTCGTCAATCAAATGTGCATGCCGAGCACACGCACTAAGAAACCAGCGCAAAACACATGTCGACGTGGATCCTTTGCTCCAGCTCGCGGTCGGGTGGTCTGCTGCACTAGGCCAGCCAACTGTTTCGCGCGAGATTTTCCTGATCAGAGGGTTTTGCTTGTGCCGCTTGCACCATGACAGAAAGTCAGCAGACATGGCTTCGAAACGCGAAGGTATGCTTCTTCCTGGGAATATTTCATGCAAGAGGACCAAACATGAAGCGAGGAACTGCTTGGCCGCTCCTAGGTGAAAGCCGTGGAATATGTCTTGTCCCAAGAATGCGGTTTCATCCGTAGGGTCCTTTGGCAGCGACCAGAAACTCGGAGAGCCCCGATACGCTCTTTCTTGATTGATGGTCTCACGCCAGGCTGGAGAGGCCGAAACAAAATCTTCAAACGGATAATTCTCCATATCGGCCTTGCAGCAATGACAGATCCCCTTCGGCGCGGCCTTCGAAGACTCCTGCTTGGAGCAGTTCTGGAAATTTCGCAGTAGTCCGAAGGCCTTTGTCAACCAAGGCCAATCCCCGATGACATTCAATATCACAAAATGATATACTTCACCAGTCACTGCTTTGATGCCTTTCTCGTAAATTTGGAGAAAGTCCTGCACGAAAACGTCGAGGTAATCCTGGAAGAACCGATCACCGTCTTCACACTCGTAGTAGGTTTTAGGAAGGCAGCCGAGAATCCAGCGGGTAGATAAGGTGTGGCGAGTCAGGTTGAGGTACTGTTTGCAGAATGGCTCGGGGTGTGCATCTGCTGCCACATTGCTGCCATAACCTAGTATCGAGTGACATGACAATACAAGGATGGCCGACTTCTTCTTCGTGCGGCCTTCATCCCCATGCAAAATCAGGCCAACCGTCCTTGACAAATCAACCTCTCCTGCAGCTGCTCGGCGGAATATATCATGATGCGGGTGGATCTTCTGATATCGGGCCCAGAAACACTTCCAGGTCGAGTGACACCTGGTGAGGTCGGGGTGGGTTAGCCCAGACAGTGTATGCAGGAGGTTCCGACCCAGTAAAAACGTGAGCCATGCACTGAGCAAATTCAAGGGAACTGGCCATCCATGAAGCATGACTTCAGTAATCATGATGGGTAGCGTCAGCCGGCACCGTCTGGCAACTCTGTGGGCGTCACGCTCGCTGTTGTTTTCTTTGCACCCAGCCATAATCCTGATGCTGGAGCCCACAGCCTCTGGCACTTCTTCAAGCACCGCACGGGCAGCTCGAATCGCAGAGGTGACCGGGGCCTCGGCACAGCACGTGCGGCGTGGGTTTGGGTGCAGTCATGCAGTGCATGCAACAGATCGAACGTCAATCACGAAATTCCAGACAGTGACTCGATCATCATAGACAAACAGTCGATCTGAACTGCACAAGCACAAACAAGCTAGTGTTTTACACTCACAGATGTCTTGCCTGATGGGTCTAGACACGACGACGACGGCACACATGAGCAGAATCGCATCGAGGCAGATTCGTCTTTTCCATTGATCGGGAAACCTCCATGGAATCACGTGGCCGTCCCGTACTTTTCTAATTAAAGCATTGCTCAAGCAGCTTCGATTTCAGCTGCTTGCATGATCCAGTGCATATGTGGATTGCGATTGAATTGTGCAGCAAGAAGTTCACATGCTGACCGCGTCACATGGCTTGTGCTTCAAGCTCCGGTACACAACATATGTCATGTGTACAGCCGGCAATGCATCATCTTTGCTCAGGTTGTCTCCGCCGAGCCGAATGTTTCGACATCCAGGCACACCTTGGCTGGTTGGAAATCACGAGAATACTCATAAGATTATAGAAATCATAATAATAGCCGCAGGTGTAAAAGGATATAGGCATATGGGTAGGTTAGCGGGATTGATAGAGCATGGTTCTCAACACCGGCCAGGGAACTGCTGTATTTCTCTATAAGGGCGGCTTCCAGCATTGCTGGGGAGAATTTCTCGGGGCATAGAAATAATATTACCATGCCTTCCCAATGATCCCTCTCGAACACGTAGCCGTATTCCGGACACTCCCATCGCCTAACTGCATCGTGGGTCATGCCGATCTTGAACAGCATTGGTGACAATCTGGTCTGCAAAGAGTCTATGGTTTTGATCGCATGACGAAGAACACCTCCGGCTGTTCGAGCACGGACGGGCAACCTCCAACAGACTTTGTCATGAGCATCAACTCGCTTAAGTACGTCCCTGATTGTAGGAATGATGAGCACTTCTTCAGGGAGGTCTGCATCTTTCCAAGAAGATTGAGTTCTGCGGAATAGGGTGGAAGCTACAGTATTGCAGGGCACTTTGTTATCAGCACCGAGCCGAGAATACTGCTCTTGCTGACAGCCACGTCGATTCAAGGTAGATGCCGGGCTCATCCACGGAAACGGACCATCTTTTTCCTGGGATGCTTATGTGCAGAAATCTGTTTGCTTCTGGGCTGGGGCGAAAGCATTGTTCAGCCGAGATTGCAAACCAGTGGCACTTCTATGACACGTTAGCAAATCCCACAGCTCCTCATCTGCATCTTCGTAAGACACCGAGCACGCCATCGGACGAAACCTTCCTGAAATCTACATTCTAGCCGGCACTTGCAAAAGTCTGAGCCACGGAAGCATGCCACAACAAGCCAGGTCCAGACAAATCAAGGCCACAGCATCAAGTAGCAATTCCGAGTGAAGCCCGGCTAGGTCGGGGGCCCCATCACCGATGTCCTGGATCCATCTTCGCAAAGCTGGGCCTGCAGCACCTGGCATGCATCGCGGGGTTTTCTGTTGGTGGCTTTGAAAATTTGCTCGAACATGATGGGCTGAATCCTTCTTAGCATTAATTATTTGGGGATCGGGTTTCATTTCGGGTTAGCTTATTCGGGATTTGGCATTCATCGCATGCATGCAGGCAGAGCAATTGGTTTTCTTTCGGAGTGCGCACAAAGAGCCTTTCCCCGGCCCGTGAGCATAGCTAGCTTCGGACTGTGAGTTCACTCGACTTCTAGAAAGCCGAACAAGAAAACGAGATTGCGCACACGACCATGCACCCGGCCCTTGGCTGCTGTCTTTGACCCCAAAACACACAACAAGACCTTTTTATCTTGTATATGGTAACATATTAGCTGTGATTATGGGTCTGTACAGATATGAAGCCACTATAACCGTAGGGTGTATAAAACTGCAAAGACAGATTGTGGTATATGCGGCGCATAAGCCACACCAGGCTCTTCGACGTCAAGCACCTAGGAGCTTACGGTATTCGACCAAGCACTTCTGCACTTACATAAGTTAGAGTGTGCGAAACAACACAAGTGGAAGAGCTCAGGCAGAGGCACGATCAGTGTGAAACATGAACCTCGCTACATCCAAGGGCTACCGACGAATCTAGTGGAAACATCGATCGCACAGTGCCTGCTGTGTAGCAGACGAGTGATCCGTCCCGATAAAACATCAGGATCTCCTCCTGCGCTTCGCCGGCGCCTCTTTTGCCTTGGCCTTGGCCACAGCCACCTTGGGGCTAGCCTTGGCAGCGGGGTTTTTCCGAGGCTCCACTTCAGGAGCAGCTTTCCCATCCTTCTCCATGTGTTTCTTCGCATTCCTGCATGGTTTTGTTTTGCATTTAGGGCTTTTGGGGGTTTTCGAGGGTTAGGGGTATGTTTGTAACTATATTAAAGTCTATATATTTATTATAATATTGAGGGTTTTTTGGGGGCATGTGCTCTATATACATATACATATGGATATACACATATGTACTTACCATATATGGGATTGGTCTATAGAAGGGTCTTACTGGGTTTAGAGGGTTTGGGAGCTTGTAGTTTTGGGCTTGTTGGAGCATCTGGGTTTTTCATTGACGGTCCTCGCACGAAGATCGCAGGCTGTGGCTCGGCTAGACCTGAGGCGGTAGTAGGCAGGTATGGAACCAGGTAACATCGCAGCACTGTGCCCAGGAAGTTGCACTCTCCAAACCCAATCCCCAAAGCCCAAAACCTTATTGTAATGTCTATGGCAACTTGCAGGGCCTTTATGTGTGTATACATGCATGTATATACACAAACACAAAACCTAAATACACATATATACCTAGCTTCGACAAGTATCATGCAAGCCCACAAACTACATAATTCGAAACCAAATAACAGCATAATCACATAAACGGACCCATGACTTAGACACTTGCGGTGATCTCAGGGATGGGCACATAGGTGGCACCCTTCATCAACGGCTCGGCCGTCTTCCACCATCTTAGCTTGCAAGCACTGCACTCGAAATCCCGCAAACCCCAACATCATGGCCCCGAGCACGAGAATGAACCCCAATAAGGCCCGGTCTCTGAGTTGAAGCCACTAATCTCCGCTTGTGCCCAATGCAAGTTGAGCTTGTCATGCTCCTTCTCCAATTTCGTGATGCCATCCTCCAAGGCCTTGACATGCCTGGAAGCGCGAGCTTCGATGTTCAAGGCCACATCTTGATTGAGCAAATTAGTTTAGCCACAGGTACAACAGAAAGGCACACTAGTCACACTGGGGTTCGAACTCAGTCATCTCCGTGGCCTTGGAATAATTTTTGTTCAATTCCTTGACCAAGGCCCGGAGTTTGGAACTCTTGCTCAGGAGGCCCTCCATGAATTTCCAGAAGATGGCTTTTTGCTGAGGGCATCAGGGCGGAACGGAATCATACAGCAGCACTGTCTATAGGGGTGACATCTTGGTTTGCAAATAGCATGCAGGCCTCACCCTCAGACTTCTTGGCATCTCCACTCCCATCAGGTCCTGCCGGCTCCGGGAGAACCCGCTTGGTCATGTTGTCGAAGCCAGCGAAAGCATCCTTGGGCAGTTCCACGGGGTTGGCAGCCTCGGTAGTATCGTGTACACATGAAAGTTCACAGATCTTTCTTGAAATTCTAGCTTGAGGAATTGCATGAGTGTCGACCGATCAAGTACTGAAGTCAGTTTTTCTTCAAGTTACTATGCAGCAAAATAGAGCTCATGAAGGAGTCTGCAGTGGAGTGGCTTCACTCCTGCTCCTCTGAATCTCCTCCTCCTTCAGGTTCTCGACATGCCGGCCCGTTTCCCTGACCGTCACCCAGTACTCCAGGACGCCGTCGTAGACGTTCCTCCTGCAGGCACAGGTATATAAGTGGGATGGATCAGGACAGTTCATCGGTGATTGCACGCAACAACAGTAGATGTGTGCCTTATCAAGAGGGACGGGTTCTTCTCGCAATGGGCCACTGCGGCGGTGATCCTTTGCCTTGATCATCGGACCCCACAAACCCCATGAAGGTATTGTCCATGAGTGTTCCGTGTACATTGCAGCCCCTAGAGCCCATGTAAATGTAAGGGCTCGACGAAGACCACTTGAGATCTGTCTTCATCTCACTCTGCGAGTACCAACCTTGATCCTTCACAATCTCGATCTCGCGGGTGCGCTTCACCACTTTCTCGAGCTCGTTCAGGAACGATGTCTGCCAGGGTCGGCTGGCCCAAACCCTATATTAATTGCCAGACTAGACTTTAAATGCTGGGTTGTATATCGATCTATGTATATATTTATGATATATATATATATATGGATTATATATATATATATATACACACCAGAAGAGCAAACCATATGATAAACCATACATATCTGTATGTACAACATCAGCAGTATTAACATCTTATGAGTGAAGTAGAATATTTTAACAGCATAAGGAAACAATACCTATCATCATAGATACATATATGCATGTAGTATAAGAATATGTAGAACTTATAATACATGCAAGTTATGCATGTACATGTAAATACATACCCGTCCGTAAGTATTTATGGTCGATAGTGTGTATAGGGCTTGAAGGTTTTAGTAGGATTTGGTAAAAAAATACCTACAGAGTTGGGTTATCAGGGGAGCCCGACCTTGTCCCAGTTCACTTCCTGAAGGAGGGCGGCCATGGCCTCCTTCTGAGAAGTCCCTTTGTTCCATTGCTCAGCCACCCAGGCCGGCACCACTAGGTCTGAACGTTTCGCTTTCGGTTTGACCATGCGGCGAATGCGCTGTTTCGCGGCATTCTTCAGCATCTCCTTAGACAACTCGTGTATAGCGCAATATTAACGTACAGCACACTACAGTGGGACGCAGTGGCCTAGCTCACCAAAGTCGGACAAGTTGCACGCCTCGTCGGAGGGCGCTTAGCCTTCTTCTTCTTGATGAGGCCCACAGGATATCCCGTCGGATCTGCAGGGGCCGGTGGCTCATCCTGATCAATGTCACGGAGAGACAGACCGTTCAGTTTGACGCAAGAGTGCAAGAGACATGCATGTACAGGATCCCAAGGCAGGATAGTTCACGTCAAACCCGACAACAGTGTGTGCATGATCTTATACGTAATCTTGTGTGCCCTCTCCTCGCCCTGCTCTTCCTCCTGTTCCTCCTGTTCCTCCTCATCTTCTTCTTCACTCTTCGATAGGAGGCTGGGCTCAGTCACTGCCGGCACCCCTCCCGACTCAGGCGGTGGGGCCACGGCTGGGATGGCTGGAGGAGGCACCGGTGTCGGTGGCTCATCGACCTGCAGGGGAAATACGATTATAAGAGAAAAGTCTGCATTATCGGCCGATCAGATGATAGCAATGTAAGACTTTACCTGTGATACTAGCTTACTAGCAACCTTGCCTGCGTATTTTCAAAGGGCTCACCGAACTGGGCAGGCTGCGTCTCGTCTTCGGAAGGTCGGGCTTGCTGTGCATCCTGCATAATCATCACACTACGTTACAGCATGTTACGAATATGTGTACAGTCACGGTACACGATTGCTTGGGTCAAATTTGGGCTATTTAATTGACGGACGTAATAATTGCTGGGGATTGGGCAATGAGATTCATCGGATAGGTTACATATATATATATATATATACATACATAGATATATTCTAAGAGGATCTTCTGTGTAGATGAGAAGGAGCTCAGTCACAGCACAATTGTAGCTCTATAGGCTGATTGGCCAACACCATACTAGATACCACCACTTGCCTCCCGGGAGTCCAAAGACAAAGTCGAAATGGAGGCCATGCGGATGGGCTTCTTGTCCAGGATAGCAAGTTCAGCCTGTAGCGCCTGTGACAGGAACCGTGAATCCATCGGTCAATCAAATCCCACAGCTTGCTTGGAATCGTTCTTATATAGCTTAAGTTTGAATATACCGAGTCAAAACCCCGCCTAACCCTATGTCAGGTTCAGTATAGTATGTGATGTGTTGTCAATGTATATATATATATATATATGCTGTATAAATATCCGCGAGGAGCCCTAGCCCTAGAAACCCTGTCAGGTTGGTTGCATGGGCAATGCCATGTTCTCCCAGGCAGCCTGATGGGGAGCTATGTTGGGGCTTGATACTTACTAAGTACAGAGACAACTATGGAAACTGAACGGTTCATATTGTGTTACATATGTTTCCTTATATTGAATATATAGGCTCTATATGCACACAAGTATTATATATATATATATACATATGTACACATATTTTTATATATACGGCACACAGTCCAGGAACACCTTCTCTCTCTTTCTTGCTCCACACATATGTAAATATGTGTGCATATGAACAGTATGTGTAATCATGCAGGGTGTAGGTCTACCACACCTACCGACATACATATATATATATACACATATATCGAATGTTACAGACATAGACCTGCGCATGGTTGCATCCATGACGTTTTGTGTATATGCATACACAAACGTTTATGTGTGTGTTCCCTTTCAACATGCACAGCATGTGCATTTAGACACATATAGTATATATACATGCGTAATGTATATGTACTGTGACACATGTGTATACATACATACACACACGTAGATGTCTATATATATACACATATATACACATATCATCTGTATACATATATATGTATGATCTATATATATATATATATATATGCACATATATATATATATATATATGTATGTATATATGCCTGTACACATGTACACTAAAGTAAACGTTCTGATCTATATATATATATATATATATATATATATATATATATATGGGAAGAGAGAGATAGACTAGTTGCGTACACACGCGCATGCAGACACTCACACATGCTTATACATCTATGTATATATATATATATGTGTATATATAGGCGTCCACACACACACGAGTTTTCGTTATAACACCGACTATGTTGTACTTATCGATGTACATGCATGGATAAGTCATGACCCCACACGATTGTGTAGCCTCGCTACTCTTCGATCTTAAAGACTCCATAATGGAAACCGGTGACCGATCTACATTATTTACAGCACACCAGACACGAAAGCTAGGTAAGCTGATATATTGCTAGAAACACTGGCACGGTCTCCGGCCTTCAGTTCTCCTAGGAGCTCCGCTTCGGATCTTTCGGGGGTTGCTGCCAGGGCCTCTTGCGTAACATCCTGGGCGCCTAGCGCTAAAGTAGCACAACTCCACCTGCCCGACATGGCAGCTCTGAGCTGTCGATCGGACAAAGCTGACTGAAGCCTGCTGAAAACGAGCACCGGGGTTTCCAAAGTCACAACAACATCTGATTGGTAATTGACCGCCGCAGGATCCATGGATGCGGTGAATGGAAGCTTCTCACGAGGTCTGCCTTTTGGAGTCAGACGGATCGATGCCTTCCGCCCAACACGTGGGCAAACCACGGTTCAGGGCCGCTCGGATCTTTAATTTGGTGTCTAAAATGCACCCAAAATGGCATGGCCCAAAACCCGGTTTTGCACTACGGGAGATTACGGGTTCTGTTCGGGAGATTACGGGGTTTGTACGGGTTCCGTACGCTTTGCCCAAAAGCAGGTTGGGTGGAAGGATTCGGGTTACATCGGGAGGAGTTCGGGTTACATCGGGAAGGTTTCGGGTTCGGTCGGGAAGGTTTCGGGTTTTGGCCTGCCAACCTGCTTTCTTCCAGCGCTGATGTGCGTAAATCATGTAAAATCAGCTAAAAACGCTTCTAAAACGCAATATGTATATTAACAAAGCCAGAACCCGCGTTCCACACCAGCAGCTGGCTTGCACGAAATGACCTAGAAATAGCTAGGGAATTGCGTATGGAAGATAGGCCCGCCATTCCTGTGGAATCCGAAGACCCTTGCCTCCTCTAATATACTCATAGGCAGCCCCGAGCCTTGCAAACTCATACAGATCCGCCTCCGCACTTTCAGGGATACCCAAGAAACTGGTCAAAGCCCCTGGGACTTGGGTACCCGGTGTTGCCGGGCATCCTTTGGCGGAGGCCTTCAGCTCCTCAAAGATCTTCGCAATGGCCAGGCCGAACAGCACGGGATATTTCCTCAGATGCACACAGCATAGAACCACTTAATTGGATTACAGTAGGCCGGGTTTAATGACATCTACGTTGTTTATGACTGCCTGCGTGGGGATGATCTCTCGATCTAGATTAGCCAGCTACATAGATATAAACCCTCGACCGTATAAACCATCGACCGATCATCGATCATCGACATAATGTGTACATATATATATTATTTAGATCACGATATATATATATATATATATATATATATACATATATGTATATATGTATATATGTATATATGTATATGTATATATATATACACATATATATATATATATGTATATATATATATATACATATATGTGTATGTATGTGTATATATATATATACCACTAGTGTAGACATATATAGGTATTGTAGTCTAGCGTCTCTGTGGCTTTCAGCTCCTTCGTCCCTTGATAGCAAAGCTTTCCGGATTTGTTGGTGTAGGAACGACGGGTCTTGACTGTCCGGTCCGAGCTCTGCAGCCTTGCCCGAGTCACTTGCAGCTGGCCCCTGTCAAGACGTCGGATAGCAGGTGAGTTGGCATATGCAAACTGGCGCTTCAGGCTGCTTGCGTAGTAGGCACCCATGTACCATCCCACACGGCTCACCTCAGAGAAGTAGAGTCATGTTTTAATTTAATTCGTGACAAATCGCTGGCTTGCCTGAATGTGACGCATGCGGGAACACACAAAGCAATCGATCTGCACCAAATGTATGCCTGACTGGGGAACCTACGGCTCCCATTCCATCAACCTGGAACAAAGCAACCAACAGATGCCGCCAAGTGGGGTAGTACTCCATCAAGGATCCACTTGGCTGTTCCAGAATCCAGCAGCCACCGCAGGCGGTGATGAGGTAGCACAGCAGAGTGACCCTGTGGCCGGCATCTTAAGGGATTTAGGATTTAGGGCTTCGGAGGATTATTGGGGTCTGCCTGGGTTTATCGGGTTCCTCTTGGGGCTTCCGGGCAGGGTTTTGCAGCTTGCATGTGCATTGATCTGTTCTATGATGTTTTCTTGGTCTAGAAGGATGCATAGTTTAGCTATATAGTCTATATATATATATATACTCGATACAACGTGGCAGCTGGCTTGCCTGCTATGGAAATCACAACCAGGCTTCTTCAGGTTGCTGATGCACACGTAGAAGATTTCCCAGGCTAGGCTTCAGGTTTCTCGGAATGTATGGCACATATATTCAGCGCGTGTCTAGTTGACTGTGTGATGTTGCTCCCACCGGTCCTTTCCAGCATGCAGTTGCCTTCTGCCACAGACGGCTTCTCCGAGAAACCGATGCTCGCTGAAGCTGATCTCCCCGAACACCCAACGTTGAGCCCGCACCAAGACGAGCATTTGAGGCCGAACCAAACGGCAAAGTTCTGGACCCGGCACTTCAGTATGAAGACAATCGCGAGACTTGGTTGCAGAGACGGATAGATAAGGATACATGAACATGCAGTAGAGGAGAGAGAGAGAGAGAGAGAGAGAGAGAGAGAGAGAGAGAGAGAGAGAGAGAGAGAGAGAGAGAGAGAGAGAGAGAGAGAGAGAGAGAGAGAGAGAGAGAGAGAGAGAGAGAGTAGAGAGAGACGAGAGAGAGGAGAGTGTAGAGCGAGAGAGAGAGAGGAGAGAGCGAGAGAGGAGGAGAGAGAGAGAGAGAGAGAGAGAGAGAGAGAGAGAGACGAGAGGAGAGAGAGAGAGAAGAGAGAGAGGGAAGAGCGAGAAGCGAGCGAGAGAGTGAAGAAGAGAGAGAGAGAGAGAGAGAGAGACGAGAGCGAGAGCGAGCGAGAGAGAGGAGAGGAGAGGGAGGAGGAGAGGGAGAGGGAGAGAGAGGAGAGAGAGAGAGAGAGAGAGAGAGAGCGAGAGAGAGAGAGAAGAGGAAAAGAGAGAGAGAGAGGGGGAGAGGAGGGGGAGAGAGAGCGAGAGAGAGAGGGAAAGAAAGGGAAAGAGAAGGAAAGTGAGGGACACGCCGGGAGATGAAGAAGGGAGGGAAGGACGAGAAAGGAAGCAGAGGCGGAGGAGAGAGAAAGCGGGAAGCAAAGACAGAGAGAAAGAGGGATCCTGAGAGAGGAAGCAAGATAGAGAGGAAGAGGAGACGAGAGAGAGAGAGAGAGAGTGTGGTGTGTGTAGTGTGGTTGCGAGGTAGGGGGAGAAGAAAAAAAAGGCAAAGGATCAAGGACGGTTTCGGCTTCGGTTTTTTCCCTCTCTCTCCTCTGTGTCTCTCTGCTCTCTCTCTCACTCTCTCTCTCCCTCTCTCTCTCTCTCTCTCTCTCTCTCTCTCTCAATCCCTGTCGCACCCTCTCTCTCTCTCTGCGTATCTCTCTCTCTCTCTCTCTCTCTCTCTCTCTGTTTCTTCTTTCTTTCTGCCTCTACTGCATCTTCTCGCTCGATCTGCCATATAAGAGAACATGCCCGAACTCGCAACAATTACATCGTGCCTTCCCTTCCTGTCCTCACCTTCCCTTGGCCTTCGATGCTTTGCCTGCTCCTCCCCCTACCTTCCCAGCCGGCTCTGCACAAGCATGCGCATTTGTGTGTCTGCATGTGCAGGTGTAAGTCTGCATGTGCACGTACATGCGTGACCAATGCGCGTGGGTGGACGTGTGGGCGTGCCTGCGGGGTGTGCATGCACTCGTGCATTACCTGTGTTCTTCTATGAGTTTGCATATTGTCACTTTGCACTGATATACATGCATGTCTCTTTGGGTGTATGCGTGTGCAGGTTGTCTCTGTGTCTCCCTTTTTTATTTGTGGCCTCTCACACACACACACACTCTCTCTCTCTCTCTCTCTCTCTCTCTCTCTCTCTCTCTCTCTCTCTCTCTCTCTCTCTCTCTCTCCCTCCCTCCCTCTCTTTGTTGGTCTCACAATCACCAGAATCTCTGTGCAATCGATCTGTCGTGCTCGGACAGCAAGAACTGGATGTGCACACATCCATGGAACGAACAGATGGCTTCTAAACTTAAAAGCAAGCAACCAAAACCCAGAAGGCGTGGTGATGTCCTGGTAGTTGCTATGCTTTCCGGTGTCCTTCCCGTAGTTGAAATCGAACCTTGCCCCTTTAAACCCACGAAGCCGCACAGCTCGGGTGCCATTTGCATGGCCAGCGAAGAACTCCAGCCAGTCAAACTCCTGCCGCAACACAGCAACTAGATGCTTCCATGATCCCCACACACAGACACGTATAGATCGAACCCATCCACGAAAAGTCTTTGCCCGGCCTCACTGAGATCGTAGAGACCTTCAGTCCAGATCACCATGAGGACCAGCAGCACGAATCCCTGGGAGGGTTTGGGGCTTGATGCTTGTAAGGATTTAGGGGTTTATGGGTCTTTGTATATAGGGTCTATAAAGAATGTGTAGGAGTTGCCTAACAATCAAATCAGGCTTATCTGCACAGTTAGATGTAAATACCTCGTACGATCATATTTACAAACTCATGAAGCTATATAGCACCCTAAGTCTCTGCTAAAGCATTCTGAGTTCATGCAAGCAATATAAGCAGCTTTGTTGTTGAAGTTGTCGTCATTTTCTACCGGGCAGGGATTGGGCTTCGGAATTCGAGGCTATATTGAGGAAGTGTAAATTTACTGAGTTGAGACCGCGGGCTCACAGGGCTTGAGTAAGGCCGAGGCTTGCTTGGGGTTTGTGGAAGGAATGTTCGTGGACCCCGAGAACCTCCAGAAAGCACTCGTTGGTCTTGGGAAGCTACAAAATCAGTATTTGCTAGTCATCGCAATAGTATACCTGTATGTATATAGAGAGGGAGCGTCTGTACATGTATGTCGTTTCACACTACGGTAGCCACCGGCAGTAGGCTAAGCTACCACGAGCAGGAGCAGCAGCAGAAACAGGTCACGAGGAGGCACCAGATCATCAGCAGCAGCAGTTTTTAGACTACTGTATGGTGATGCAGCATACTACAGTACCAGTCTAGTATTGCGTGGACTACTAGCACGGTAGTGGTTCTAGTAGCGGGTGGTACACAAGTCGTCGTGATACTTATTCGGCGTACGAAACAACTAGCAGCTTTATGATCTCATATATATATTATATATATGCAAGTTACGGAGCTGTGATCTGTTATTGTGAAGACAGCCAGCCATCTAGGCGACGAGTCCCAAGCCAGGCACAGAAGCCACAGGAGCCGATTCCCAAAGTACCCAACCCCAGGCTGCAACCAGACCAACTGATTCGCTCAACCCATATAGGCCAAGTTAAGCTTCACAACAATCAAATTGGCCCTAGCACCCAAATTAACCCACAACCTGGACCTATAGACCCTGAGCCCCTACGTAGCTGGGAGCCCCGGCCTAGCTAGATTTAAAGCCCCTATAGAAACCCCGCAGCAAACGCTATAAAGCCTCAAGCCCCAGAGCTCGAACCCCCTAAACCCCCAGACTCCTAAACCCATAAACCCCCAAACCTGCGTTCTAAACCCCTGCGAAGCATCAACTGCTCTTATTCTGCAATGTTCCATATTGCCGAAATGCACGGGGTGCGCCCAGCACGGCCAGGTTGTGCACGAGCAGATCGACGGAGATCATTATGTCGAAGGATTGCCAGAGATTTCGTGGGTTCGGGGGCTCAGTGCTAGATGACACTACGGGATCAACTTGAAGTCACAGGCTTCAGTTCACATGAGGCTTCAGTGTCGTTTGTTTCAGCACAGGATGTCGGAGCCTGAAACTTCCGACAGCAGTGTTCACATGATACAGCAAACACAGCTGTGATCGACATGATGCAGCATTGCTGAACTCGTGCACAATTACACTGCTGTCTTCGACGGCAATAGCAAACATGTCTGGTACCAAACATGCCTCGCACACGGTTCAGCCTGTGCTTCCGCTGCTTGCTTCGTCGAGAGTGTGTCGTCCTTCGAGTCGTGCGCCGTCTGCGGCCCATGATGACCTGGGCCGAAGAGATCGTTTCTAGATCTATGCGGGATTAATACATTCAGAGATATCTGGCTGATGGTGAATGCATTGAGTACGTGGACTTCTAGCAGCAACGTCGACTGTTCTTGTCAGTGCACACAAACACGAATCCGCAGGTTTTGCAACGATGCCTGTGACCCCGGCATGCTCCAAGACTGCAGTCTGATAATGAATCCACCGTTTCGGTGAAAAGCGATGATGCAACTCTTATCGCTGCACCACCGAGCATCTGCGAAGTGATGCTGCATCGTCCACCATCACGGCAAAAACTTTACACAGCTATATTGGGCCAGTCGTACATATGCCTTGCATGGTTAACATCTTCAGTGCCGTTGAATGGCGGATGCCACAAAACTCAGCGCTACTATTCATCCTACAGCAATGCACAACCCTGGCATGAGCTACGCACAGCTACCAAGAATGTCATGCCCCGGCATTCGGCCATGCTGGCATGTCAAGGATCCATGTGCCGAAATTGATGTAGTCTGATTTCACTGGAATCGCCTACAGCCCTTCATGCTCCAGGTTATCGCAAGTAACACGGCCGGCTGTCTTCCAATAGTCGATGACCGGCAGGATCGCCTCGCTTTCCGGGTCCACGATCTCCTCCTGCTGGAGGTGCTGTACCTGGGAATCAGGTGTTTTTTGATGAATTCATACGGGGCCTGTTGGGATACTTTCGTAGAAGTGACAGAAGCTCGACAGTGGTATGTTTACATGCATAGGTGAACTCTATTTAGTCTCAATGCAACCAAACTGCAACGGAACAGGCACAGGAAATCGCAACAGCTGTTGCTAGGCGTGTCTTGCCAAAGCCAAACGTCACGAGATCGGTTTGCTTCTTCTGACCAGACTCATCCGTGAATCTCAGTGTCACACCGCACTTAGCCGTTGTCCAGTAGATGTTGCACCGGTATCCAAACGAATTGTCGGGGAGGAAGGGCTTGACAGACAGCTTGAAATCATCGAGAGACCCTGTGAGATTTGACTCCCGAACCCAATCGGAAATCCACTCCACATCGCGCTCCTCAACATCGTAAGCCTCCACTGACGATGCCCTGGGTCGACGGCCGCCCTTCTTGCTAGCCTTTGCAACGCCTTTCGGGGAAGCCTTTGGGGAAGCTTCTGCTTTGGACTTCGACTTGGATTTTGCTTTGGCCTTCGCCTTTGCAGCACCTTTCGGGGAAGCCTTCGGGGAAGCCTTCGGGGAAGCTTTTGCTTTGGACTTCGCCTTTGCTTTCGGCTTCGGGGTCGGGGCGGCACGCTCTTCCAACTCCTCGGGCTCAGCCTCCGGGGTCTTGCCTCTGACCCTGCATTTGGTCTTGACCTTCTTAGCAGCCTTAGCAGCATCATCATGATCCTCAGGTGTCTGGACACTAATGTAGCCATCACCCTTCTCGAGCTTCACATAATTGTTCATCTCATCATCCCAAACCCAGTGGTCTGCTCGTGACCACCAGGCCTCAGCATCACCGTCGGGCATCGGATCCCCACTGCCGCAAGCCACGGATGTCGAGGCCCGCTTGCTTCGGCGCAATTTACACAGCCCTGACTTCTTGCGCTTAACCTTCTCCTTGGGAGCTGGCTTCTTGGCCTTGGCCAGCTTGTTCACGTCCTTCTTGCGTTTGCGCAGGCCAAGCTGAGAAAGCACCTGCCGAGATACAGAGGCGAGAATCGAGTTCAGATTAATGTGGGGCTGAACATAAATCCTATTGCAGCTCGGTTGTGAAGTCCATCACTGGCATGACTACAGAGCCATATCAAGATGAGCAATGATGGGAATGGCTGTCAAACTGTTCACAAAAGCCGAACTCATACCCTGCATAGAAGAGCATACCAGAGCTAGTCAATGATAGATCAGCAACATATTGCATGCATGGGTGCAACATGCCTCCTTCGACTCATCCGGAATGGGCTCATCATCATGGAGAGGATCCATCGGCTGGGGTGTTTCAGCACTCGGCTCGGGTGCTTCAGCGATTGGCTCGGGTGCTTCAGCAGGCAGCTCGGCTGCTTTAGCAATCGGCTCGGGTGCTTCAGCAGGCAGCTGGGTTGCTTCAGCAATCGGCTCGGTTTCTGCAGCAAACAACAGTCGTGTTGGGGTTGCATGAGCAGCCGCACCGTGCTGATACTGATCACGAAGGAAATCAGCTGGCAAGCTTTTGTCGATGGCCAGGTCACAAGGAACAGCATGCTCAGTTGGGGTAGGGCAATCAAAGATGTCCGTCACTTGGGTCTCGTCAGAGTCCAGGGATCCTGGGATATGGTTTGCAACAGGACACCCACCAACTCTAAATGTGGAATTCTAATTGAAGCCAAAGGCTGTGACACTGTGCGACACTGACAATTATTCGATAAGTCACTTGTCACCACAGGAGTGGCCACAGGAGGAGCCGGAGAGCTCACAGCAGCTGGGGGCGCAGAGGCCCGCATCTTTGCATTCCGAAGCCTTACATACAACCGGTAATCGCAAATGGATCGAACAATAAACTAATTCCTGATGTTGCAGAAGTGCTTTCACTCGTATTGAATTGTTCACATTCGCAAACACCGAGCAATCGTAAAATGCAGAAGATCGAGCTAAGAAGCGTCTGCAAGCTCAACTGTGCCTGCAAAATCCTTTGCTTAAGCAACAGCTGTCGTCGGCGATTCTCCGCCTCATCCGGGGCAAGGGTTTTGTCCTCGTCCGGAGTCGGCCCGGAAGGAGATCCTGAATAGCATGCAGCATGGAAACCGAATACCAAACCAATCATTGCCACATCAGGGTTTTGAAGCAGAATTTGCAAACATCGTGTGCTGATCAAAACGAATCCCACTCAATCAATATTATCCTGCATGCAACCGGGATGCTGGTCGAAGCTCGTGGGGGAGGCGTCACGGATGGGCTTGCGGCTGCAGGACTCACTGGGAGTGGCACCGAATCTGATGCATTAGCAGGTCGACTGGGGGTCACCGCTGGGGCACTGATCGGAGCTGGACCCGTCTCTGCACCCGCTGGGGCACTGATCGGAGCTGGACACGTCTCTGCACCCGCTGGGGCACTGATCGGAGCTGGACACGTCTCTGCACCCGCTGGGGCACTGATCGGAGCTGGACCCGTCTCTGCAACCACTGGGGCCGGCAGTGGAGCCGCTTCTACACTAGCATCACTAGTAGGTGGATTGGGTGCCACCGTTGGGGGAGTCATCGAAGCTGTGCTCGTCGGCGTCGTTGTAGCCGTAGCTGCCGGATTTGATGCTGCACTTGGTCTGGGGTCAGGGTTTTCTGGATCACTTGTTGCACCAGCATCATCATCAGGCGACTCCTCGATGTACAATGAATGCATGCTGCAAACACATGTATATTCCCCAGACGTGCAACTCTCTATATGTGTGATGCATGCATGCATGAATGTCCTCGGCTGCAGGCTGACGGCGCGCGTCGACAAGCTCCTGCTGAGCACCGGGTCGGTACGATCTTAGGCTAAAGCCTGGCAAGCCCCATATAAATCTTATAAAAAGCTTTAAGAACTCGACTCTAGATAGCTACGAATTGACACATAGAGTGACACACACACAAACACACACAAGTCAAGCTGTGAGCACCGACGAAGACACTGAAGATGAACCTGGCTCAGAAAAAAATCCGGTGCCCGAGCCTGCAAATCCGGGTTCAGGATGAGGCACATATCCTGGAAATCCGGATCCTGGGATGTGGAAGCTTATAAGGGCCCAGCTTTGAAGCTAGTACAGCCGGTTCTAATGTACATACGAATGCATACGATACATGGCAAAAAACTGAATCCAGCCGGGAAGCTAAGGAAACCTCGTGTCGCTGGGCTTTCCGCTTGATGAAAGTAAGAAGTTTGCGCAATTCCCATGCCATATCATCAATATGCGACTCCGAAAACTCTCTCTGATTCATCATAAGCAAATTTTCGATCTCTTCTCTCAGAAGCTCCACCTCTGGGCGCTTGTGTTCACAGGCCACAGAGCGAAGCAATAGAGGAATCATGACATCCCGATTTGCCTTGCATCTGTTGATCGAGTATTCGGACATTGTACCATCAAGCAAAGGTTTCCCGGAGCGCAGACGGATTCGGATGGCCTCAATCGAATCCCACTCATCTCTCAAGCCTTCCGCATCGAACTTGGGTCCCGCCATGACCCCAAACTCGAGGAAATCACAAAACGAGCCCTGAAGCCAAAAGGAGCTACGATTGTTGCGCATGCGATATGCAGCTATGAAAATTCAGATCACTCGTGAGCGGCAGGATTCAAAGCCTTCCAAGGCCCAGGCATCCCAGCTTCAGCAGGCCCTCGCCCACATTCTACCACAAAGGCTCCTCTCGAGCCTGGTTGTGTGCCTTCGAATTCCGGCTACAACCCTCAATCGACCCAGCAGCAATGGAAGAAAGCAGGCTCCAGGATAAAACCAGGTTTTATGCAGAAGAACCAGGTACTTTCCTCAAGTTGGTCAATAACCCGGTACCTGACAATCAACCCGCTTTAAAGCAGGTTATGGAAGCCGTAGGTAGAGATAGAAAAGTTCTGCGCAGTCTGCGTCTGACTACAGTGCCTGCGCTGCAGATGCCAGCTTAGGAACTGATGTGGAAGCTGACAGGCCAAGGCCCGGATGATAAGACCATCCACCCCGACAGAGTCCTGCCGCAAAGTTACAGTTGTTTTTCGAGTTGCTGAGTCTGAGCTGCTTCACTCCTCTTGTGCCCGATGCTCAGCCGCGCAATTGGTGAAAGATCTCGTGGGCGAGTATATGCGGCTCGCGGCTCAGGGCACAGTGCCTAAGCAAGACCAGAGCTACTTGGCTTCAGATGGGGTCGGAGTTGGTCTTGAACACATCATGCTGCGTTCGCTCAAAGTCCAGCCTGCTTGTCGGATTCTCTGCGCCTTGCCGCCCAGTCAGCTCGGACAACCTGATCATCGAAGTGAGAGAGGACCAGCAGTACATGGCAGCCTTGAAAAAGAGCTTGTTTGTCTACGAGCACGGCGGCCAAACCGTGCTCTCCAACGGACAGCAGCACCAGTACGTCGAAGCAACTACGACGCCTTGGTTCCGTGAAATCTTCTTTGATAGAAAGCCCCTTACCTGCAGACATGACTGTAGCAATGCCAGAACTGCGAGATTAGCTCGCGACAATTGCTGCCTGAACGCTCCGTGTCAGACATATGAAAGGTGTCTGTTGCCCTACATCACCAACGGTGTCATCAGCAAGCTCGTTTCCGAGTACGTGCCGCTGCCAGTGCACAGCAATCCACGCGGCAAGCCCAGCAAGGTTGGACCGACTGTTTCGGAGCCTGAGCATGGTGGACTCCAAGCGGGTGCACCGGCTGCTCCCCCGCATCGTGGAGCAACTCCGAAGTTTGGAGCCCTTGGAGCAGGTCCGGCTTCCAACGAGCCTGCCGACTCGACAGGCGTGCTTGCAAAGGTGAACTTGGCTGTGGAGACACCCCTGCAGCTGGAAGCGCCGACACCCCCTGCCAAGCGCTTGAAGACGGAGGCTAGGGCAGCCTGCACGATACAGCACTCTAAGTGAGACTTAGTTGTAGCCGTGATCGTGCGTGTGCTCAAGGACAAGCGTGGGCTCCACGACGCAGCGTCCTTACGTGGTCTTGTATGGGGACAACGATGAGATGGGGCGGGAAGAGCCCAAGCTCCTCAGGGTCGACGGTGCCAAGGCACATGTCGTCGCATTCCTTCCCGTGAACGGGGCCATGGACTACGAGATCAATCGCCACCGCTCTGGTGATTTCTATGTCCACAGCAGCAGCATGGCATTCAGCGAGTGGTGCGATGACCTCGCCACGAAGCATCTCGAAGCGAAGACTGCGTGGATGGCACCCGAGACTCTGCCGCCGTCGGAGCGAGAGCCGGATGAATCCGGCGTTTGCCGCTCCTTGCACATGTCATTCTCAGAAGAGGTCCATACCGGTGACGACTCCTGGACCTATTCACGTTATCATGCGATGCAGAATGTGATGTGTGTGTGTGTGTGTGTGTGTGTGTGTGCGTGGGTGTGTGTGTGTGTGTGTGTGTGTGTGTGGGGTTTTGCGTGTGCTGGCCGCAGTAGTTCTGCAAGATCGCCGTGCTCAGGATTCCCAGCTGCACGGAGGAGTGGAGTCGCAGCCACCCGAGGGCGCTTCTTGCTTGCAACCTCTTGCTGCCACTGTGTGTGAAGTGAAGCCTCAAGGGTGTGACGGTGAGCTGATAAGGTTCCTGATCTTGAGGAGTCCGACGATCTTCGAGCCTGCCTGGAAGCGGCTGAGGAGATTCACGGTGTGCAGGTTCTCGAAGAGTCCGGCATTCCAGTCGGCTTGGTGGCGCCAGCCCCACCGCCCCAGGACTAGCGCACAGGTGCCTGGGTTTCTTCTGACGTGTGGAGGTGAGGGCTTTGAACATTCTGTCGATCAGTGCGCCCCCACCGGGCTGGGCAGGAGGTTGCAGCAAGGCGCGGCAGGGCGCCAGAATTAGGGGTACGCTCCGGCACGCCCTTGTCACAAAGGGGATGCCCGAGCGTACCCCTAATTTTGGGGCTGGGGCCAAGGGGTGGCTGGGGGCAGGGCGGGCAGCAGGGGGGGGGCCCAGACCCCGTAAAGCACGCGGTAGGGGTGTGCTTAACAGGGGTGGGTGGGGTGGCGGACCTGTCCACCCACACCGCAAGGGCGTGCTTAACGGGTTAACGGGGTGGGTGGGGTGGGGTGGTGGCCCCCGGACCCGTAAAGCACACTGTCAGGGCGTGCTTTAACGGGGTGGGTGGGGTGGGGTGGTGGCCCGAAAGAGGGCCAACAAGGGAGAATTTCCCCCAATTTGGCTGCCCAAATTCGGGGGTTGGGTTTTAATACTTTTTTGCTGGGTTTATTTCTCGCTCTTTCCGCGCGGCGGGACGGACATAGCCGGGAAAACTTATCAGCTCCAGGTAGAGGGACTTATGAATGGAGGCCGTGGCTTATGATTTATGGTTCCAGGACTGCACATCCACACTGAAATAGTAATTGCCGTCGAAAACGCATAATCCACTTGACAAGTTCATCCTACTTTGGAGTGCACCCTGAACCTTAACTGATTAATTGGACAGTCAACCCGGAAGCTTAAACCCGTGCAACATCGCGACCGGACTTGGGCATGAAAAATTGAACCCCAGAGACGAAAGTGAAAGCTTTAACTCGAGATTCCGCGGAAGGGTCGTCGTGAACCTGCACCCAGAAACCAGAACCCTCAAACAAGAGCCTCGAGCCCTAGAAGCAAAGTCGGATCTGTGCAGTGGCTCCTTGTCAGGTGTCTGCCGGGCGAGCGGAATGATAGCATGTGCCGCGCTGCCTGCTGCTTCGTGTGAAGATTGTTGAATTTCCTATGGCACCAGCTAGCCTGCAGGGAGACGTTTGCGCAGTAAGGCCCAAGACGTTTCTTCTTTTAGACCCACCTTGTCGTGCATCCGTGCAATGCAGCAATACCGTGTCGGTCTGTATAAACTTATCGGAGTCAGACTACAGTCCTTGCAGTTGTTTTTCACCCGTAAGCAGGGCTTTGCTGGTGACAGCGAGTGTGTTCGCAAGAAACTGCTGGCTGGTCTCTGACGTCCACGAGTACAGCCAAGAGATAAAAAGAGGCTTGCGACTTCTGTTTGTTTAGCCAGGAGCTAACTTCAGTTGCCTATAGCAAAGCACGAGCGTGCCTCCCCGTGTACCAGAGGTCCTCTCTGGCAACCCGTTGCACACGAACCCCGATGTTACGCAAGATGCGCAGCTGGAGCTGCGGCTAGCAACACAACTGGCCGATGCTTGGACCGATTTGGGAGGTTTGTTGGCAAGCATTAGCTTCCAGCCGGGATGGTTGGGCCCCGCGGGCAGGAGATGGAAATCGCTGGTGAGGTCGCACCTGGGTCCCTGAAGGAGGCTCGCAAGCTCGGCAAGTTCATGAAGTATGAGCCGCTGAAGTTTGTGCAGGCTGTGTGCAATAGCGTGCTACAAGGGTCGGGGATCAATTTGGATGGTTACCTTCCTTCCGCGGAGCCACCTCGCGAGCCGCACAGAGGGGACCTCGTGTCCAAAGGTTGCTGCGTCTTTCTTGGCGACCAGGAGAAAAAGCAGCAGCTTGCCAGCAAGTCTGCAGAAACGCATAACGTAGGAAAGGCGAAACCGGTGCAGGGGTGGGGCTAGATTCAATACTCCGACGATGCAGGACGAAGTTTCTGCACATACTCTTTTATGGATTCGGCCTTCGCGGCTACTTCCGACACGACCGTGTGCACAGAGTTTGGAATGACGCTACGCTGCCAGCCCGGCAAATGAACTTGCACGGTCCGCTGGCCTATTGAGCAAACCCATGCAGGGCTTCCGAGTAACGACTGCGCCTGGGACGTGATGTGGCCACGGCATGTGCATGAGTGAGTGCCGCATCCGAGGTGTGATTGCTTGCACAAGACTGGTCATGTCGGCTACGAGGAAACCATGGGGAAGTGGTGAATTTGCGCATGACATCGCAGCGGTGGCTCTGGATTGGCTTCGTTCCCACCCTGCCCTTTCAGAAACGCAGCCAGGCTGCATGAGTGTGGCTCGTCACATGCATGGCAAAGGAAGCTATATACTGATTGAAATTTGACAGACAATGTGAGGTTCACACAGGCAGCGGACAGATTCAAGCATGGCCTTGGGATGGGGCAAGACAGCTACGAGGCTATCCACGAGCACTTGCAGCAGAGCGTTGGGAGTTGGAACGCGCAGGAGGCCATTGATGTGCTTATAGGGCGAGCCAGAGTTTCCTTGACTCTCCTCTCTCTCTCCCTCTCCCTCTCCCTCTCGCTCTCTCTCCCTCTCCCTCTCGCTCTCTCTCTCTCTCTCTCTCTCTCTCTCTCTCTCTCTCTCTCTCTCTCTCTCTCTCTCTCTCTCTGTCTCTCTCTCTCTCTCTCTCTCCCTCTCTCTCTCTCTCTTTCTGACTCTCGGCCTGTGTTTATCTGTCACTGGCTCTCGCTAGTTCTCTTGATTTTCCTATTATCCTTTATGTTTCTTTGTTTCTTCTCTATTGTCTTTTTCTTACTGTACTTACGCAGGGTACTTACTTATATACTTATATTTACTGTCTGGAGTCTGTCTGTCTCTCTTTCTCTCTCTCCCCCTGCGTGGGTGCAACCACAAAAATGCTGCTTGTTGGCTTAATCTGTTCCGTGTCAGTGCAGGTGAAGGGATCCCGATTTTTTGAATGGATGGCCAAGTGGCGCAAGCTGTCCCCTTATTGGGGCTTCCTGCGCGTTGTGTACGATGCCTGGCATGTTCTAAAGAGTAGAGAGGCTGAACAAGCGCAGGAGACGGAGCTTCAAGAGCAGGGTGAGCAAGGGCCAGAAGCTTCCGCGGCCGCGGCCGAGACCGCGGACAGAGAGGGCCAGGCAGAAGAGAAGCGACCCCGCGGTGGCAAGCTTCAGCAAGTCCACGCAGACCTCATACAGGAGCTTCGGGACAAACAGAAATCGCGTCACACGCTATCCGTCGTGCGAGACATCTTGGGTGATGACAGAGTTCGAGTGTTCGCAACCATGCCACTGTGACTGCAGGTTTAGCCGGCAGTCCATGGTGTGTTGTGCGTGTTAGCGCGGTGCAGTTCTTTGTGAGTGGCATGCTCTCGGTCAGTCACTGAGGATCGCAGCTTCACAACGTGAGCATGTAAGGGACTACCAGGAGATGATTGAGGCTTTGAAGAGTGAGCATCCCCAAACTCTGGCCAAGCTGAATGCGGAAGAAGCAAGCCGAAGATGGCTTGTGATGGTGGCTCGAATCTTGAGCATCCTCACCGACGAACCCTTGCTTGCCGAGCTTGGCTTCTCCGTGCTGCAGGATGAGGCGTGTGAGGAGGGAGCTGCACATGCGGAGCTGTTTTTTGATTTGGTGGTGAGATCTGCGTCGCAACGCAGCTGGACCCAGTGCACCTTGTCTGAGCTGCCACCGCACTGTTGGTGCGCTGTAGTGTCGTCTGACATGACGGACGCCAACGCAGCTTTGAAGCAGATGCGAACTGACTGCGTCGTGGTAAAGGCTGCCCTCGCCGCCATCCGAGCTACCCCCCCGCATCCAGAACTGCAGGCCCGGTCGCTTCAAACCGTGCTGTGCGCAGGTCGCGGCAGCTAACAGCCGTGTCAGTATCAATACAAAGCATTTTTTGCTTCAGCTTGCGTCTCAGGGCTTGAAGCTTACCACGAACAATTTGTGGTTCCACAAGCTGACAATGGTGGCCGCCGCTTGGACATCCAACCGAACTCTGTGCTGCTGTTCTCAACCCTAGCTACACCCCAAGCCCAAATCCCTCAAGTCGGCTCAAGGCTCAAGGCAAATCTGCTGTCAGAAGCTGTCCGGTTTCTTCTGGTGTTGGCAAATCTGCTGTCAGAAGCTGTCCGGTTTCTTGTGGTGTTGGCAAATCTGCTGTCAGAAGCTGTCCGGTTTCTTCTGGTGCTGGCAAATCTGCTGTCAGAAGCTGTCCGGTTTCTTCTGGTGTTGGCAAATCTGCTGTCAGAAGCTGTCCGGTTTCTTCTGGTGTTGGCAAATCTGCTGTCAGAAGCTGTCCGGTTTCTTCTGGTGTTGGCCCCCGTCCCAAATAAAAGCAACCCGAAACCGTCTAGCGCGTTCCAGTGTATGGTCGGAGTGGTCCGTGATCAACGAAGGATTGCTGGCGCCACATGGAGCATTTTCAATGGGATCCACGTGCAGTCTACACGCACTGCCTGCGCCTTGCAAGCATGCCGATTTCGACAAAGGAGTCTCTCGAAGACCTGATTGGTGAGACAGGCGACCATGTCTCCAGAGATGCCAAAAAGCAAAGCGGCGCAATGCCGGAGCGGAGCTTCTTCTACAACTGCACATCTTCCAGGTTGCAGAGTGTGCCCTACCTCCGCCTGGGTCCGGGCGAGTTTGTGAGCGAAGAAGCTAGACGGCATACGGGTCGCCGAGAGCACGTGTTCGGCGAGAGGACCCCCGTGAAATCAACAATCGCTAGCAGAACAAAGGAAGCCTGTCGAGCAGGCCAGCTCAGAATGCATGCAAGTGTTTTTGTTGAGTTTGCTAATCTCAGAGAGCATTATAGGAGCCAAGAACCCTAAACCTACGCCGGTCTAAAGTCTTGGAAATAAGATTGGCTCTCAACCCTAAGCCCTTGGCCGTAAACCCGAAAGCCCGAAGCCCTAAAGCCCTAAATCCTAAACCGAGTAAGCCGAGATCCAGAAGCTTTTGGAGGCGGTTGGTTCTTGCATGATACAGTTACAAAGTATCCAAGAAATAGACTCAACCGCTAGTTTAGGATAAGGGAACTGGTGCAGTATAGGAGTTTGCGATCCCAGGTATGTGAGCCCTCAGAAAAAGTGAGATACCTTGCATCCTAAATGCAACTCAGTTCAAACAGCACCTGAACCTTAAACGCCCGTAACCCCGAGAACCAAGTCCTGCGGTCTCTACTAGGGTTTCCATGTTTTTTTTCTAAGGTCTAGGTCTAGGTATTATCGCTTTCGAAACCAAACAAACACAAGTCTCGCGCTACAAGCACTGTACAATCCACAAACACCAGACACGTTGAGTCTAAACCCCATGACCTGAAACCCAGACGTAGATCCCAAGCTCTAATCTCAGCCCAAAACCCCTGCACCCTGGAACTGTGTAGTTGGAAGGTCTGGACCAGCAGTTGAAATTGAAACCCGCCGGGCAGCCGGCGGAGTTTCGGGAAGTTGGCGCCATCACGGCCTTGCGAGCCACGTTCGGCAAAAGCTTTCATGGTTTGGGCGGCGTGTGGGTTGGTGCACTGCTTCAGGAAGGACACCTTTTCAGAAGGAAGGTAGACAACTGCGTCTACCTATCCTTGGGTTTCTGCAGCCAGGCATTCATCCTGTGGAGGGTTGAAACCGTCAGCGAAGCTTGCTCCTTTTAGCCAGCAGATGACAGGGAATTTGCTTCCTGCCAGTTCTTGCTGTTTAGGCTTCGAATCTTGGTGAGCACGAGACCGCCTAAGGATGGGTGGTTCCGCGTGTCGCGACCAGACCTTAGCTTGCAGGAGGCCAGAGACAGGTTCCTCTTGTCCTGCACCTTCTGCGTGGATGGCCCAGATGTTTTGGATGCTGCCGCTACAGAGGAATTCCACGGCATTCCTGCCCGGTACAGTTGCTTGGATGTGAATTGAATGAGTGATGCCCAAGCTGCCCCGCAACAGCCTAACCCAAACCCTCATTGGTCTTAGTGTTGCTGCATAAAATATAAGGTCGAGGCAGCGGTCTGCTCCAGCAGTGCGGAGCGCCGTGCAAGCTGATCCCGTACTTTCTCGGGCATGGGCGCCTGGATTCAACAACAACCCCTCACATTGTGTCTCTCCTCGTGAGCAGTAAAGCCAAAGCGACGCGGTACCCTGAGAAGACGGTGGGCATCAAAAGCAGAGTGCTCCCTGGCATGGGCTTGTGCATTCTGTTTGGAACTGTTTGCCGCTGTCCTTCTTCCCATTACATTTTGTCGGTGCCATGTCAATCAAGGATGGCGTTGATGAAGGCATGGTTCTCTGCGGAGACCGAGCAGCAGCAATGGGAACGATGCAGCCGCTTGCTGCAGACCTCCCACTCGCGAAAAATCGTGCAGGTCGCAGGCATTCGAGAAGCAGTCGCGGAGCTGGTGAAGGCGGGAGAGGCAGACGAGCAGCAGATGTTCAAGGCATTGGCAGCATCAATCGAAAATGAGGAAACCGAAGAACTCATCAAGGCCAGAGTCAATCAACCACGGGCCACTGCAGAAAGCAGTACACCTGAGTGCCTGAAAAAACTCCGCCCATCCGTGGAGAACTGTGTCTTGGTGTATCAGATCCGCGCGCAGAGTTTTCAATCGTACTACCCGAAACCGCTGAGTGAAGAGCAGAAGGCGAATCCAAAAGTCAAGAAGCATTTTTCAACAAGCCGGACTTTCGGAACCAAGTGGACGAAACTGCAAGCTTTGAGACTGGTTGTGCAATTCCTTTGGACGCATCATCGCAAATTGAAAAGGGTCGCTTGGATGAGCTTTGTTTGGGTTGCACAGCTGTGTCGTGTGAATCGTGTGCCAGAGTTGTTACCTTGAGTTAGCTGCAAGCTTCTTCCGAACTCAATGTTCCTAGGACTGCTCCTCCCAGCCCAGCGACGACGACATCGCTGGCGCTCTCAAGGAAGCTGAGGAGATCTTGAGTGGTCAGAAGGCTGAGCCGGCAGCAGGGCTTGCCGCCAGTGATGTGCCACATCCGGCCGCTGCTGCGGCCGCCGACGCTGGTGACGAGGAGGCGCCCGCTCTGTCATCGGCCGATGAGCCCGACGAGACGAATCGGGTACCGATGGGCATCGGTGATGACAGTGATGACGAACTCAGCACGGATTCCGACAAGAAGGCCGGTCCCAAGCCATCTGCACCGGCCGCGGCCAAGCAGAAGAAGCACCACACTGGCACTGCAACGCCGAAGGCCGCATCGAGATCCCGGGCTTCAGCTGGGGCCAAAGCCGCCGTGGAGAAGGCACGATCGACTTTCAGGCCTGCCGTGAGGGAGATCACAGCAGAGCTAGCAGCGGGTGCATTTGGAGGAGCTGCAGCCAGCAGCTCTTCTAACGCCAAACCGCCCGAGAACAAGAAGCGCAGGATGACGGAAGATGCACCCAAAGAGAAGAAGCAAGACAAGAAGGCCAAGGACGAGAAGAAGCCAAAAACCAAAAAGAAGTGACAAGCCGTGCAGCACGAAAAAAAGACTCAAGCTTGCTGTCCTCTGCAGTTCCAGTGTGAGCAAGGCGAGCTGCGGTGCCCAGTAGTGGATATGATATCATACTAATATTAGCCTAATATCAGTCTGATAAAAGGTTACTAGCATAGGGGTACGGTCCGAGGGGTCCCTCCCGGAATCCCTTGATATTAATTTTGGAGGTGTGGCAATGCCATTGTCACAGACATGTTTCTGAAGGCGGAGTGCCATGGGTTGTAACATGTGTTCCATGATCATTATGTATTGACATGATTGTGTTGCCTTGTGTTGCATTATGCCATCAGGAATGTATGTCTCTTTGTAATCCCAGGCGGTCTGTCGATTTCACAAGGATACTGCAGATGCCTGTGGACAAATCCGCGCCAAAGGCAGGATCCAACCTGTCCTAGAACACCAGTTGGGAGGGACCCAACAAAGGACCACGGAAGTCTGCAATGGGGTGCATCCGTGTTTAAAAAAACATATGGCCTTTGAAGGGACACCATCCCCATACCGCCCCACAGGCCCTGCAAAATCTTAGAAGACATTTGTGACACTTGTGGCATGCCCCGGAAAAATCTTATTGAATCTTATTGAATCTTATTGAATCTTATTGAATCTTATTGAATCTTATTGAATCTTATTGAATCTTATTGGTCCATCATTTTAAAAGGGACACGACTCCAGATCGCCCCAAAAAATCTTATTGAATCTTATTGAATCTTAGAAGACATTTGTACAATTGTGGCCTACCCCGAAAAAATCTTATTGAATCTTATTGAATCTTATTGAATCTTATTGAATCTTATTGAATCTTATTGAATCTTATCGGTTTTACAAGGGACACAGCCTCCAGCTCGCCCAAAAAATCTTATTGAATCTTAGAAGACATTTGCAGGATTGTGGACTACCCGAAAAAATCTTATTGAATCTTAGTGTTCGGGCCATCACGTTTTGAAGGCACACCGACCCTGTACCAGACAATTGCACACATGTAGCATCCCCTCCCAAAAGTCTTGTTGGAGCTTATTGAATCTTGGGAGCTAGTTATACAATATCGAATCCCATTGAATCGGCACAGTCCAGCTAACCCAACCAAATCCCTACGAGTAGTAACACATCTTATGATTAAGCATAAACTAGGTGGCACTCTGCCTTGAAGTACCTTTAAACCATGGACCTCCTTAAAACCTAAAACCCTGAAGCTCTTTTAAACCCTAAACCGTTACTGTGTGTGGTAAGTTTACACATAGACCTAGGTATATGTATAACATACATACATACATATAGATATATGTATGGATTATATGCATACACTTATTATTGGGCATACTGCTTTCGAACATTAAACTACATCATCTATTAATAGCACTCTGTCTTCAAATATGTGTTAATCTAATGATCATGTGCATAAATGCTTGTGTCGTCCAGTGGAACCTATTGCATGTGGTATTGAAACGGACATGACAATCAACTTCTAGTACCTGTTCGTACTATCCAACACATATAGTTGCTTGCAGCTTGTTGGATCAAAGATATTTAAAGTTAAGCACCATGGCACCGAAACCGAAGGCCAAACCGGCAGCAGCGGGGAGGATCGGCGGGGTGAGGACTCCGAAGCGACGGCCTCGTAGAGTGCCGCCAACCGGTGTGAATGGCATTGGTGAAGAAGGTGGTGGGGCGGAAGGCAGAGTGCCAGGGCCACAAATGGGTCCGCCGCCACCAACGCCTGTGAATCGGCCACCTTACCCACCTGGCCCAAGACCTCCCGCCCCTGCGCGACATGAGTTTGAGATTGCCCAAGCTGTGGCAGAAGCGTTGGACATTATGGAGACCCCGATCATGATCAACTTCGAGCCGGATGTGGTTACTGTTAGGGAGGGCCGCATTGTTCTGGTCACCCTTGAGAACTTGACCCCTGAAGAGATGCAACGTCGGCAGTTGGGACGGCGAATTTGTGCCATGTGTTTCAATGCTCCAGACAACCCGCCGCCACCAATAGTGCCGCCAAGGCCGATGCCTGAAAATGGCTATCCTGGCCCTAACAATAATGCCAACAGTGGAGCTACTGAAGGCAGAGTGCCAGAAGGCAGAGTGCCGGAAGGCAGAGTGCCAGATGAGTTCGAAAGTGGAGTTCGTGGTCAAATGTTTTTTCGTTTGGAATCTCGCCCGGATGCCTGGTTGACTGGGCCAGCTCGTGCCGAAGGTGAGATTCACGCCTCAGACTCAGATGTGATTGAGGAAGGTGTTCGAGATGTTCGTCTTGGTGAGCTTGGAGGGCGGGGTCGTTTGGGTATTGATTATGGGCACATCTCAGAAGAAGACCCGGACTGGAGTCAGCGCGGCTCAGCGGATGATGGAGCCCCCTCAGATGTGGAGGAAGGTGAGGAGTCAGACAATGAGGAGATGGACGCACTGGACGAAGCTCAGTCGTCCCCAGACTCAAATCAGTATGATTCTGCAGGTGAAGGCAGAGGATTTCGCATTCGTGGTCGTCGATCGGGGTATATCTCCTCAGAACCACCCTCCGACTGTGAGCCACCTGAAGATTTCTGGTGGCCCTAAGGTTGATGTCTTTCAATGACAGCTTGGAAACTTTACAGAAGGCAGAGTGCCAAGAATGCTTGTGTCTGCCACCTCGGTGGCCTCGGAATCGTCGAGGACGATGGATGGACTGCTGTGTGCGGTACCAGAAAAACGAGAATCGAGTGAGGGTCTGGCAGTGCTGTATTTGATTGCTTGAGCATGAAGTCATGGTCTGCAACAACTATGCCACATGTGAATTTCAACGAGTGATTGCATCATGTCTGTCTCATCCTTGTGTTGTGATGGATCAATCGACTCACAAGTGTGTCAACTGCTGAATGTGCTGGTTCACAATTACGTTGTTAATTCGAACACCCTTGAGGTTAAGGTGTTACACTTTCTTGCGGATAGGACAGAGTGCCATGCACAGTGCAATTCGGAGTGCCATGTCTGCAGCAGCAGATGACCCGGCTGAAACAAGAAGAAGACTGTTAGCAGACATTCGGCGGCAGTTTGATGCAAACATCGCACTGGAGAAGAGATTCTTGGCCATTTCGAGAGGACAGGATGTTCTGCGCCTTTGCGAAGTTGACCCGTCGCTTCTGGAGTTCCATAATGAAGGTCCTTATGAAGTTCTGCCTGAGTGCAACTATGATGTGATTCTTGAAGCCAGTGGGTTTTCCTGGATGATATCAATCTGGCAACAAATGTTATCAGAAACTTTTCCCATCATGACTTCGTGGCCATGGAAGAAACAGATGAGATTCCTCATCAACTTTTGTCATTGGAAGCGGAACATAAGGCAGAGTGCCAGGTTCCACTTCCTGGAGATCTTTGCAGGGCAGGGCAACCTCAGTCGGGAGATGCTCCGTGCTGGCTGGCAGGGGCTAGCCTTGGACATCAGGTACGGCACAGATCATGATATTCTTTCTGTGAGAGGACTTCGCCTGGCTGTCAATGCTGTGTGTCAAACACACAAACACGGCCTGTTGTGGTTTGGAACTCCATGCTCTTCCTTCGTCCAACTCTGTAAATACAGTACTGGAAGGTCCATTGCCAATGACTGGATGGGAGAACCTGAGCGATCGCTGGCATGCCAAGAAGGCAATCGTTTCATGTATGTGACGCTGCTGTTGACTTTGCTCGCGGCTTTGAATGACAACCGGTTTGTGATCGAGCAGCCTTGCTCCAGCATGCTGTTCGACATTCCACTCGTCGATCGTGTCATGGGAATGATCCAGGCTATGAAGGTCAAAACCTATGGTGGTGCCTTCGGCCAGCCCATCCTGAAACCGCTTCAACTGTGGAGCAACTGTCAGCACATCAATGGTATGCGGCGCAGCTATCCTTCCCATGTCAGAGGAAGTGCTGGTTGCGTTGATCGAGATGGTGAGAAGTTCACCGGTCGTCCTGAAGATCTTCAGGTGTCAGAGGAGTACACCCCGGAGTTCGGCAAGGCTGTGGCCTTTCATATGATGAGGGATGTCCCAACATGAATTGTAGCTGAAGGCAGAGTGCCAATAAGGCAGAGTGCCATAATTCTCTAGAGTTAAATGAGCTTGCTTCATCTTTCGACATTCTGTCTTGTTGGTATTCTGCTTTCCAATGTTGGGACTGGGTTGAGCCCTGGACCCCGTCCGTTCCCTCCACGAGGTGCCGAGGAAAATCCTCGCCGCCTCGTGGAAGGATCTGAGTGATCCGAGCTGGTGCAGCTGTGCAATGAAAATGTAGAGAGCTTCAGTCACTCCGTGATCAGATGTGTTTGTCGGTATTGTCTCAGTTCGTATGCTGCTGTCGTGCAGGTGGCAATGACCTGGCTGGTGTCTCGACCTCCAGTTGCAGGCATCGGTGGCCTGTGTTAATCATTCCATGTGGTTGTCAGTTCAGTGCCATCTGCGATAGTTTCCTGTCTCAAGTTCGAGTGACATGATGTGGCTGCTGACATGTCATCGTGAGTCTTTGGGTTGATTTCTTAAGAATTCAATGTGTTGTGAACTGGGGCTTGTTACACAAGTGCAGGTGTGTGTCAGTATTTAGTAAGATTCAAGTACAGTGTTGCTTTGGAGGATTTCGGTGATGCTTCTGAAACTGTGGGTCATGCTATTGCTCCGTGATGGGCAATTGCTTAACTTGGAAAATGATGCAAAACTGCCAGCGAGAGCAGCTTGGCTCTCACAGGGCGAACTGTGGTGGCGTCTGGACTTGTTTTTCGATGAGAGCAACAGGAACGGCTCAGAACGTCGACCGTACCACAAATGGTACAACTTCTTCAGTGATCTTCTCAGGAAGACCCCCTTGGCTGCGAACTGGGGGTCACATGTGCAAAGTCAAAAAGGCAGAGTGCCAAACCCTGATGCTGTGCAGGAGGATGTGGCATCTTCCACAGCCTTGGCCCGATTCATGTTGCAAGCATCCTTCGACACAAGGACAGACGCCCACAGGGAATGGTACAAGAGAAAACTGAATGATGCTATGGTACGTGTGTGTGAAACTATCAGTGATGAGCCTCTGGTCATGCAGTTGGATGAAGGCAGAGTGTCATGGTTTCTTCAATCAGCTGGGTTGGTGTCAGGCTTTGCCGCTTGGATGATGAAGTCGCTGGCAGGCAACACGTCCCGATCTTTGCGGCAGCTTTGGGAATCTATGTTCAATGCAAGGACGCTGTCTTCATCTCTCCGAGATGAATCTGAAGGCAGAGTGCCACGAGATTGGGAGGAGGTTGAAACTAGCATCTACGACATCATCGCCTTTGCAACCATGGCAAAAAAACACAGAGCGCTTCAACCGTCGGGGCAGGCTCATGGATTTGCCAAGACAGTCTTGAATGCCTTCATGCACATACATGAGTGTCTGTCCGAGACATTGTCAGCCGGCCTCCAGGTGTATGTCATTGGGCACTACTTGAGTGTACATGATGCTGGTGTGCCTGTGACGTCTCGCAGGGCACTTCTGGGCAAGCGTGTTCCATTGAAAAAGACTGTGGACATCAAAAGCATCTGGAAGTTGCTAGAGGGCGCTGCAAAAAGTGGGACCTCTTTGCGACAAGCCCTCATTCTCAAGAACCAGGACGAACGCAGCGACCTGCATGGTTCCTTGGTGATTTGATATGGAGTAGAATGTTGTTTTGTTAACCAGTTGTTTAAGATTAGTGAATTCTTTGTCACACATTCATTTGATGCCACGTACCCGCGCCACAGTCGAACTAAATTCGACTACCGCTCTTGCCATGGCCGACCCGACGTTCGGCTCTTGCGCCAAGCTGTTGGCCAAGTCCAGCAGAAGGTAATGTCGGGGGCAGAAGTATCCGCTGCGAACTCTGGGATGGCACCACGACGACCACGACGTCTGCTTCTTTGCGAGCAGAGGGCGACATAAGCATAGCGCGGGCAAATGCTTGCAGCTGCTAGTGGTCGTTGAGAGCCTTCGCCTGATATCCCCATGGCAGAGCGGGGTGACCCCATATCTCGGCCGAATGGGGGTGGCCTAAGTCTCCGGTCCGCATGACTGTCAGAGCACGTTCGTCTTTGCAAAGACGCCGGGGAGGCCGTTACAGAAAGGGATGCTTAAGTCAGGTTGTGCATTTAATATTTATGAAAGGCAGAGTGCCAGTAAAACTTCTAAGGGTTCAGGGTTTAGTGGTTTGCTGCGCTTGCTGTTGATCAGAAAATCCTTGTCGATTCGCTTGCCGGCATGTGGAGGCATGTGTGTGGCCGCTACCCAGGACTCGCTGTGTCTCGCACAGGGCTCTGAGGGAAGAACGTAGTGCAGGGCAACTTATAGTCGCACACCATTAGCCGGGGTCACTTCCCTGAGGGTTCGCTAGTGCAGGGCAGCTTGTAGTTCACACCGTTAGCCGGGTGTGGCGGGCCGCTGTTTGGGATTTTCGGGCTCTTGAGGCCAACGGGGATCTGACCAGATCCCTATGACAGCAGGACACATGGGCTAACGTGCCTGCTGGGAGCCCCCCATTTATGTCTCTGCACGCTCTGGCTAGCCAGTAGTCAGTGCGAGATGATGACCCACTCGGTGGCAGCAGGGGAGGCTCTTGAACTGTTGATCGACCGAGTGCGCAACATGGAAGGCCGAATCGAGTGAGTAGTCATTAAGTGTCAGGTTGTGATCAAATTTATGAAAGGCAGAGTGCCAAAGGCAGAGTGCCAGTAAAACTTCTAAGGGTTTTTTAGTAGGGTTTAGTGGTTTGCTGTGCTTGCTTTTGATCATAAACGTCCTTGTCGATTCGCTTGCCCGACCTAAACCTGAGCAGCGGGCTGGCCGAGGGGGCCCTAGAGACCTGCCAGGTTCCATCTTGTTGGCCGTGTTGGGGGCAGCGATCCATCCGGAGCTGAAAGCTTGGCCACTGACGCCTGCGTGGCCTCGTGGCGGCCACCCTTGGGGCCAACTCCCCTACAGCCCGAGGGGTATGACAGCAGGGCGATGCGCTAATGCGCCTGCTGGGGGTGGCTTAAATGGGGGGCGGGTGTGTCCTTCCCCCCCCGGTGAGATCCTAAAAGGGAGGCCGCTTGAGTTGTGTTGTAAAGAGAAGGGTGAGATAGTGCCTTCTTCAGTTCTTGCCTGTGCTCACTTTTGCGCGCAAGTGGCCCTGGGATCAGGTCTATCGTTGATCGTTTGGCATGGCCTGTAGTGGCAGTGTAGCAGCCTGCTGTAAGTTTCCACTACCCCAGCCGCCAGCTGTGCCTAGAGCCTGCTACTCACAGGGTGATTTAGCCTGTGCCTGGTTTGTTTCTATCGGCGCGTTGCGGGCGATGTTTACGCCGAAGCAAACCAAGTCTCCGGGATCTGTTACATCGCAGGTGTGCCAAATGGCCTGCTGAGCAACAGCTGCGACGGGATCCGGCACAGCGCTGTCATCTTAATTCATTCCCTGTGAGCATGGCGACCCACCTTGGCCGAGTGGGGTGGATTTCAGCAAATGGGGGAGGCCGCTAACCCATGATTAGGCTATATCTCTTTCTGCTGAGCACATGCTTTCTGTTCTCTTGGATCGACGACAGAGGCAGAGTGCCGAGGCAGAGTGCCAGTCGAACCTCTTCGGTGTTGCCTTACCTAAGGAGTAAACCCCTGCCCCACCAGGGTTGCTCCCCACACCATTGGCCATGTGTGAGGCGTTCGGTTTGCCTGTGTCACAGCCTTGAGGCCAACCTATCCCAGGGGCAGGGGGTAGATGACAGCCGGGCACATGGGCTAATGCGCCGGCTGGGGCTGTGACCTGGTGACATCGAAGCAGTCATGCAAGTCACCGGAAGCAATACCGGACAAAGAAGGGAGGCCGTTCTTGGGACATGGCTGTGTTGTTGAGCTGGTGTGTTCCTCCGTCTCATTCATAGTAGAATGTTGTTTTGTTAGCCAGTTGTTTAAGATTATAGTGAATTCTTTGTCACACCAACCTTACCAACAAGTCGCGGTGTGTCCAGTTTTGATTCACCAGCCGCGCTTGCATGCCGATGGCCGGGCATGGGGTCGCTCTGGCGGACCGCGGAAGAAGGAACCGATCGAGGACGTTGGGGCCAACCACCAGAGCGGACACCTGGTGATGACAGCCAGTCACACATATGCCAACGTGCTGGCTGGGTCCGAGCTCGGCACCCGAGTGTCCACCTTTGCAACATGGGAGGCCAAATATCGAGCAGAAGTACAGTAATTAGAGTGTCAGTCGAACCTCCTCAAGGTTGCCTTACCTAGCTGGATTTTCTGCGACCTCGGATCGTGTTGTCCGGGCCAGACTTCCAGGTTCCGAACAAAGAAGGGAGGCCGTCCGTTCTTGGGACATGGTTGTCTTATTGAGCAGAGAACCTTGCTCGGCTTGCTGTTCGGTTGTGTTTGTCACGAGTGCCAACATGTTCAGAATGGGGTTTGGTGTATGTTGCTCTACCAAGCGGCAGCTGCATGCCCGCCAATTTTGGCAGCTACCGACACACTGTTGGCCGGGTGTGGAGCGAGGGCAAGGGCACTGGGGTCCCGCAGTCTAGGGGGGGGTTGGGGCCAACGGCCAGCGGGCATCTGGCTATGACATCTGGACACATGCGCTAACGTGCCAGGTGGCCCCTCCCGAAAATGACGTAGCCTCGGTGACCCAAGCTCTTCCATGGGAGGCCGAAGAATGGTGTTGCTTGCGCATAGTGTTGAAGTCCAAGTTGTACTTTTGTATCTCAACGATTGCAGCGAACGAATCGATCGCTCTTTGACTTGCCAGCTCAGGTGTGCCTGAGTCCAGCTGTGACGAGTGGCAGCTTCGAATCAATCGGTTGTACCAGGAGAGAGCTATCACTGCTATGCAGCACTGTCGACAAATCAACTTCATCGCCGATGGGTCTACTCACAGCACCAGCGATTGTCTTGTGACAGTGGCTTGGGCGAATGAGATTTCTGCTGCAGTGTTTGCACCCATGCAAGTGATGAAGACTGGACAAGTTTCTCCACAAGACCGGTTTGACGACGACCTGCTTCTTCACATATCAAAGCGAAAGAAGCTGGAAAGGATTGCTGCATTCAGGCAGCTTCAAGCGATCAGTCACCAAATCTGGATTTTGCACAGAGGGCGAATGGATTTGGGCTCTTTCAAGATCGCCCCCTCTCTTGGGCAGAGGCCTGTGAAAAGATATGAAAGCAGGGTGGTTTTCCAAGTTGGAAAAGAAGACAATGACATTGACCGCTGTTTTCAGTGGTTGAGGGACAATCCGGATCCGGCTGAAGGCAGAGTGCCAGAAGGCAGAGTGCCAGAAGGCAGAGTGCCACCAGCTTTTCCTCATGTCTCCTTTCTGAAGACAATGTCTGAGGATGGAGAGATCACAAATGTGCTCCCCGTCTTGCCAGAGTCAGAGAAGTGGTGGCTGAACATTCCACTGCTGGTCTTGGGCCTTGACCAGGGCAGCATCGGACTTGCTGGCATGGCCTATGCTATGCGTGAAAACATGATTCATGTGAAATGTGACAAGATTCACAGGGCCATTCGAGATTTCAAAAACAGCATGTCGAGATGCCTCAAAGGACTCTTCCTGAAAGCACAACTTCACTCCTCTTACATCTTTGCCCTGAATTATAAACCCTTTGGAAGTGGTGGTTTCTACCAGCAGAAGAAGGAAATGCTGGCGAGTTTTGTTTCCTGCACATCACCGAGCAGAAGCTTGTTGTGGGACGCTTTTCGAGATAAGATTGCCTATGACTTAGACAGGCAGCTATCCGGTGACGAGCATGAGATTGAACATATGCTTGCAAATGTCGAATCCTTCATGAAGAAGGGCAGCTTGGTGAAATCCTCCAGATGGTTCAGCTGGAACCAGCTATGTTGTGAGCAACTTCATGAGTTTCATGTCCTCAAAATGCTGCTGGCTGATCATTTCGGTGAAGATCAATCTTTCAGCCCTTGCTCAAGGGAAAGACTCAGCCTGTATTCCAACTCGGCGAATACACAATCGGGCAAGGAGCTCTTCGAAGGCAGAGTGCCAGAGTCCGAAGGCAGAGTGCCGGACTCTGACAATGGTGAGAGGCAGGAAGATGCACTGGGTGATTTGCAAAAGCTGTCACAGGCTGGTCGTGCCACTGATCCACGGAAAGAACTCAGCTTGTTGAAAGCCAGCATGGGGGGCTTCAAGTTGGCATACTATCTCATGACAGAAGACCTTTTCGATCACTCCAAGATATTGTACAAAGTGACCGAACCGTTGTGGACATGGTATGGGAAACAAGTAAAAAACGTTAAATCGCCGCAGGATGGTCGAGGTTATGCCGAGTTGATGACAGTGAATGATGCCTGGAAAGCAGACAAACATTTGTTGCAGATTGTCTCCAACCTGCAGAAGACCGAGTTGTGGAAGGAGCATCTGGATACTGATTTACACGAGCCCGCAGAAAAAATCATGATGTTGAGCTTGCATTTGCTGATGAACAGGGTCTGGACTTGCAGTCTTTTTTCACTTCCACCAGATGCCTATGCGGGATTGCTGTCACCTGATGCAGAAATTCGGACGATCACGGCTTTGAAGGCAAAGGGCCATCACACATCACTCTTGAGGTTGGAGTCGACATTGGCACGGTCCACTCCAAGTGTTCATGCCCGGCAACTCTTCACAGACCTGCAAGTTGGAATCAGCCATCCTTCGAGACTTTTTCTGGACACATTGGAGGCACAGGGATATGAAGTGGCGCCTCCGGGGTCAGAAGACATTGTCGTGGATGATGTTGACACAGAGCAGGACGGGGAGATGGAGGATTCTGTGCCTGAAGAAGCAGATGACGGTGCCGGAGTTGGTGACATTTTGTTAGACGGGCAAGAGGGCAGAGTGCCAGCTCAAAGGACTGTAACAATATCGGTACCAGCATGCCCTGCAACCCACCTGCTGAGTGTTCTGGTGCAGACGCTGCCAGACAACAAGATTGTGGAAGATGTGCACAACAAGATTCGTAATGATTCTTTGTTGAACAAAACCCGCAAGCAAACATACTCCACGATTCAAACTGTGATCGAGAATTCAAACGTCTTTGAAAGCCGTTCAATCAGGCATCCGGCAAAAGTCAAACGGGAATATTTTGAAAGGGAGTTTTGGAATGTGGACAGGAAGCGCCAAAAGTTGTGCTTCAGAGGATGTGTCCACAAGCTGCCGTCACAGTATACCGAGATTGTCGGCGACAAGACATGGAACACCCTGTCAGAAGAGACACTCGAACGAGCATCAGCTGCGTGGTCATGGCTAATTCACTACAATGATGCAAGACTGGCATCTCAGCATGTTCCCTTGCGTGCTGGGAAGTTTAGCAGCCTTGCAGCCCCTTTGAAGATCTTGAACCATGTCTTGGATTTGACATGCTATCTCTCTCTTGGGCAAAAACCTGGGCTGCTCTCATGTGGCCAGTGGTCCAGCATGAGGACCAGTCGACAGGAGAGATATATTTTGTTTTGAAGGCAGAGTGCCCGGATGGTTCCAGCGTCAAGGCCTGCTGGATTCATTTGTATGAGCCCCAGTATTGGGAAGTCATCGAAACAGAGGCAGTCTTCTGGAATGGCTTCATTTGCCTCCGTCGTTGTGCTACAAGCTCAGTGTCACTTCTATCCTATATGTTGCAGCATCCCAAGTGACATGTTTTCATTTAGGATTCTGTCAACTGTCGACCCATACAGTAAATAGTACAATAAACTTATATAAGTTTTGCTGTGCTTGTTTTTGCTGACTCGACTGAGGGAAATGTCACAAGCATGTCGGACTCTCGCAGACTGCCAGAATCTCGCCGAGCATGTGATCTCCCAGACTGGAAACGTAGACGAAAAAAAGCGAAAGGAGCTGCAACGAATGCGCCGTCCAAAGCTCATGAGCCTGATCGCTTCTCATCACCTTCCGGAAGATGAGGATTTCATGCGCAAAATTGAGGCTATGTATTCGACAGCCAAAGATTCAACAGAGGATGAGGATGAGGATGACATTATCATGGGGGACTTTGTTGATGAGCTGGTTCTTGACGACCTGCTTGCTGAGGACAAACAGGAATTTAAAATGGTCTCAGACGCAGTCAGAAAACGCAGAATCAAAAGGGTGCATCAAACCTGGCAGGCCATCAAGACGCAGCAAGCAAAGGCCAAGGCAAAGGGCAAGGCCAAAGCAAAGACCAAAGCAAAGGCCAAGCCACAGGCCAAACGGAAAGCCAAGAGAAAGATTTGTCGCCCACGTATGTTGCCCAGGAAGCAACCCGCGCCTCCTGATGAAAGTGGTCAAGAGGGAGCAGAAGGCAGAGTGCCAGCACCTCCTGCTGAGGTGCCGGTGGAGCCGGAGCCTGATAATCACGTGGAGGCCGCGGAAGGCAGAGTGCCAGCCCCTCCTGCTGAGATGCCGGAGGTGCCTGCTGCAATCCCTGTCCCAGAGCCTGATGATCACGTGGAGCCCGAGGAAGGCAGAGTGCCAGCCCCTCCTGCTGAGATGCCGGAGGTGCCTGCAGTGCCTATCCCAGCACTCGAGCCACGGGAGGTTGCAGTCCGTGGCCCCCAACATCAGCGGCGGCCGAACCGTGTTGACTACCAAGGGGTATGGACACCTGTTCAATGCCCGGAGTGTCCCAAGATCGCTGGTGAGATGAAGTACGACCCGAATCCTGGTGGCACTGACAAAGCAAAATGGTTTCTCCGAGTTCGTGTGACAGACGGCGGTCTCTTGGAAAGATTCGGAACATTTGTTATAGCTTCGATGTGGTTGCCTGATCTGCTGTGTGTTGTGTCACATTACATGAACCCATGTGTGTCTGGCATTGAAGGCGAGTGGAGCCACCTCGTACCCTATCACTGGGGACGTGTGGCTTCCAAGATGACAGAAGCGCAGGCCAGACAACACGTCATTGACCATAGGCCCTGTTGTGGCCCGACCAGGAGGCCTGGCAACAACTAGAGGATTCATCCTGCGCTGCAAAGAAAAGTTGTGTGTCTGTCTGTGTGCTTGCATTGATGGCAGCGGGTCCTGCTAGATTGGAATGCGTCCGAGAGACTGTGTGTTTCTGCTTGGGGAAGACGGATTGCGAAAGCATGTTCGCATTTTCACACATGTGGAATTTGTCACGTGCAAGCACATGGACAATCATTTCGAGTGCCACAACCCGGAAGCCGCACAAACTAGCACATGTGGTTTGAAGCCGTGCGTGCTTGTGACTGAACAGTAGCCGTCCAGAGCAATGCATTTCGCCCCGATCGAACGAGGAGAGTGTTTCTTCAGAGGCGAGCTCTCCCCAATCTTGATCAAAACCGCTTGCGAAAAATTGGCCAAAGCGCCTGACCAGTGGAAACCAGCTGAGAGATGGAATGAAGTTTATGACGACGTGCCTTGGGAAATCATGGTTCGCTACCTGCGTTACTGGCCACGTATTGGCTCCCGCATTACAGGAGGCCTCAGGCTTCTTCGACGGTACCAAGGCCCCTTCCCGAAGTGTTATCAGGTGGGTGAAGGAGAAGAACCGCTGGAGTTGCCGCGCGTTTCTCTCGTTTGTGATTTTGTTTATGTTTGGAACGACGAAGATGAACAACAACGGCAGTTTGTCCTTCAGATGAAACACCTCTCACTTGTTGCCCTCCGTCTCGGTGGTCCGGGGGAACTTCCTGACCTTGATGCTGGAGCAATACCTTTGACCGACCAGCTTTGTGCAAAGTTGGGGTGGCAATAATTAATGGATCTTGAGGCGTGAAGGCAGAGTGCCAGCAGCTGGGAAGGCAGAGTGCCAGACGTTGTCGCGTCACCCAGCTGTACCCTGCTTCGCCTGCACGTGATTCGCTTGACAGTGTGGTCAACGCAGAAAAGCGCAACATCCAGCAGTTCGTAGCCACTTCACGCGATTTGTGCATCCCTAATACTATCAAACCCTAAAACTATGGCACTCTGCCTTCTAGCCCCAAACCCTAAATACTAAAGCCCCTGAAACTCTAACCCTAACCCTTTCATTACCCTCAAACCCTAACACTATGGCACTCTGCCTGCTAACCCCAAACCCTAAATACTAAAGACCCTGAAACTCTAACCCTAACCCTTTCATTACCCTCAAACCCCTCATACTATGGCACTCTGCCTTCTAACCCCAAACCCTAAATATACTAAAGACCCTGAAACTCTAACCCTAACCCTTTCATTACCCTCAAACCCTAACACTATGGCACTCTGCCTGCTAACCCCAAACCCTAAATACTAAAGACCCTGAAACTCTAACACTAACCCTTTCATTACCCTCAAACCCCTAATACTATGGCACTCTGCCTTCTAACCCCAAACCCTAAATATAATAAAGACCCTGAAACTCTAACCCTAACCCTTTCATTACCCTCAAACCCTTAATACTATGGCACTCTGCCTTCTAACCCCAAACCCTAAATATAATAAAGACCCTGAAACTCTAACCCTAACCCTTTCATTACCCTCAAACCCCTAATACTATGGCACTCTGCATTCTAACCCCAAACCCTAAATATAATAAAGACCCTGAAACTCTAACCCTAACCCTTTCATTACCCTCAAACCCCTAATACTATGGCACTCTGCCTTCTAACCCCAAACCCTAAATATAATAAAGACCCTGAAACTCTAACCCTAACCCTTTCATTACCCTCAAACTCCTAATACTATGGCACTCTGCCTTCTAACCCCAAACCCTAAA